>NW_026847660.1:1515834-2065179 GCF_025583915.1 Anolis sagrei ordinatus | reverse complement strand
TTTAGTCCTTGTGGAACCAGTGTTTGTAGTTTAAAGATCCAAAAAGATTCTCTTTGTAGAAGGAGGTTTTTTTACATCTGCATTAGGTCTGGGTAATATTTCAGCAGTGGAACTCTCTGCCCTGGAGTTCTTTGGAAGCTTTTAAACAGATACTGGATGGCCATCTGTCAGGAGTGATTTGAATGCAATATTCCTGCTTCTTGGCAGAAAGGGGTTGGACTGGATGGCCCATGAGGTCTCTTCCAACTCTTTGATTCTAGGATTCTATTCTAAGCCAATCCTCTTATCCTTTAAGTAAGATTTTCTGATTTGTGCGAATTGGAACCATGAGATGCTTACATCTAGTATTTTCGATTCTTCTTGTGTTTTAGTATTATTTCGCCACCTTGTTTTTTCAGAATATCTTTGTAAGTTAACCATGTTTTTTGTGGGTTTTCTCTTCTGCGGACTGCTTCTTGAGGTGATATCCAAAGCGGGGACTTGTTATGGAATCGGTCCTTATATTTTTCCCATATCTTAATGAGGGCGATTCTTTTGGACATACCAAAAACTATTCTTTTAGACATACTTCTGGGTTCTGACAATCCCAAATGGGATATTCTCTCAGCCCTGGAGACAAACCAAGTGCAAAGAAGCCAGAATAGATGTCCAAAGAACTTCTAACTGTGCTAAAACACAAAAGAGACATGCACAAGAAGTGGAAAAAGGGAGAAATCACCAAAGAAGAATTCAAACAAATAGCCAACACCTGCAGGGAAAAGGTCCGCAAGGCTAAAGCAAAAAACTTGCTCAGGCTTGCCAGGGACATTAAAAACAATTAAAAGGGCTTCTTTTCTTATGTCAGTAGAAAAAGGAAAAACAAGGAGGCGATAGGGCCTCTTCGAGGAGAGAATGGGGCAATGCTGACAGGAGGTAGGGAAAAGGCAGAACTACTTAATGCCTTCTTTGCCTCAGTCTTCTCACAAAAAGAAGGTCATCTTCAACCTCAGCAAGATGGAGTGGATGAGGGATTAGAGGACATCCAACCCCAAATTGGGAAACAAGTCGTCCAGGAATACCTGGCTGCTCTAAATGAGTTCAAGTCCCCAGGTTGGACTGGATGGCCCATGAGGTCTCTTCCAACTCTTTGGTTCTATGATTCTATGACCTTTCCCGTGAGCAAGAGTTGGATGGGGATATCAGGGTCTAAGGCCAAGAGTCACCTTCACAACCCTTTGGCAAGGGTACGGAGCCAGGACCGGTGGCTTCAAAAGTTCCTGTCAATGGTAGAGGACACCCTTCCCTCTGAAGAGGTGAATCAGGCAACTTAGTGGGGTGATTCACAGAGAGAGTAAAGAAGAAATGCAAACAACACTCCACTAGATCCTGGAGATAATATCAACAAGGAAGAAAGATTTTGAAATATATTTGGTGCTTGCAGAATAGGTTTCTGGCTGTTCCACTGTCCCAAGCCAGTTTCCTGCCGCCTCCCAGCCTCATTAGATTTAACAAATGAATGACTAATCTGTGTTTATCACAGGGCCAGCAAGACGCAAAGCCAAATGAATTTATTTATTTATGTATTTACTATATTTATATACCGCCCTTCTCAGCCCAAAGGCGACTCGAGGTGGTTTACAGTCAGCAGTCAATGCCCCCAAACAACATAAAATACAGTCAAAAACATTACATATAATATAAACCATATATTTAGACTACTGCAATGCTCTCTATGTGCAGAGGTGGCCCTAGGTAATTTTCAGCAGTAAGCAAACAGTATTTTGGCGCCCCCCCTGAAGGGACATTATCATTATTAGTATCCCTTATATAGGGGAGACACTATTGTGTCTTTGGTGCAGAGGTGCAGGAATGGCAATGGACCACTAGGGGGGACTGGCAAACCATACCTCTGAAGGGACATGGCAGATTCCAGTCCTCTGACACCTATGTTTCACACCTTATTGGCAAGGGGATGCAAGGGGCATCATGACCTGGGACTGATAGTAGGTTGTAGGCTACCTCACCTTAGGATGAGGTCACCTCTAGCCAATCACTCTGCCAATGATGTAATCCAACTCACTGTTACTATGCAAGCTTTGCAAAGAGCACAAGAAAAGATATATAAGCAGCTTGGCTGATCAATAAACTTTGAGATCACTTCTTCACCCCCCTTCTGACTGACTGGTGGTTTTCTTCATGCGTCTCCAACATCTGGTGACCCCGTCCGTGATCCTCCCCGCCTTCTGCTCACCGCTGGAATAGCTTTCGTGCACGCCAACGGTCTAACCGTTCCCCAAAAACCGTGAGTAATGGGTGGAAATTTGTCAGCTGCCCGACAGGAGCATGCTCGGGAGCTGCACAAATTGTTGTGCCAGAAAAAGGGGGGTCCCAAAGTCAGTCAAGGAGACTTGGAAGACTTACTTGGAGAAATTAGATATCATTGTTTATGGTATCCAGAACAAGGTTCATTGAACCCATCGGATTGGGTCCGGATAGGTCAAACCTTTCTTGAAAAACCCCAGGGGACAATTCAACAATTGTGCCTTTGGAAGCAATGTTGTGAAACACTCACTCTCCTGGGAGTGACAGATAATTGCCCACCCGTGGCTCCGGTCGCGAGTCAGCCTCTTCCAACTCAGATCATAAATCCTCTTTCTACCCCGCTTGAGACGGGATGTTTACAGCCAGCCCTCCCTATCCTGCCTTCATGTGTCTTTGCTTTTGAATCATCCCCCGCCGATTCAAATCTCCCCTCACTTCTCTTGAAAATAAACAGCCAAGTCTTGAGAAGTTTTTACAGCCCCAGCCACTGAGAGACATGATTCCTCAGACCATTCAAAATGCTGGCGGCCAAGAAAACATAACCATAACCCTTCATGACATGACAGGATTCGAAAAAACTCTATCCTCTTCTGATCACATTCAAAACACAACAGCCGTGATTCCAGATCTAATTCATGGCTCCGACACATTCACTAAAACAGCTGGCCAACCGGAGCTCCCAACAATGACATTTGATCCTGCTTTTCCATACATTCAGTGGGCTCCCGAAATCCAAACATTTAAACAGCCTGACATTGATCACAAAACAATCATTAATATCATCATTTGCTGCCCAGATTCAGAATCTGAAAAATCATATGCCTCTGCAGAGGGTGTTACATAAATAAACAATGCCTATACCATGTCCGGATGGACTATCAGGTCACAGACCTCCACCTTCTCCTAATACATCATTGGTGAGACAGTTTAACAACCCCTATCCCATTCCCTTGAGTTTCAATCGACACCAGCTAGATACAGCTATGTCGGTGTGATTTTTTAACACCCCCCTCCAAAAGATATCATTAAAACATTTCCATTCAATAAGATTTCCATTCAACAAAAACATAAAGCTCCCATAATAAATATGGTTAAAAAACACCCTCTGATAAACTTATAGTGTCATTAAATAGACATTTGTTACAAAATGATTTTCAAGATAAACTTCTGTTCAATCAAAAGTTCCAGAGTTATAATACATAAATAATCTAAAATCAAAGATCTATATAGAGTCCTCATTCTTTTTAAATCATGTTTTGATAAAAAAGCTTTCAAAGTTTTAATTTTAATAAAAAATAAACAATACACAGTCCCTTAAAAATTGTCAAGCTTCATTTTCTTTAATGCTAAACAACATTGATTAATTATAAGATATAATGGGAGCCACGATACAACATCTAAATAGTGATTCCCAACCTTCTTCATGCTACGGCTCTTTCAGACAGTTCTTTATGTTATACTAACCCTCAACTGAGAGATGTTTAAGATTGTTTTCATTTGTTATTATTGTTTCATAGCCATAAGTTTGCTACTGTTATACATTGTGATATACATGTCTGATATACAAAATAGATTTTCATTTGCTTGATCTAGTTTGATACACATACCTATACACAACAATTTAAATACTGATAGAGTTGGTGTTGATTTCAAAATCAAGAGTTATAGTTCCTAAAATTCATAATTCACAATCAAAAAACATTTTAAACTCCACCAACAATAAAATTAAACCAAACTTGACACACAAAACTTCTTGTCCCTTTCATTTCAAAGGGTCAATTATATATGAGACTCACATTACATTCAACTTATACAATTTTAAATTTTATTCACACCTAAAGGCTATGCCTTTCATCTGATGCTTACAGATAAATCAGCTCCACAAAAACACACTTCTTACAAAACATTGGTTGACAACACATGCTTACATGATAACATATCTTGCTATGTTATTAATCATATTACACATTAAACATTCTTGCATAGTTCATTTTAAGATTGAGTTTCTTAAGTCTACAAATCATAGCTTTGTTTGTTTCTTTTGATGTTCTTTTCCCTTTCTTAAGACACCAAACTCCCCCATCCATATTAAACACAACACGCTAAAGTCAACATTTTTTTAAAAAAAAAAGTCTTATATCATAAATCTACCACACTACAAACACACATGCCTATTCATTACCCACATCTCAGCCAAAGGTTTAAAATACCTATTTCATAAAAACGTTAATAAAACGATATTCAAAACCAGACATATATTGATATCTACCTTACAAAACACTAAAATCCATCAAAAAGTCTCTCCCCTCTGCGAGAGAGACTCAAGCTGACAGACACGCTACCCCAAAGAGAAGGGGGGCATACATTCCACAAGAGAGAGCTAGCCGTCCCAGACACGGCCAAGCTCTGAGATCTAAACACACACACACACACCAACGCTGCCTCCCTCCTCCCTTTCTGTTTGTTTTAAAATGACTTTTTTGATTCATAATTGTTTACCTTTTGATTTATGCTTGGTTACTCTGTTTTATTCTTTTAATTTGTCTCTTTTATAAAATGTTATAAGATGTTTTAAATGTGCTTTCATTCTGCCTCCATGCCTAATCTACTTAAAAACTACAATTCCCTTCCTTACACACCGATGCCCATTTTCTGATCAAAGACCATAATAAATCATTGATTGATTGATTAATAGCCACCACAATCCTTCCTCTACAACAAAACACAGCCCTATAAAAGTCATGCCTTTTCATCCTCAAACTACAAAACCTATTATCCATTTCTCATTACACAATTACTAAAGTTTTCCAACGGGTCTATTGTTGATCATTGCCACACTCATCCACATATATTTCAACAGATTAAAACCACTTACCCATAACATTGCTAAAGCTGCTTTTTTCCTTTTATAACTATAACTCTGTGCCAGTTCCAAAGTTTTTAAAATCATACCATTTCAATGCTAAGGGTTAAACATGGCTTCCCATTATTGACCTGGGTTTAACACACTCAGTTTTTTCAAGATGTTCAGTTAATCTGATCTCTTCATCATGGACAGTTTTGGTTCTGTCCCCAAGCCATCCCTATACATCTCACTCATGACAAACTTACAGACTATCTACATACAATCAACAGGTGTTTCATAAACACCCCATCCTACATAAAATATCACAGCTAATTAACTCCTAAATACAACGGTCATTTTAACTACAACCGCTTACACTCTTTGCCTCATTTTCCTCACTACTTTCCATGACAAAAACCAAAACACATGACATTCTATACACATGTCTAAATAACCAATAAATCTCTTCTCAACCATTTTTTTTTTACATACCTTTACATTCATAAACATCTCTGCTACAACATACCTTATGTTACAATGCTAAATTCACAATGTTTTGCCCACACCTTTATGATGACCACACAAAACAAGATTGCTCCAAATCATACCTCTAAAAACCATCTGCTTCTTCTCACACACAAACAAAAAAGGGGGAGTCACCCCCTGGCCTCTTTGCTGCTCTTTTGCTTTCGCTTTCCAGCAATGGCCTTCCTATATGTGTTATTTACCATTAATCATTTGAATTTAATTTTATCTGATTCTTCTTTCGTTACCAGGATCCAGAAGCATTTCCCTCTCCCTACCCCCTTTCACTCCCTTGATACAGGTTGCCAGATCCGGAATGAAAAGGCCCAGCTCCCCTCATCGCCTAAAGTCAAAGATACTGCTGTGACGGGTCGATTTGAGTTAAAGTCATAGAGTCAAGGAGTTAAAGGAGACCTCATGGGCCATCCAGTCCAACCCCCTGCCAAGAACCAAGAGTTCCTGCTTCGGCTGTCATAAACCTATGAACTTTAACAAACATGACTTGCTTTTGACAACATTGTTTAATCACACATTCTCTGTCATTGGCTTCTTCAATCAAGTGCTTTGGGTTCCTGCTCACTACATTTGCCCCTGAAAAGATGACGTGGCACCAAGGCCTCCAAAATCCCATTCCCATATTCACCCTCCAGTCAATTCTATGTGTTGTTTCAAATCTCAACAAAATATTTATGCATGTTGTTTTTTAAAGACTTAGCTTAACATATTAAGCAAAACACTATACCTGCTTGATAAAACTTTTATAATCCAATTTGTTTACTCTACACAACTATTGATGGCTTATATAATAATCTGCTACTGCTACATTTGATATATATCCCATTGTTATAAACTTCTTGCTAGCCTCACGCTCTGCTGACCTTTCCCCGCTGCCTCAAAATGATATCCTAATATATGACCTGGCTTCCTGTCGGCTAGATCAAAAGAGCGGTTCAAATTGCTTTACTGTTAACTAGCTGTTTGATCATATGCTGTTGCTGCATTCAATGCATCCCATCCCTGTGGCATATATACAAGCCACGGCCCCTACAACCCCCTCCCAGGCGTGATGTCCTTTATGCATACAAATTGTTGAAAAACGAAAAGGGGGGATGAAGGGACATTATCATTATTAGTATCCCTTATATAGGGGAGACACTATTGTGTCTTTGGTGCAGAGGTGCAGGAATGGCAATGGACCACTAGGGGGGACTGGCAAACCATACCTCTGAAGGGACATGGCAGATTCCAGTCCTCTGACACCTATGTTTCACAGCTTATTGGCAAGGGGATGCAAGGGGCATCATGACCTGGGACTGATAGTAGGTTGTAGGCTACCTCACCTTAGGATGAGGTCACCTCTAGCCAATCACTCTGCCAATGATGTAATCCAACTCACTGTTACTATGCAAGCTTTGCAAAGAGCACAAGAAAAGATATATAAGCAGCTTGGCTGATCAATAAACTTTGAGATCACTTCTTCACCCCCCTTCTGACTGACTGGTGGTTTTCTTCATGCGTCTCCAACACCCTCCCCCCCAACCAATCATTGATATATATTTTCTGTTTGTCGTGGGAGTTCTGTGTGCCATATTTGGTTCAATTCCATCATTGGTGGAGTTCAGAATGCTCTTTGATTGTAGGTGAACTATACATCCCAGTAACTATACTTGCTGCACTTGCTCCTTTGCCTGGCCCGCATTGGGACCGAGAGAGAGAGAGAGAGAGAGAGGTGGAGATGCCCACCTTTCCTGAAGGTAGGCGCAAAAACAAAGGAGGGAGCGGAGGTGGGAGATACCTCCAGCCGGAAGGGCTCTCTCTCTCTCTCTCTCTCTCTCTTGGTCCCAATGGCTGAAGAGAAAGTCAGAAGAAGAGGCGACTTTTGGTGCGCACGCTGGGGTCTTCAGACATGCCTCCGGACCCGAAGCAGGATTGGGGAGAGGAGAGGAGGCGGGTGGAGCGCCAGGGGATCAGGAAAGGGAGCCGGTCATGGGGAAGGGATCGAACGCAGAGAACGATTGAGCGCCGGCTCTGCTCGCACACCCGGTGGCCGGGTGGAGCAGGAACGAGAGGGGCTAGGCGAGGCTCAAGGGCCCGGCCCCTTTGGGAAGAGGATTGCCCGGCAGTGAGGCAAGAAAGCCGAGGCTCCCCCTGGACTGCTAGGGCTGTTGTGAGCTGAGGGGGCGCTCCTCAAGTGGCGGTCGAGGGGCATTTACAGAGGCGCCTCTGCGCCCCTGGCAAAAAAAGTGTTCTGCGACCGCTTACTTCGCGTAATGGACGAGCCGCCCCTGTCTATGTGGGGTTGCCTCTGAAGACTGCCCGGAAGCTGCAGCTAGTCCAACGCTCAGCAGCCAGACTACTAACGGGTGCTGGGTACAGGGAGCACACCACTCCGCTGTCCACTGGCTGCCAATTAGCTTCCGAGCACAATTCAAAGTGCTGGTGTTAACCTATAAAGCCCTAAACGACTCCGGCCCTGTTTACCTCTCCGAACGTATTCTCCCCTATGAACCATCAAGATTATTAAGATCATCTGGAGAGGCCCTGCTCTCGGTCCCACCGGCCTCGCAAGCGCGTCTGGTGGGGACGAGGGACATGGCCTTCTTGGTGGTGGCCCCTTGACTCTGGAACTCTCTCCCACTGGAGATCAGAACCGCCCCGTCTATCCTGACATTTAGGAAACAGGTGAAGACTTGGTTATGGAGACAGGCATTCGATGAGTGAGCCTACACCCTGAGATATGGATGGAGGATGATGAGCAATGATTTTAGTGTGACGACTGACCATTATAGTTATTGATTGTAATGGCTGTTTTAATGTTTTACTATAATATGTATTATGATGTTTTATTGATTGTATGTGATATTATGGTTGGAAACTGGCCTGAGTCCCTCAAGAGAGGTGAGAAGGCCGGGATACAAAACTTTTAAATAAATAAATAAAAGCAATGAAACAATAAAAGCCATAAAACACAAGTCCTCAGCGTCTCATCACTAAAATCATTTTTCCATCACATCGTCCGATCACTCCGTGGATCTCAATTAGTCTGTTACACTGTGTCTGCAAATGCCTGCTCAAACAGCCAGGTTTTGACTCTCTTATGGAATATTAGGAGGGAGCGGGCTGATCTAATATCCCTAGGGAAGACGTTGCTTAGCTGAGGGGCCACCACTGAGAAGGCCCTGTCTCTCATCCCCGCCAATCGCATCTACAAAGGGGGCGGGACCGAGAGCAGGGCCTCTCCAGACGATCTTAAGCGCCTAGATCAGTGTTTCTCAACCTGGGGGTCGGGACCCCTGGGGGGGGTCGTGAGGGGGCTTCAGAGGGGTCGCCAAAGACCATCAGAAAACACATATTTCTGATGGTCTTAGGAACTGTTTTGGCAGAGAAGGCTGAAGAGCTCTCTGCCTGTCCTCATCCTTGTTGGTGTTGGTAAATGACAACTCCCAGAATTCAAAAACAGCCCCCCCCCAACCCCACTAGTAGTTAATGTTGGCCATGTCAGTAGTGTGCCAAGTTTGGTGCAGATCCATTTTGGGCTGGGTTCAGAGTGCTATTTGATTATAGGTTAAGTATAAATCCCAGCAAAAGTCAAGGTCTATTTTCCCCAGGCTCCACCAGTGTTCACATTTGGGTATATTGAGCATTCATGCCAAGTTTGGTCCAGATCCATCACTGTTTGAGTCCACAGTGCTCTCTGGATGTAGGTGAACTACAACTCCCAAACTCAAGGTCAATGCCCAACAAACCCTTCCAATACTTTCTCTTGGTCTTGGGAGTTCTGTGTGTCAAATTTGGCTTGATTCTTTTGTTGGTGGAGTTCAGAATGCTCTTTGATTATAGGTTAACTATAAATCCCAGCAACTACAACTCCCAAATGACAAAATGAATCCCCCCCCCCCCAACCCCACCAGTTTTCAAATTTGGGCATGTTGGCTATTTGTGTCAAATTTGGTCCAGTGAATGAGAATACATCCTGCATATCAGATCTTTACATTACAAAGTACCAATTGAAATAATGTGATGGTTGGGGGTCACCAACACATGAGGAACTGCATTAAGGGGTCATGGCATTAGGAATGTTGAGAACCACTGGCCTAGATGGTTCATAGGGACAGATGCGTTCGGACAGGTAAACTGGGCCGGAACCGTTTAGGGCTTTAAAAGCTAAAGCCAGCACTTTGAATTGTGCCTGGTAGCAAACTGGCAGCCGGTGGAGCTGACGCAACAGAGTTGTGTGCTCCCTGAGCGCCACTCCTGATAACAACCTGGCTGCTGCACGCTGGACCATTTGAAGCTTACGAACAGTCTTCAAAGGCAGCCCCACGTAGAGCACATTGCAGTAGTCTATACGGGATGTAACCACAGCATGGACTACCGTGGCCAAGTCAGACCTCCCAAGGTACGGGTGCAGCTGGCGCATGAGCTTTAACTGGCACACAAGCTTTATGAATGGCACTATGTGGCATTTGCAGGTGATGTGGCTGGCTTACCTTACTGCATTTTCCTGCCCCATCTCTTCCTCCTTGAAGGAAGTTAAAGAGACGGGAAACAACCCTGAACATGATTTATATCGGCATCACTCAGCGTGAATATAATCATTCTGGTTCAACTGTTCTTGTGAGGTGGAACCCAGAACTCCCTGCCTTCAAGCTGATCTGACCTGCAGCAGGGAGTCCCTCAGTTCTCCATTGCCCTACTTGGGCCAACCAGCATGAATGTGGCCACAGCAGCAGCTGCAGCTCAGAAACCTTATTACTTTGCTTTCTTCCCCCTCCTAACATTGTAACTAATCCCCCCAATAAAAGTATCAATTAATTGTAACCTTTCCCCTCTCCACAGTGTTACTTTGAGTTCTTTTATTGCCTCTAACACCTCTCTCTGCATGAACCTTTCCTCTCCTGGCTTGCAGTTGGCTGCCGGCCCGCCCGGGATGCGATTTTCATGTTCCAGGGAGGCCGAAACGGCGTTCCCTTAAATGGCGGATAAGGAAATCCATCGGGTCCCCGTATCTGCAAGTCAACGGCTCGCTTTGAAATTGATGTCATTCTTCTCCTGGGAGAATTCTAAGACTAATGGCTATCTCGGTTTCGCTCCACAAACCCTCCGCACGGGAATAACCCTTTTTGCCTCTCAAACCTTGACCTGGAGCCCAGCTGTTTCTCTGAAGACACTGCCTTGTTGCCACCATTTTGTGGGTGCCCAGGGAGCCTGCCGATCTTGGGAAACTGTCGCGGTCACCCAATAGAAACCCCAAGATGTCGGCGGGACATCTTGGTCCTTAGTGAGGAGGGATTTGTAGTTCTCTCTGTGGATCTTGATCTCCAGCGCTGGCAGTTGGCTCATAAGAACTCTATGGACTCTGGGACACCTTTTCCAACTTGCCTCCCGTGGATTTTACAACTTTTATCAACTTTTATCAACTTTTATCAACTTTGCCAACTTTTTGAAAACTTTCTGGAACTCTTTCCCCGAGCCCTAAGGACTTCTCATCATGATTTGGGAGCTATATTATTTCACAATATTGGGCTCTCTATGGACTTTAGTGGGTGGGATAGGTTTATATGAATTTCCCTTTTCCCCATTGTTCCCTTGTGCATGCTTTATGAATCCCATGTATGTGCTTATGTGCAAAATATGAAAAGCCACCCTTTCGTGACCCCAGCATGACAAAAACAATGGGAAATTCTGTGTTGAATTCCCCATTGACTTAAGGATTCCAACAAGGACATATTGCATGATAATAACCATGGTGCGCCTTGGGTCTCGGAGCATGACCGCCCGAGGAGGCACCCCATGGTGAACCTAGTCACTTGTCAACAATGGGACATCCTGCCTTCAGGGAAGATCAGGATGTCCCATCCGCCTCTCTCATTGTCTTTGCCCCTTGGACTGAAACCCACACACAGATAGCATCAATCAATCCCATATCTGAGACAGAAGGATATCAAGGCTTGGCTGCCGTGCCAGAAACTTTTGCATATTTCAACCTCTCAGGACAATACAAGGCCAGCTTGAGGAATCTCCAGATTATCACCGGCCATCGGACAACACATTAAGTCACAATAATCCACTCATTTTTCCTCTCGGTTCATTATTTTCCCGCATGTATCGCCTACTCGACTTTCATTGGCTCAGGAGCTGAAGCGGTACTGGCTTCCCCATTGGCTGAGGTGCGCCTAAGCCGGCTGCGCCTCCCTCCAACTGATGACACCAACCAATCAGCGCGAAGCTGGCAGAGGGACGGGGGCGGGAACTTTGAATCTGACAACTCTGTATTTTCTATAAAATGTACCCTTTTCTCCATTGCCAAACATGTCGACTTTGGCAAAGGATTGCGGTTTTACATCCGTACCAGTTGGGACGAAATAAAGACAACTCAGTGGCTTTTCTTCAACTTGGTGAGACTTTTATTGGGAAAAATTAGGAAAATCTTGGGTGCTTTCTTTGTCTCGCCAGGGCTCCGGACTCTCCTTGGGGAGTCTGATTGGTCTTTGCCTCCTGGCAAAGACCCCTACATTCTTGCTCGATATCACTTGGACACCTGTGTACAGATCTAGCCACCACAACTCAGAAAAAGGCTACTTGGAGTAAATACTACAGTGGCACAGTGGGTTAAACCATTGAGCTGCTGAACTTGTTAACCAAATGGTTGCAGGTTCGGATCCAGGGAGTGGGGTGAGTTCCCACTGTTAGCCCCTGCTTCTGCCAACCTAGCAAATGCAAATGTGAGTCGATCAATAGGTACCGCTCCAGCAGAAAGGTAACAGCGCTCCATGCATTCATGCTGGCCACATGACCTTGGAGGTGTCTATGGACAACGCCAGCTCTTCGGTTTAGAAATGGAGATGAGCACCACCCCTAAGACGGACATGACTGGACTTAATGCCAGGGGGAAACCTTTACCTTTACTAACCTTTCCAAGCTCTGGCAATGAGCTTTCTGCCCCCACCCCCACTGTTTGTTCCTCCCCTCCTTCCTGTAATCTCTCACAATTTTTACTAAGGTTAATTGTACTCCAAACATGAGGAAAAGGAATCCTGTTTATTCTATTTTTATGTCCCCGGGAGTCATAGAAATCTAATTTGAATGGAAAACTTGACTCACCAGAGTAATCTCTCCAGCATCTTGGGTCAACCAGAGTCCTTTAGAATTACATCATATCTGTTTAATATCTTTATAAATACACATTATTCTGCAGTCATTCTGTTTGCAGAACAAATCGCAGGAGGGGGGAGGAAACAGAGGCGTCTTAGGATACCTGTAAGACCACAAGATTAAAGGCACAAAATTAATGTGGATTGCATTGTCCAACACCAAAACTTTTTTTCCCCCTTGGTGCCTGGTTTTTAAGCCTGTTTATGAGGTTATTTTGGGCGCTGATTCAGAAAATTGCACTGGAGAGACATCATCAGCTGTTGCTTCTTAAATATGTTTATCACGGTTTTCTAATGAGACATGCCGCATTATCACGGGGTACTGTAAACCACCACCTCCTCCTGAGAAAAATGTATAATATTGATGTCGCCCCAGGCAGCAGGATCTCCCGCCTTCAAGCTGGTCTGAACCGCAGCAGGGAGTTCCGCAGTTCCGGAGAGCCAAGTTGGGTCTGACTGATGGAATGTGCCCCAGTAAGCAGCTCAAGCTAAACTCAAGACTGCATGGAGCTTTTCTTTCACTTTCCCCTCTCCCTCTCTTTGTAACAAAGCCCCTAATAAAACACTTAAGATTTGAAACTTTAAATCCTTTCCGCTTGATACTTTGTGTCCTTTACTGACTGAAACTTTTCTAACATAAAATAAACCTTTTTCTGAGCTCCGGGGAACCGTGAGCTCACCGGGGATGCCTTCCCGGTCTCCCCGGGCCCCCAAATCTGCGTTAGTTAAAACCGAGGATACGGAGGTTTTCCTAATGGGCCCCCTTATCCACCAAAACAACAACATGGCGGATCGGCCCCGTTCAAATTTCATATTTTTCTACATTAGATTCTAAGACTAACTGCCATCTTGGTTTTTTTCATTTTGGACTCCTGCACCCGGGAAATAATTGTTTTTGTTTAAATATTAAATCTGGCTGAGTCAACAGCTGATTGTCAAATTTTCGCCGGCTTTTCCGGACTGCTTCATCCTGCTCGCTGCCGCTCGCTCCTGCATGGCTCCCGCTGCCGGGGACCCACCACCGTTGCCCAAGGGGGAGCCTTGGGAGAGGAGGATCGGGCAGGGAGGCCCGATCCTCGGTCGGGAGCGCTAGTTCTACCAAGGACGGAACAGTGGAACCCAGCTCCCCCTTCAGCTCCAGCTCCTGCCTCAAGGAAGAACCGATCTTCTGTTGGCCAGCCTGGACCATGGGCTGGCCTCCACCTCCAAGCCCCTTCGCCCGGACTTTGGGATTTCCAGTTTTCCTTTTCCTTTTTATGAAATAAATAAAATATTTTCTTACTGTAATGAACTGGGGTTGGGATGGGTTGTGGGTTGTAAAAATATGAAATGCCTGTAAATTAGTGATGCCTATGCCTTATGATTATGATAGATGTAACCCTTATGAATTCCTCTGTATCCTCACCCCCTTGACCCTCACCCCACAAAACCGGCGTGACCAGGAACTGCCTGAGGAAAGAGCCCCAGCCTCTTCCTCAATCACCCATTGATTGACTCATCAGCATGGACAATGCTGCTGATCCCCAACCCTAGCCATCGGAGCAAGGCCAGCGAGGGAAGGGGGTCAGCAGAGCCTCGGAAAAAGAGACTGATTGAATCACCCAGATATCGTTGACCCCCCGGGAGGCCCGATTTCGAACTAGCCCATTCAAATCACTCGGCAGACCCATCAAGGGCAGGAAAGCTCTTTGTTTGCCAAATATCACCCTTTTCCCGCCCAAGACAAAGCCCGCATTCCAGCGAGCAGGAAATCCAAATCCCATCATCTTTCCCCTTTGTCTGCAGCCGTTCCGCCTCCTCACTCCCATTGGCCCTCCCGAGGCGCAGGAACGTTGTGATTGGCTGAAGGCTGAGGCGGGCCGCCAAGCCTCCTCCCAGCTGTTCCAGCCTCAGCCAATCAGCGTCAAGCTGGCCGGCAAGGGGCAGCGGGAGTTTCAAACTGCTTTCTTTTGTCTTGTACTGTATAAAAATGCCTGAAATCTTTGTATCAGCATGCTTGTAGAGGAACTATCCCTACAATTGCATCCGATTGCAGCTGAATCGCAAATAAACCTCGATGGTTGGACTTCTTCCGCCTCTGGTGAGCTGATTATATTTTAAAATATTCCTGTGCTCTTGGACTGGCTTCCGGAAAATCTCACCAAGGTATCCAGGACTCTCTTTGGTGCAGTCCTAGGGCTCCCCCCCCCCTGGAGGGGATCCCCCAAAAGAGCTCGATATCAATATCACAAAGGATTACCACCTCACCCGACTCATAGGAAACCTGCTACAAAACAGGAGCTTCTTTGTTGAGTTCCAGAGTCAGAGAAGCAGATGGCAGAAACAGAAGAATGGCCTGCCTCAGGGGAGCGTGCTTGCTCCATCCATGTTCAACATCTACACAAATGACCAGCCACTGCCAGAAGGGACAGATAGTTTCATCTATGCTGATGATTGTGCCATCACCACTCAAGCAGGGAACTTTGAAATGGTAGAACAGAAGCTCTCGGAAGGACTGCCTATGACGGGAAACCAGCTGATCCCAAATCCATCTAAAACACAGACATGTGCTTTTCATCTCAAGAACAGACAAGCATCCCGAGCTCTGAGGATGACCTGGGAAGGAATCCCACTGGAGCATTGCAGCGCACCCAAATACCTGGGAGTCACTCTGGACCGTGCTCTGACCTACAAGAAACACTGCCTGAACATCAAGCAAAAAATGGGTGCTAGAAACAATATCATACGAAAGCTGACTGGCACAACCTGGGGATCACAACCAGACACAGTGAAGACATCTGCCCTTGCACTGTGCTACTCTGCTGCTGAGTATGCATGCCCAGTGTGGAACACATCTCACCACGCTAAAACAGTAGATGTGGCTCTTAATGAGACATGCCGCATTATCACGGGGTGTCTGCGCCCGACACCACTGGAGAAATTACACTGCTTAGCTGGTATTGCACCACCTGACAGCCGCCAGGAAGTAGCAGCCAATAGTGGAAGGACCAAGGCAGAGACATCTCCAGCTCATCCCTTGTTTGGGTATCAGCCAGCACGCCAACGACTTAAATCAAGAAATAGTTTTCTAAGATCTACAGAGACACTCGCTGGAACACCTCAGCAAGCAAGAGTCCAAAAGTGGCCGGCCAAAATCCAGAACCTCAATCCATGGCTGATCCCAAATGAGAGACTCCCCCCTGGGCACACAGAGGACTGGGCGACTTGGAAGCCGCTGAACAGACTGCGCTTTGGCACTACGAGATGCAGAGCCAACCTTAAGAAATGGGGCCACAAAGTGGAGTCCACGACATGCGAGTGTGGAGAAGAGCAAACCACTGACCACCTGCTGCAATGCACCCTGAGCCCTGCCACATGCACAATGGAGGACCTCCTTGCGGCAACACCAGAGGCACTCCGAGTGGCCAGATACCGGTCAAAGGACATCTAATCAACTACCAAACTCACAAATTTTGTATTTGTCTGTTTGTTTGTTTTGCTCTGTTAGAAATGTTGACTGGTTGCCCTGACACGACAAATAAACTCCTTTAATGTTCAGGCTTCTCCAGTAGCGTGGAAACCACTGGTCACTATTAGGAGAGTGAGATAAAATGGCCCAGATGCAGGAATTAATGAGCAAAAAGATAGACGGGATGTGATTAGTCAAAACAGAAGAGCCGAGCAGTGGCTTCGGCATTCTGCCAGGCTCAGAGAAAGAAAGAGATTCAAAGCTAAAGCGAAACCAATTTCTGAGCACTTCAGACATAGCTTAACGAGGAGATAAAAGTCCCAAGTACAGGATCTGTAGTCAGATGAAGCATCGTTTGGAATCCAGTCAAGATGGACTACTGCAACGCTCTCTACGTGGGGCTGCCCTTGAAGACGGCCTGGAAGCTCCAGCTAGTCCAGCGCTCAGCAGCCATGTTACTAACGGGAGCGGGACGCAGGGAGCACACAACGCCCTTGCTGTACCAGCTCCACTGGCTGCCGATTTGCTACCGGGCCCAATTCAAGGTGCTGGTGTTGGCCTACAAAGCCCTAAACGGTTCCGGCCCAAAATACCTGTCTGACCGCATCTCGGCCTATGAGCCCACGAGGACTTTGAGATCGTCCGGGGAGGCCCTTCTCTCGATCCCGCCTGCCTCACAGGCACGCCTGGCGGGGACTAGGGACTAGGGCCTTCTCGGTGGTGGCCCCCCGGCTGTGGAACACCCTCCCTGTGGACATCAGAGTGGCGCCCTCCCTTATGACATTCCGCAAGAGACTAAAGACGTGGTTCTTTGAGAAGGCGTTTGTGTAAGTGCTGCAACAATTGGCAATGACGATTAGAACGGAACATGGATAATGAGATTCGGATTATGATTCAACGATGAGACGTGGCGAATGATTTAGTGTAACTGTATTATTGATAGTGCTGTTGTTTATTGTTGATGTGTAATTGCTTTGTTGAAATTGTACCTGGTTTTTATATGTTGTACACCGCCGTGAGTCGCCCTAGGGCTGAGAAGGGCGGTCTACAAATGTAGTAAATAAAAATAAAATAAATAAGATCTTGTCCTTGTTTCTTGGAAGCTTTGCTTGGGAAATATGAATATTTTAGGTGTCTTTGTTTCATGGTTCTGATTCTTGGATTGTATGATTTTGAGTTCATTTGCCTTGGATTGATGTTTCCTGGGTTTTGGATTTTATTATAGAAGTTTCTGCCATGGTTTTTCATGGACTTTGATGGACTAATACCCTGGACTATTTTGTACCGGCTTATCTTCCTACCTAATTGGATTTACCTATTCTTTTAAAGTGCTTTTTACTTTACTGTTTTTTTTAATTATCTTCAATAAACGGATTGCATTTCTACTCAACTGTGTGGTGTTTAAAGTCAGATTTGGTCTGGAGTGCAATATCAGATTTTGTCGTTCACCTCCAGCTAGCCGCTAGCCTTCCTTTCGGCTTTGAGCTAGCTGCGTCATCCCACCTGGGGCTAGTTGAACTTATCCTCTGCTCCTCCCCAGTAGCATTTTGGCCATCTTCTGACCCGGGAGTCCCATCTTCCGATGGCATACCAACATATCTCTGGTTGTACTGATCCATTTAATTTTCTTGGCAAGTATATTGAGGTAGGTTGCCATTACCTTCCCCAAGGACTGTGTTTGATCTGACTTCTCTGCCATGACCATCCTGTCTTGGGTGTCCCTTCACAGTTTCGCTCATGGTATCATTGAGGTGCTCAAGCGTCAGCACCGTGACAAGGCAGTGATCTTTTGCTGGAGTAAGTAAGAAGACGACACCAAATTCGGCGGGATAGCCAATACTCCAGAGGACAGGAGCAAAATTCAAAACGATCTTGACAGATTAGAGAGATGATGGGACAAAACTAACAAAATGAAGTTCAACAGGGACAAATGCAAGATACTCCACTTAGGCAGAAAAAACTAAATGTCCTTCTCTCTGGCTCGAGAGAAGGACATGTGAAAAAGATCTTGGAGTCCTCGTGGACAGCAAGTTAAACACGAGCCAGGAATGTGATGTTGCAGCAAAAAAAGCCAACGGGATTTTGGCCTGCATCAAGAGGAGCCTAGTGTCAAGGTCCAGGGAAGTCATGCTCTCCATGCTCTATTCTGCTTTGGTTAGACCACACCTGGAATATTGTGTCCAATTCTGGGCACCACAATTCAAGAGAGATATTGACAAGCTGGAATGTGTCCAGAGGAGGGCGACTAAAATGATCAAGGGTCTGGAGAACAAGCCCTATGAGGAGCGGCTTAAGGAGCTGGGCATGTTTAGCCTGAAGAAGAGAAGGATGAGAGGAGATATGATTTATACACATATGTATAAATGTGTAAGAGGAAGCCACAGGGAGGAGGAGGGAGCAAGCTTCCTTTCTGCTTCCCTGGAGACTAGGACACAGAACAATGGCTTCAAACTACAAGAAAGGAGATTCCATCTGAACATGAGGAAGAACTTCCTGACTGTGAGAGCCGTTCAGCAGTGGAACTCTCTGCCCCGGAGTGTGGCAGAGACTCCTTCTTTGGAAGCTTTTAAACTGAGGCTGGATGGCCATCTGTTGAGGGTGCTTTTGAACGCGATTGTCCTGCTTCTTGGCAGAATGGGGTTGGGCTGGATGGCCCAGGAGGTCTCTTCCAACTCTAGGATTCTTTGATTCTATGATTCTAAGAAAGCCAAGGGTAGTACTCTGGAGATCTGGGCTTGAATCCCTTCGTAGGTCTTAAAAACTCAGGGTTTCCTTGTTTCATTCCAACTTCTTTTCTTGCTAAGCATTAGTAGGCAGCCTCAACTGAGTCCATTCGGCTTCGAGGGAGATGTGTTCCCATGTATTTGCCTTTTTGGCACTCTGTGAGATCCACAGCACTCTCCTTCAGTGCTGCATCTCAAATGAGTTGATTGGCTTACTGCCAACGTTCTTCACTCTCCAACTTTCACAACCATGAACAGGAAATGGAAATACTTGGATGGACAGCGTGGTCTTGGATATTTAATGATGTTGATGGTGGTATTTTAATGATGTGACCCAATTATTTATCATATTAGCATTTTGTGGGGTTTGTAGCCCTCTCCTTCAGTACCACAGTTCAAATGGAGTGGCTTCTTCGCACCAGCTTTGCTCATCACGCAGCCGTCCTCTTGACCAAGGGGTGGCAGGTGGATGGAGAAGTGGCCATCTCGGGCCCTGAACCAGAACTCTCCCTGGGCAAGAAAAAGGAAGGGGCCACATTTCAGCTTAGAATCCACTTTAAATCTGGTTTCTGCCTCCAGCAGAATTTTGTGGTTTGTAGTTTAGAGATTAGGTTCTTGTGGGTTTTTTCGGGCTATAGAGCCATGTTCTAGAGGCATTTCTCCTGACGTTTCGCCTGCATCTATGGCAAGCATCCTCAGAGTTTAGAGATTCTCCTAAGGACCACGTAGCAGCAGTAAGAACTGACCATGGAACAACAGACTGGTTCAAGATTGGGAAAGGCGTACGGCAGGGTTGTATACTCTCACCCAACCTATTCAACTTGTATCCAGAACACATCATGCGATGTGCGGGGCTTGACAAATGCAAGGCTGGGGTAAAAATTGCTGGAAGAAACATTAACAACCTCAGATATGCAGATGACACCACTTTGATGGCCGAAAGTGAGGAGGAGCTGAGGAGCCTTCGAACCAAGGTGAAAGAAGAAAGTGCAAAAGTTGGGTTGCAGTAAAACATCCAGAAGACCAAGATTATGGCAACAAGAATGATTGACAACTGGGAAATAGAGGCAGAAAACATGGAGGCCGTGACAGGGTTTGTATTTCTAGGTGCAAAGATGAGTGCAAACGCAGACTGCAGCCAGGAAATCAGGAGATGCTTACTTCTTGGGAGGAGAGCAATGACCAATCTTGATAAAATAGTGAAGAGTAGAGACATCTCACATGTAATGAAGATCTGCATAATTAAAGCAATGGTATTCCCCATAGTCGCCTACGGATGTGAGAGCTGGACCATAAGGAAGGCTGAGGAAAGGAGAAGAGATGCTTTTGAACGGTGGTGTTGGAGGAAAGTTCTGAGAGTACCGTGGACAGCGAGAAGATCCAACCAGTCCATACTTCAGGAAATAAAGCCCGACTGCTCATTGGAGGGAAGGAGATGAAGTCCTTTGGTCACATCATGAGAAGAAGGGAAAGCTTGGAGAAGACAGTGATGCTAAGAAAATGGAAGGCAAAAGGAAGAGGGGCCGACCAAGGACAAGGTGGATGGATGGCATCCTTGAAGTGAATGGATTGACCTTGAAGGAGCTGGGGGTGGTGATGGCCGACAGGGAGCTCTGGCATGGGCTGGTCCATCAGGTCACCTAGAGAAGACAATGATGCTGGAGAAAATGGAAGGAAAAAGAAAGAGGGGCCGACCAAGGGCAAGGTGGATGGCATCCTTGAAGTGACTGGATTGACCTTGAAGGAGCTGGGGGTGGTGACAGGGAGCTCTGGCGTGGGCTGGTCCATGAGGTCACGAGAAAGCTTAGAGAAGACAATTATGCTGGGGAAAGTGGAAGGAAAAAGTAAGAGGGGCCGACCAAGGGCAAGGTGGATGGATGGCATCCTTGAAGCGACTGGCTTGACCTTGAAGGAGCTGGGGGTGGTGACGGCCGACAGGGACCTCTGGCGTGGGCTGGTCCATGAGGTCACAAAGAGTCGGAAACGACTGAACGAGTGAACAACAACAAGTTTAGGGAGGAGCCTTTAACAGCCTCACTAAACCACAAACCCCAGAATTCTGCAGGAGGCAGAAACCGGATTGAAGTGGATTCCTTCTCTAGTAGTGTGATGAGGTCCCCGCTGAACTGCTGCTTTTGTGCCGCTCACTATCCCAGTAGAGGAAATGACCACTTTCCAGATCTGCCTGCTAGAAGATAGGTGTGACCATCTGAAGCATTTTGTCTCAGTGCATTCCTGACATTTGTCTTCTCAGCCTTGATAAAATCCTGGGTGCTGCTCTGCCACATTCTTGCCCTTCTGCTTTTGCGTCCAGACAGGAGTGGTTTTTGCTCAGCAACCGAGAGGCTGCAAAGTGGAATGGTTTGAAAGCCTGGACATGGGGTTCGAATGCCCACTCGGACATGAGAACCCACTGGGGACCCTTGGGCAGGTCACACTCTCTCAGCCTCAGAGGGAACCAAATGCAAACCTGCTTTGAACAAATCTAGCCAAGAAAACCCTGCCAGAGGTGTGTTTTTGGGAGTCGGTATGAGTCAGAAACAACTTGAAGACACACTACCTGATGCACGACGTACACTGCCTTCTGCACCCACAAGACACAATAAATAAATACCCACAAGACAACCGGTTCTCGTAAATCTTGTGGAAGTACTTCCTCCTCGTACGCATTCAACCGTCAAGATTAAGTTACCACGTCTTTCTTCCTCTTTTGAGCACAAGTCTCGGCATTTTCTTTTGGTCTTCCACCCGGCGACGGACCCACTGGATGTAAGTTTACGTTTCTGAATCTTCCTTTTTCAGAGCCAGAAGTGGACAGCCATTTTTTTATTTGTCTTTTCAAAAATGGGGGGGGGGGGTCTGTGCAGTCAGTCCCTGAAGGGTCCCCGGGCAGAGACATGTGGCTCCCCCCAACAGGCCACCTTGCCCCTTCTGGGTAGAGTTTCCCCACAAAATGTCACCAGACCGTCACTTCTTGGCCATCAATATGCACTTGAAGGACCCCTAAGGCTCTAAGGCTGGATCTTCATTGTCATTTAATCCAGTTTCTAAATCCTGTTTATCTGCTTTGAACTGGATTATATGACTCTACACTGACCTACAGTATAATCCAGTTCAAAGCAGATAACGTGGATTCAGATACTGGATTATCTGGCAGTGTAGACAGGGCTCACATTTGTTGTTCATTCGTTCAGTCGTCTCCGACTCTTCGTGACCTCATGGACCAGCCCACCCCAGAGCTCCCTGTCGGCCGTCACCACACCCAGGGTCTCCTTCAAGGTCAGTCCAGTCACTTCAAGGATGCCATCCATCCACCTTGCCCTTGGTCGGCCCCTCTTCCTTTTGCCTTCCACTTTCCCCAGCATCATTCCCTTCTCTAGGCTTTGCTGTCTCCTCCTGATGTGGCCAAAGGACTTCCACTTTGTCTCTAGTCTCTTTCCCTCCAGTGAGCAGCTGGGCTTCATTTCCTGGAGGATGGACTGGTTGGATCTTCTCGCAGTCCAAGGCACTCTCAGAACTTTCCTCCAGCACCAGAGTTCAAAAGCATCTCTCTTCCTCCGCTCAGCCTTCCCTCAGGTCCCGCTCTCACATCCGTAGGTTCCTACAGGGAAGACCATGGCTTTGACTAGGCAATGGATCTTTGTTTCCAGTCTGATGTCTCTGCTCTTGACTATTTTATCGAGACTGGACCTTGCTCTCCTCCCAAGAAGGAAGCGTCTTCTGATTTCCTGGCCACAGTCTGCATCTGCAGTCATCTTTGCGCCTAGAAATACAAAGTCTGTCACGGCCTCCACATTTTCTCCCTCTATTTCCCAGTTGTCAATCATTCTTGTTGCCATAATCTTGGTTTTTTTGATGTTTAGCTGCAACCCGGCTTTTGTGCTTTCTTCTTTCACCTTGATTAGAAGGCTCCTCAGCTCCTCCTCGCTTTCGGCCATCAGAGTGGTGTCATCTGCATATTTGAGGTTGTTAATGTTTCTTCCAGCAATTTTCACCCCAGCTTTGCATTCCTCAAGCCCCGCACATCCTCGCATGATGTGTTCTGCATACAAGTTAAAAAGGTTGGGTGAGAGGATGCAGCCTTGCCGGACGCCTTTCCCAATCTTGAACCAGTCTGTTGTTCCGTGGTCAGTTCTCACTGTTGCTACTTGGTCCTTGTATAGGTTCCTCAGGAGAGAGACAAGGTGGCTCACATTGCTTGAACCCAAATGTACTGATTTGGAAAGGACCGTACTTATTATGAAATGGCAGGGAGAAGGTTTCAGGAAAAGAGACAAAGAGAGGTCCGGAGGTCTCAAAAGCATGGATTTTATTTCCAGCTGGGACTCTGGTGAGGAGTTCTGTCCAAAAGCACCAGAGCAATGATTTAGACGTTGACTGCGGCTTTTATATCCTCCAGTCGCAGTCAAACAAAGAACATGCATCTACATACATTGACATCATACACTGTGTCATCTTAGCAACATACAAAGATCAAGTTCTACTTCCAACATGCAAAAGGCATGTCTCTATGTATTTCTTTCTAGCAGCAGCTTACATCCATCAGTCAAGGGGCCTAACTTTGACCTGTCAGGAGGAAGAGGAGGGCTCCTTTTAGAGCCTAGTTGTACCAGTCTGTTGTCACTAGGACAAGCTTATCTCTCTCCTGGAATGTATAGATAACATGCCCCCCCCCCTTCAGTCCCTCTCTTGCTGTGCCTGGACAGCAGCTTGCTTATCCATTAGCATTCTTTCTATACAGAGAGAGCCTGATTTTTCTATACATTCCAGTGCTTGTAAAGGACATACAATTTATACATAAATAAATATCTATTTTTCCAAAATCTCATCAATTAACCCCCTCCCATAAGGCTTTTTCCACCTGCCTTTGAAATGTTTTGTTTTCTCCTTCTGCCCCCTACTTGATGCTTCTGCCTTTGGCTCTGTTCATCTGCTGGCTGCTGAATTGGATCACACGTCGGACCCTTCCCAAGTGTCTAGGACTGTGTGATGTATCAGCAAAGAATATGTGCAGATCTCAGTAAGGTGTCCTTCAGCAGCTGGCAGGTGGTAATTTTGTCAGCGCCGATTGTGTTTAAGTGCAGGCCAAGGTCTTGAGGCACTGCACCCAGTGTGACGATCACTACTGGGACCCCCTTGACTGACTTGTGCCACAGTCTTTGCAGTTCGATCTTTAAATCTTCATATCATATCAGCTTTTCCAGTTGTTTTTCTTCAATCCTGCTGTCACCTCGGATTGCGACATTGATGATCCATACTTTGTTTTTTAACACGATTGTGAGCTCAGGAGTGTTGTGCTCCAAAACTCTGTCTGACTGAATTCAGAAGTCCAAAACGGTTTGACGTGTTCATTTTCTGTAACTTTTTCCGGCTTGTGATCCCACCAGTTCTTTGTCGCAGGCAGATGGTATTTGTGGCACAAGTTCCAATGGATCAGCTGAGCAATGGTGTTGTGCCTCTGCTTGTAGTCTCTCTGCGCGATTTGAATGCAATATTCCTGCTTCTTGGCAGGGGGTTGGACTGGATGGCCCATGAGGTCTCTTCCAACTCTTTGATTCTATGATTCTATGATCTTCTTGCAGCAGCTGAGGATGGGATCTATGGTTTCACCTGCTTCCTTGCAGAGTCTACATTTGGGATCTGTTGCCGACTTTTCAATTCTGGCTTGGATGGCCTTGGTTCAAATGGCTTGTTCTTGGGCTGCCATCAGGGGCGGCTCAACCATTACGCAAAGTAAGCATTTGCAGTAGAGTTGATTTTGCCCAGGGGTGCTCTTGAGGTGCTCTTGGGGGAAAATAGACCTTGACATATGCAAGTTGTAGTTACTGGGATGTATAGTTCACCTACAATCAAAAAGCATTCTGAACTCCACCAATGATGGAACTGAACCAAATATGGCACACAGAACTCCCACGACAAACAGAAAATATATATCAATGATTGATTTTTTTGGGGGGGGGAGGGGGGAACGCCAA
This sequence comes from Anolis sagrei ordinatus, assembly GCF_025583915.1. Lineage (NCBI taxonomy): Eukaryota > Metazoa > Chordata > Lepidosauria > Squamata > Anolidae > Anolis > Anolis sagrei. The sequence continues at coordinate 2,040,208 of NW_026847660.1, read as the reverse complement.
AATACTGTTTGCTTACTGTTGAAAATTACCTAAGGTCACCTCTGGCTGCCATATATTATTATTATTATTCATTTAGATCCTGCCTTTCTCCTGATCATGGGACTTAAAGTGGCTTACAACGTATTAGAAAGAATACAAATTTAAAACAAGACAAAAGTGTTAGCAAAAGTACACCCAAATACCTGGGAGTTACCCTGGACTGTGCTCTGACCTACAAGAAGCATTGCTTGACTATCAATATCATACAAACAATATCATACGAAAGCTGACTGGCACAGCCTGAAGATCACAACCAGGCACAGTGAAGACATCTGCCCTTGCGCTGTGCTACTCTGCTGCTGAGTATGTGTACCTAGTGTGGAGCACATCTCACCACACTAAAGCAGTGGGTGTGGCTCTTCATGAGACATGCTGCATGATCACAGGATGTCTGCGCCCTACACCACGGGATAAATTATACTGTCTAGCCGGTATTGCACCACCTGACATCCGCCGGGGAGTAGCAATTAATAGTGAAAGGACCAAGGCGGTGACATTTCCGGCCCATCCTCTGTTTGGATATCAGCCAGCATGCCAATGCCTTAAATGAAGAAATAGTTTTCTAAGATCTACAGAGACACTCGCTGGAACACCTCAGCAAGCGAGAGTCCAAAAGTGGCAGGCTCAAACCCAGAACCTCAACTAATGGCTGATACCAAAGGAGAGACTCCCCCCTGGGCACACAGAGGACTGGGCGACTTGGAAGGCGCTGAACAGACTGCGCTCTGGCCCCACGAGTTGCAGAGCCAACCTCAAGAAATGGGGCCACAAAGTGGAATCCTCGGCATGCGAGTGTGGAGAAGAGCAAACCACTGACCACCTGCTGCAATGCAACCTGATCCCTGCCACATGCACCATGGAGGACCTTCTCACGGCAAAACCGGAGGCACTCCAAGGGGCCAGATACTGGTCAAAGGACCTTTGGTAGAATGACAAGGTTTTTTTAAACTTTGTGTTTTTAAAATACATTACAACTGTACTGTTCACTCCTGATATGATAAAAAAAAATACATGAAAAAAGATCACTCATAACATCACAATGGTTCAAATAAGTCTCACTTATAAGACTTTTTTTCTGTGTCAGGAGTGACTTGAGAAACTGCAAGTCGCTTCTGGTGTGAGAGAATTGTTCATCTGCAAGGACGTTGCCCAGGAGACGTTACCCGGATGTTTGATTTTTTACCATCCTGTGGGAGGCTTCTCTCATGTCCCCACATGGGGAGCTGGAGCTGACAGAGGGAGCTCATCTGCGCTCTCCCTGGATTCAAACCTCTGACCTGTCAGTCTTCAGTCCTGCCGGATCAAGGGTTTAACTCATTGCGCCACCAGGAGTTCCTGTATATAAGACTGTAAAGTAATGAAACATTCACATAGTACTGTTTTAAGGTTTGTGTATCCCCTATGAACTAATGTATATAGAAATGTATATAGAAAACCAAAGTGCTCGTCCATCAGGCACTAGCCAACCCCTTTCCAATGCCAGAAATATAGCTTAACGGTGTAACATTAGAAAATGTTGGCCATTTCCGCTCCCTTGGCAGCCACCTCGCCACCAAACTCAACATTGACACTGAGCCTGCCACTTTTGGACTCTCGCTTGCTGAGGTGTTCCAGCGAGTGTCTCTGTAGATCTTAGAAAACTATTTCTTGATTTAAGTCGTTGACGTGCTGGCTGATAGCCAAACAGGGGGTGAGCTGGAGATGTCACTGCCTTGGTCCTTTCACTATTGGCTGCTCCTTCCCGGCGGATGTCAGGTGGTGCAATACCGGCTAAGCAGTGTAATTTCTCCCGTGGTGTAGGGCGCAGACACCCCGTGATGATACAGCATGTCTCATTAAGAGCCACATAGAATCATAGAATCCTAGAATCAAAGAGTGGGAAGAGACCTCGTGGGCCATCCAGTCCAACCCCATTCTGCCAAGAAGCAGGAATATTGCATTCAAAGCACCCCTGACAGATGGCCATCCAGCCTCTGTTTAAAAGCTTCCAAAGAAGGAGCCTCCACCACACTCCCTCCGGGGCAGAGAGTTCCACTGCTGAACGGCTCTCACAGTCAGGAAGTTCTTCCTCATGTTCAGATGGAATCTCCTTTCTTGTAGTTTGAAGCCATTGCTCCATTGCATCCTAGTCTCCAGGGAAGCAGAAAGGGAGCTTGCTCCCTCCTCCTCCCTGTGGCTTCCTCTCACGTATTTATACATGGCCCTCATCATGTCTCCTCTCAGCCTTCTCTTCTTCAGGCTAAACATGCCCAGCTCCTTTAGCTGCTCCTCATAGGGCTTGTTCTCCAGACCCTTGATCATTTTAGTCGCCCTCCTCTGGACACATTCCAGCTTGTCAATATCTCTCTTGAATCTACTGTTTTAGTGTGGTGAGATGTGTTCCACCCTGGGCATGCATACTCAGCAGCCGAGTAGCATAGCGCAAGGGCAGATGTCTTCACTGTGTCTGGTTGTGATCCCCAGGTTGTGCCGGTCTGCTTTCGTATGATATTGTTTCTAGCGCCCACTTTTTGCTTGATATTCAGGCAGTACACTGATCTTGGAAGACTATACTTCTCGGATGACCAGTAAAGTAAGTAAGTAATAGAAATTTTAGACAAAAAGTGAAAGCAAATAACCTGGCTTGGCTTATCTGCAGGGCAATGTCAGTATTTACCTTAACCCTTATCAAAAGAAGAGTTTTCCCCCTCTTCTCTGGTAGTCTTTTAATACATTTTGAACTGACTAAAAGCCATCACAAGGTGAGAACCAAACCTTAGACACCTTTCTGCAGAGCATGGCAAGGGCCACCCCAATCCATTGGCAAGAGGCTGAGAGAGGACCATCTCCGGCTCTCTGCTGGCTTTCCTCCCTCCCCTTTCCTCCTGCCGAAGAGGGCTCTGGCACCGCCCTTGCCAGGGGAGCCTCCCTCCAGCAAAGGCTTCAGCCTTCAGCCTTCAGCCTTCATTTCCAGCCTGCAGCCTGGTGGGGCACAGGTAGGAGGAGGACACAGGTAGGAGGACACAGGTGGGAAGAGGAGGAGGAGGAGGAGGGCAAAGGAGCCTTGTCTGGGTCACAGCAGGCAGAAAGAAGACCAGGGAGGCCTTCCTTGGCAGGTGAGGCAAGAAGCCATAGCTGGAGGGCAGGGAATCTGGGAGCGGTTTGGGAGAAGGGGTGACCTGGGTCTCCTTGAGGAGGGAACGGGGCTGGCAGGTGTTTTACAGGTGAAGGTCGGAGCTAGTGCTCCCAAACTTTTGGTGCCTCTTTGGGGCTGGGTGCTAAAGTCTTCACTATCCCGCCATACATTTTGCTTCTGACTGTGAGAGCTGTTCAGCAGTGGAACTCTCTGCCCCGGAGTGTGGTGGAGGCTTTGAAACAGAGGCTGGATGGCCATCTGTCAGGGGTGCTTTGAATGCAATTTTCCTGCTTCTTGGCAGAATGGGGTTGGACTGGATGGCCCAGATCTCTTCCAACTCTAGGATTCTATGTTCAGCAGTGGAACTCTCTGCCCCAGAGTGTGGTGGAGGCTTTGAAACAGAGGCTGGATGGCCATCTGCCGGGGGTGCTTTGAATGTGTTTTTCCTGCTTCTTGGCAGAATGGGGTTGGACTGGATGGCCCACCAGATCTCTTCCAACTCTAGGATTCTATGTTCAGCAGTGGAACTCTCTGCCCCGGAGTGTGGTGGAGGCTTTGAAACAGAGGCTGGATGGCCATCTGCCGGGGGTGCTTTGAATGTGTTTTTCCTGCTTCTTGGCAGAATGGGGTTGGACTGGATGGCCCACCAGATCTCTTCCATCTCTGTGTTTCTATGTTCAGCAATGGAACTCTCTGCCCCGGAGTGTGGTGGAGGCTTTGAAACAGAGGCTGGATGGCCATCTGCCAGGGGTTCTTTGAATGTGTTTTTCCTGCTTCTTGGCAGAATGGGGTTGGACTGGATGGCCCACCAGATCTCTTCCATCTCTGTGTTTCTATGTTCAGCAGTGGAACTCTCTGCCCCGGAGTGTGCTGGATGCTTTGAAACAGAGGCTGGATGGCCATCTGTCGGGGGTGCTTTGAATGTGTTTTTCCTGCTTCTTGGCAGAATGGGGTTGGACTGGATGGCCCACAAGGTCTCTCTCCAACTCTAGGATTCTATGTTCAGCAGTGGAACTCTCTGCCCCAGAGTGTGGTGGCTTTGAAACAGAGGCTGGATGGCCATCTGTCGGGGGTGCTTTGAATGTGTTTTTCCTGCTTCTTGGCAGAATGGGGTTGGACTGGATGGCCCACCAGATCTCTTCCATCTCTGTGTTTCTATGTTCAGCAGTGGAACTCTCTGCCCCGGAGTGTGCTGGATGCTTTGAAACAGAGGCTGGATGGCCATCTGTCGGGGGTGCTTTGAATGTGTTTTTCCTGCTTCTTGGCAGAATGGGGTTGGACTGGATGGCCCACCAGGTCTCTCCAACTCTAGGATTCTATGTTCAGCAGTGGAACTCTCTGCCCCAGAGTGTGGTGGAGGCTTTGAAACAGAGGCTGGATGGCCATCTGCCGGGGGTGCTTTGAATGTGTTTTTCCTGCTTCTTGGCAGAACAGGTTTGTACTGGATGGCCCACCAGCTCTCTCCAACTCTAGGATTCTATGTTCAGCAGTGGAACTCTCTGCCCCGGCGTGTGCTGGAGGCTCCTTCTTTTGAGGCTTTGAAGCAGAGGGTGGATAGCCATCTGTTAGGGGTGCTTTGAATGTGATTTTCTTGCCTCTTGACAGAATGGGGTTGGACTGGATGGCCCACCAGGTCTCTCCAACTCTAGGATTCTATGTTCAGCAGTGGAACTCTCTTTTCCGGAGTGTGGTGGAGACCCCTTCTTTGGAGACTTTGAAGCAGAGGCTGGATTGCCATCTGTGGGGGGTGCTTTGAATGTGTTTTTCCTGCTTCTTGGCAGAATGGGGTTGGATTGGATGGCCCACAAGGTCTCTTCCAACGCTAGGATTCTAAGTTCAGCAGTGGAACCCTCTGCCCCAGAGTGTGGTGGAGGCTTTGAAACAGAGGCTGGATGGCCATCTGTCGGGGGTGCATTGAATGTGTCTTTCCTGCTTCTTAGCAGAATGGGGTTGGACTGGATGGCCCATGAGGTCTCTTCCAACTAGGATTCTAGGATTCTATGTTCAGCAGTGGAACTCTCTGCCCTGGAGTGTGGTGGCGGCTCCTTCTTTGGAGGCTTTGAAGCAGAGGCTGGATGACCATCTGTCGGGGGTGCTTTGAATGCAATTTTCTCGCCTCTTGGCAGAATGGGGTTGGACTGGATGGCCCACCAGGTCTCTTCCAACTCTAGGATTCTATGTTCAGCACTGGAACTCTCTGCCCCGGAGTGTGGTGGAGGCTTTGAAGCAGAGGCTGGATGGCCATCTGTCAGGTGCGCTTTGAATGCGATTTTCTCGCCTCTTGGCAGAATGGGGTTGGACTGGATGGCTCACCAGGTCTCTTCCAACTCTAGGATTCTATGTTCAGCAGTGGAACTCTCTGCCCCATAGTGTGGTGGAGGCTTTCAAACAGAGGCTGGATGGCCATCTGCCAGGGGTTCTTTGAATGTGTTTTTCCTGCTTCTTGGCAGAATGGGGTTGGAACTGGATGGTCCACCAGGTCTCTTCCAACTCTACGATTCTAGGATTCTATGTTCAGCAGTGGAACTCTCTGACCTGGAGTATGGTAGAGGCTTCGAAACAGAGGCTGGATGGCCATCTGTCGGGGGTGCTTTGAATGTGATTTTCTTGCCTCTTGGCAGAATGGGGTTGGACTGGATGGCCTACCAGATCTCTTCCAATTCTAGGATTCTAGGATTCTATGTTCAGCAGTGGAACTCTCTGCCCCGGAGTGTGGTGGAGGCTTTGAAAGAGAGCCTGAATGGCCATCTGTCAGGGGTGCTTTGAATGTGTTTTTCCTGCTTCTTGGCAGAATGGGGTTGGACTGGATGGCCCACCAAGTCTCTTCCAACTCTAGGATTCTATGTTCTCTGCCCCAGAGTGTGGTGGAGGCTTTGAAACAGAAGCTGGATGGCCATCTGCCGGGGGTGCTTTGAATGTGTTTTTCCTGCTTCTTGGCAGAATGGGGTTGGACTGGATGGTCCACCAGGTCTCTTCCAACTCTATGTTTCTATGATTGTACCCAGGCTCACCATGAAGAAGTCCCACCGCTTTTGGGTGATGGTGGTGGTTCTCATCTGCGTCGTCATCTACGCCAGCTTTGTCACTCGGCACCATTCGGAGCCTCCGCCACCCCATCGGGACAAAGCCGTCATCCTCAACAATGGCTCCACAACGATCCGCCTCGACGGGAGTGTCTACGAGGACTTCTTCCCGCAGCTCCAGCACTACCAGTGCCATGAGCTGGTCTCCCAGGAGGACCTGTGCCAGAAGGACCTCTCCCCAAAGGGCCCTCCACTGCTCCTCCTGGCCATCAAGTCCCACCCGGCCTCCCACCATCGGAGGTCCATCCTACGCCGTACCTGGGCCCAACCGAGAGAGACGGGGGGCTTCCAATTGAGGCACGTCTTCCTCATGGCCACGGACCCCCACACTAAACACTCCAACTTGGCGTGGGAGGAGAGCAAAGGCATCGGAGACATCCTGATGTGGGATTTTGCGGAGTCGCACCACAACCTGGCTCTCAAAGAGCGGTGCTTCCTGCAGTGGGCGCAAAGGCACTGCCAGCAAGCGGCCTTCGTCTTCAAAGGTAAGAGGGGAAGTGGGCGAGGAGGAAAGAAGAAAGGGAAGTGGAAGTGTCCTGGGAAAGCACCATCACATTGGGTTGGCAGCCCAGGCGTTGGAGCTTCCTCACTTGAAACATGAGACCTCAGGAAGGCCCTCAGCCATTTTTAGCATTTGGCATTAGGTACGAAAGCGAGGAGGAGCTGAGGAGCCTTCTAATCAAGGTGAAAGAAGAAAGTGCCAAAGCTGGGTTGTAGCTAAACATAAAAAAACCCAAGATTATGGCAGCAAGAATGATTGACAACTGGGAAATAGAGGGAGAAAATGGTGAGGCCGTGACAGACTTTGTATTTCTAGGTGCAAAGATGACTGCAGATGCAGACTGTGGCCAGGAAATCAGAAGACGCTTCCTTCTTGGGAGGAGAGCAATGTCCAATCTCGATAAAATAGTAAAGAGTAGAGACATCAGACTGGCAACAAAGATCCATTGCCTAGTCAAGCCATGGTATTCCCTGTAGTCACCTACGGATGTGAGAGCTGGACCTTAGGGAAGGCTGAGCGAAGGAAGATCGATGCTTTTGAGCTGTGGTGTTGGAGGAAAGTTCTGAGAGTGCCTTGGACTGCGAGAAGATCCAACCAGTCCATCCTCCAGGAAATAAAGCCCGACTGCTCATTGGAGGGAAGGAGAGTAGAGACAAAGTTGAAGTCCTTTGGCCACATCATGAGGAGACAGGAAAGCCTGGAGAATGATGCTGGGGAAAGTGGAAGGCAAAAGGAAGAGGGGCCGACCAAGGGCAAGATGGATGGATGGCATCCTTGAAGTGACTGGACTGACCTTGAAGGAGCTGGGGGTGGTGACGGCCGACAGGGAGCTCTGGCGTGGGCTGGTCCATGAGGTCACGAAGAGTCGGAGACGACTGAACGAATGAACAACAACAACGAAAGGCAGGTGCCCACCCACAGCTTGCCCGTCAAACAGAGGGAAAAGGTGACATAACGTCTTGCCCTGCTTGGAGATTAATGTGCAAATCTTCCCTAAAGGAAATGTTTCCTGATCAAGATAAGGATTATTCCTTCTCACTTCAAAGCTTATCACACAACGCAACAGCACCTCGGACCAGGACTTTGCAGTTCTCCGGATGCTCTCTCAGTAGCAAAGCGCCTGGAAAGTGTTGCTTTTACAAACACAAACAACATGGGGTCGTTGCAGGTTTTTCGGGCTATATGGCCATGCTCTAGAACAGTGTTTCTCAACCTGGGGGTCAGGACCCCTGGGGGGGGGTCACAAGGGGGTTTCAGAGGGGTCATCAAAGACCATCATAAAACACATATTTCTGATGGTCTTAGGAATGCTTTTGGCAGAGAAGGCTGAAGATCTTTCTGCCTGTCCTCATCCTTTTTGGTGTTGGTGAACTACAACTCCCAGAATTCAAAAACAGCCCCCCCCCCAACCCCACCAGTAGTTAATGTTGGCCATGTCAGTAGTGTGCCAAGTTTGGTGCAGATCCATTTTGGGCTGGATTCAGAGTGCTATAGGATTGGAGGTTAACTATAAATCCCAGCAACTACAACTCCCAAATGTCAAGGTCTATTTTCCCCAAACTCCACCAGTTCACATTTGGGCATATTGAGTATTCTTGCCAAGTCATGGCCAGAATCACTGGGTTGTTGTAGGTTTTTTCGGGCTATATGGCCATGTTCTAGAAGCATTCTCTCCTGATGTTTCGCCTGCATCTATGGCAAGCATCTTACTACTCTGAGGATGCTTGCCATAGATGCAGGCGAAACGTCAGGAGAGAATGCCTCTAGAACATGGCCATATAGCCCGAAAAAACCTACAACAACCTAGTGATTCCGGCCATGAAAGCCTTCGACAGATCTATCCTTGTTTGAGTCTGCAGTGCTCTCTGGATGTAGGTGAACTACAACTCCAACACTCAAGGTCAATGCCTACCAAACCGTTCCAGCATTTTCTGTTGATTATGGGAGTTCTGTGTGCCAGGTTTGGTTCAATTCCATCGTCGGTAGAGCTCCGAATGCTCTTTTGGTTGAAGGTTAACTATAAATCCCAGCAACTACAACTCCCAAATGACAAAATCAGTCTCCCCCCAACTCCACCAAATTTGAGTGTATTTACTATTTGTGTCAAATTTGGTCCAATGAATGAAAATACACCCTGCATATCGGATATTTACATGACGATTCATAACAGTAGCAAAATTACAGTTGTGAAGTAGCAATGAACATAATGTTATGGTTGGGGGTCACCACAACATGAGGAACTGTATTAAGGGGTCGCAGCATTGGGAAGGTTGAGGAACACTGCTCTAGAAGCATTCTCTCCTGAATGCCATGGAGGAGAAGAACTCAACAGGTTCCTGGCCCATCTCAACAGCATCCTCCCAAACATCCAGTTCACCATGGAAGAAGAAAAGGAAGGAAGGCTGCCTTTTCTAGATGTCCTCGTCATCCGCAAACCAGATCAACAATTGGGTCACACCGTCTACAGAAAACCCACACACACAGATAGAGATCTACATCGAAACTCCAACCATCACCCAAGTCAAAAAAGAAGCACCATGAAAGCCTTGGCAGGCCGTGCAAAAAGAATCTGCGAAGCCCACCTCCTCCAAGATGAACTGAACCACCTCAACTGGGCTCTCCAGGCCAATGGAGACTCCACCTCAGACATCAGAAGAGCTGCAAGACCACCAAGAAGAAGCCACGAGAGTCAAGACAGAGACCCACCCAGAGGAAGAGTGTTCCTGCCATACATCAAGGGAACCACTGACCGCAGAGGGAAGCTGATGAGAAAACTATCTACAGACCCACTAAGAAATTCCAACAACTGCTCCGTTCAGCAAAGGACAAGAGGGATCCTCTTACTTCTGCAGGAGTCTACCATGTACCATGCAGCTGTGGACAACGTCTCCAAAGGGACCACCAAACGCAGCAGCATTGCCCAAACACGCATCAAGGAACATGGAAGGCACTGTAGACTACTTCAACCAGAGAAATCAGCCATAGCAGAACACCTGATGAGCCAACCTGGACACAGCAGATTATTGGAGAACACAGAAGTGCTGGACCACTCTCACAACCACCATGTCAGACTACACAGAGAAGCCATTGAAATCCACAAGCATGTGGACAATTTCAACAGAAAGGAAGAGACCATGAAAATGAACAAAATCTGGCTACCAGTATTAAAAAACTCTAAAATTGCAACAGCAAAACAGCAGAGAGGAAACAACCAGGCACATCTAATCATCCCTCAACAAAAGATTGCCCCAGGCACTGCCAGGCCATCAAATACTACTCAAGGTGGTTGGTTGAAACATTCACACCTAGCTCCAGCAGACAAGAGTCCTTTGTCCCACCCTGGTCATTCCACAGATATATAAACCCTTTTTCCTAGTTCCAACAGACTTCACTACCTCTGAGGATGCTTGCCATAGATGCAGGCGAAACGTCAGGAGAGAATGCCCCTAGACCATGGCCATATAGCCCGAAAAAACCTACAACAACCCATTCTCTCCTGACATTCCACCTGCATCTATGGCAAGTATCCACAGATCTGACAACCTCTGAGGATGCTTGCCAAAGATGCAGGCGAAACGGCAGGAGAGAATGCTTCTAGAACATGGCCATTCCCAACCTCTGAGGATGCTTGCCATAGATGCAGGCAAAACGTCAGGAGAGAATGCTTCTAGAACATGGCCATTCCCAACCTCTGAGGATGCTTGCCGTGAAATGGTGAAACAGGTGAGGATGCTTGCCATAGATGCAGGTGAAACGTCAGGAGAGAATGCTTCTAGAACATGGCCATTCCCAACTCTGAGGATGCTTGCCGTGAAATGGTGAAACAGGTGAGGATGCTTGCCATAGATGCAGGTGAAACGTCAGGAGAGAATGCTTCTAGAACATGGCCATTCCCAACCTCTGAGGATGCTTGCCATAGATGCAGGTGAAACGTCAGGAGAGAATGCCTATAGAACATGGCTCCACCTCTGAGGATGCTTGCCATAGATGCAGGTGAAACGTCAGGAGAGAATGCTTCTAGAACATGGCCATTCCCAACCTCTGAGGATGCTTGCCGTGAAATGGTGAAACAGGTGAGGATGCTTGCCATAGATCCAGGTGAAACGTCAGGAGAGAATGCTTCTAGAACATGGCCATTCCCAACCTCTGAGGATGCTTGCCGTGAAATGGTGAAACAGGTGAGGATGCTTGCCATAGATGCAGGTGAAACGTCAGGAGAGAATGCTTCTAGAACATGGCCATTCCCAACCTCTGAGGATGCTTGCCATAGATGCAGGTGAAACGTCAGGAGAGAATGCCTCTAGAACATGGCCATTCCCAACCTCTGAGGATGCTTGCCATAGATGCAGGTCGAAACGGCAGGAGAGAATGCTTCTAGAACATGGCCATTCCCAACCTCTGAGGATGCTTGCCATAGATGCAGGTGAAACATCAGGAGAGAATGCTTCTAGAACATGGCCATATAGCCCGAAAAACCTACAAGCCAGTGATTCCAGCCACGAAAGCCTTCGACAACACACAAAAAACATTATGTAATTCTTTACAAAATGTGAACAATTTTCTGTTCCTGGTTGGTAAGTGCTCTTTCCTGATTAATTGTGCAATACTTACTTTGAAAGTAGTTGTTATGCTACAGAAACGTTTTGTAGCTTCCGCAAAATTATGTTGAATTGGTAAAGACTGAGATATTCGTTGAAAAATGTGCAGCAGGATGTCCCTCCTGCAACAAGGAAGTTTTTTGCAGTTTGATAAACTTGTCCCATGTTTTTATGACAGAATCAATTAAGAAATTACCTTTATAACCCGGGGGTGGGTGGAAACATGTTACATAGCGGCATCTGTTAATGATCTCCCTTTGTAAAATATACCATCCTGCAGCGGGATGTACCGAAGAGCAATAGCCCAAGGGATGAGTCTGGCTGTTCTTCTGCAGCAATTACTATTTGCCTGCCTCATGTGATAAGCTCCGTTGTGTATGAGAAAAGGGACTTTTCAAGCCTGCTTCCTCCTAGACAAAAGGCAGGTGGGGCCCGGAGCTGAGGGTGGGCCCTGGCATCGAAACAACGGGAGTTGAAACTAGGAATTCAACACTCAGAAAACGTTCACAAATGGCAAGAACAAATCAATTAGAATCATAGAATCCTAGAGTTGGAAGAGACCTCGTGGGCCATCATCCAGTCCAACCCCATTCTGCCAAGAAGCAGGAATATTGCATTCAAATCACACCTGACAGATGGCCATCCAGTCTCTGCTTAAAAGCTTCCAAAGAAGGACCCTCCACCACACTCCGGGGCAGAGAGTTCCACTGCTGAACGGCTCTCACAGTCAGGAAGTTCTTCCTCATGTTCAGGTGGAATCTCCTCTCTTGTAGTTTGAAGCCATTGTTTCATGTCCTAATCTCCAGGGAAGCAGAAAACCAGCTTGCTCCCTCCTCCTCCCTGTGGCTTCCTCTCACATATTTATACATGGCTATCATATCTCCTCTCAGCCTTCTCTTCTTCAGGCTAAACATGCCCAGCTCCTTAAGCCGCTCCTCATAGGGCTTGTTCTCCAGACCCTTGATCATTTGAGTCGCCCTCCTCTAGACACATTCCAGTTTGTCAATATCTCTCTTGAATTGTGGTGCCCAAAATTGGACACAATATTCCAGGTAAAGTGGTCTAACCAAGGAGAATAGAGCATGAGGAGCAGGACTTCCTTAGATCTAGACACTAGGCTCCTCTTGATGCAGGCCAACATCCCATTGGCTTTTTTTGCCGCCACATCACATTGTTGGCTCATGTTTAACTTGTTGTCCCCGAGGACTCTAAGATCTTTTCCACACGTCCTGATCTCAAGCCAGGCCTCATCGTCCCCCATTCTGTATCTTTGCATTTCGTTTTTCCTGCCAAAGTGGAGTATCTTGCATTTGTCCCTGTTGAACTTCATTGTGTTAGTTTTGGCCCATCATCTCTCTAATCTGTCAAGATCGTTTTGAATCCTGCTCCCGTCCTCTGGAGTATTGGCTCTCCCTCTCAATTTGGTCCCGTCTGCATCAATTACAATCCTAGAATCTTAGAGTTGGAAGAGACCTCCTGGGCCATCATCCAGTCCAACCCCATTCTGCCAAGAAGCAGGAATATAGCATTCAAATCACCCCTGACAGATGGCCATCCAACCTCTGTTTAAAAGCCTCCAAAGAAGGAGCCTCCACCACACTCCAGGGTAGAGAGTTCCACTGCTGAACAGCTCTCAAAGTCAGGAAGTTCTTCCTCATGTTCAGATGGAATCTCCTTTCTTGTAGTTGGAAACCCGTGGCCCCCCATTTCTGGAACTCACAACCTGGGGAGATTAGGCAAGCCCCTCCTCTCGCAGCCTTCAAGAAAGAGCCAAAAACTTGTGCCTTTGGAGAGTGACCGCTCAATCCATTCATTTGTTCCCACCTAAAATTTCCCTTATTATATAGTAGCCCCCCCCCCCTTGTCTTTCATAAAGGCTGAACCCCACTTTCCTCCTCCTGGGTTCCCCTCTTATAAATATACTTCTATTCCTATCTCACCCAGGGTTTGACCTTTTACCTGTCTGATCTTGTTATGTTATTTTATATTGATTATTTCATTGGTGATTTTATATTTTGTTTGATGCATTTGTGTTGCTTTTTGTCTTATTATGTTTTATCACTTTTGGGCTTGGCCTCATGTTAACCGCCCCGAGTCCCTTTGGGGAGATGGTGGCGGGTTATACATAAAGTTTATTATTATTATTATTATTATTATTTGAAACACCACAAGATGTGTCCACAGCAGACACTCTGCTGGCTGTTGAATTGGATCACACGTCAAACACTTCCCAGGTGTCTAGGACTGTGTGATGTATCGGCGAATAATGCGTGCAGATCCCAGTAAAGTGGCCTTCTGCAGCTGGCAGGTGGTCATTTTGTCGGCACTGATTGTATTTAAGTGCAGGCCAAGTGTATGGCACCCAGTGTGCCAATCACCACTGGGACCACCTTTACTGGTTTGTGCCAGAATCTTTGCAGTTTGATTTTTAATTCTTCTTCCTCTTCCTCCTCTTCTTCCTCCTCCTCCTCCTCCTCCTCCTCTTCCTCCTCTTCTTCCTCTTCCTCCTCCTCCTCCTCTCCTTCCTCCTCCTCCTCTTCTTCCTCTTCTTCATCCTCCTCCTTTTCCTCCTCCTCTTCCTCCTCCTCCTCTTCCTCTTCCTCCTCCTCTTCCTCCTCCTCTTCTTCCTCCTCCTCCTCCTCTTCTTCCTCCTCCTCCTTTTCTTCCTCCTCCTCCTCTTCTTCCTCTTCCTCCTCTTCTTCCTCCTCCTCTTCCTCCTCCTCCTCCTCTTCCTCCTCCTCTTCTTCCTCCTCCTTCCTTCCCTCCTCCTCTTCTTCCTCTTCTTCTCCCCTCCTTTTCCTCCTCCTCTTCCTCCTCTCCTCTCTCCTCTTCTTCCTCTCTCCTCTTCTCCTCCTCTTCTTCCTCCTCTCCTCCTCCTCTTCTTCCTCTCTCCTCTTTTCCTCCTCCTCCTCTTCTTCCTCTCCCTCCTCCTCTTCCTCCTCCTCCTCCTCCTCTCCTCCTCTCCTCCTCTTCCTCCTCCTCTTCTTCCCCTCCTTCCTTCCTCTCCTCCTCTTCCTCTTCTCCTTCTCTCTTTTCCTCCTCCTCTTCCTCTCCTTCTTCTCTCCTCTCTTCCTCCTCCTCCTTCTTCCTCTTCTTCTTCCTCCCCTTCTCCTCCTTCTCTCCTCCTCTCTTCTTCTTCCTCCGCCTTCCTCCTCTTCTACTTCTTCCTCTTCTCCTTTCCTCTTCTTCTTCCTCTTTCTTCTTCTTCTTCTTGTTCCGTCCTAGTCTCCAGGGAAGCAGAAAACAAGCTTGCTCCCTCCTCCCTGTGGCTTCCTCTCACATATTTATACATGGCTATCATATCTCCTCTCAGCCTTATCTTCTTCAGGCTAAACATGCCCAGCTCCTTAAGCCGCTCCTCATAGGGCTTGTTCTCCAGACCCTTGATCATTTTAGTCGCCCTCCTCTGGACACATTCCAGCTTGTCAATATCTCTCTTGAATTGTGGTGCCCAGAATTGGACACAATATTCCAGGTGTGGTCTAACCAAGGCAGAATAGAGCATGGGTAGCATGACTTCCCTAGATCTAGACACTATGCTCCTATTGGTGCAGGCCAAAATCCCATTGGCTTTTTTTGCCGCCACATGACATTCCTGGCTCATGTTTAACTTCTTATCCACGAGGACTCCAATATCTTTTTCACACGTCCTGCTCTCGAGCCAGGCCTCATCGTCCCCCATTCTGTCTCTTTGCATTTCGTTTTTCCTGCCTAAGTGGAGTCTCTTGCATTTGTCCCCGTTGAACTTCATTTTGTTAGTTTTGGCCATTCATCTCTCTAATTTGCATTTGCTAACCAGGCTGATTTTCCTTTTTGTGGAGTAGAGCTGAATCCTTTTCTACAGAGACCATGGTAAACACTGCATGTTGCTGCTGACAAATTTGTGTAAATGGGTGGTGCTCAGAAACATTTTACTGCTGCCAATGTTTTGTGTGACCCCCAACATTGAGCTAAGGGGACCCCATTTGGGGCCGAGGCCCACCATTTAAGAAGCAGTGACTTAGGGAATGTAGGGATCTCTTACTCTCCGAGCAGAACAGATTTGTACACCGACCTTTTATCCTTCTTTCTCCTATCCCTCCCTCCCTCCCTCTCTCCCTCCTTCCTTCCCTTACACTCTTTCGTTCTTCCTTCCTTCCCCCTTTCTTCTCTCCCTTTTTCCTTCCTTCCTTTATTTTGTCTTTCCTTCCTTCTCTCTTTCCTTCTCCTTCTCTTTCTCCCTCTTCTCCTTCCCTACCTTTTCTTACACTTTCTGTCCATCCTTCCCTTTCCTCCCCCCTCTCTCCTCTTTTTCCTTCCTTCATTCCCTTTTGTCTTTCTTTCATTCTCTTTCCTTCCTCCTTCCATTCTTATCTCCCTCTTTCTCCTTCTCTCCTTCTCTCCTTTCCTTACACTCTTCCGTCCTTCCTTTCCCCTTTCTTCCTTCCTTCCCTTACGCCCTTTCGTCCTTCCTTCCCCCTTTCCTCCCCTTCCCTCTTTTTCCTTTCTTCCCTTTTGTCTTTCCTTGATTCGCTTTCCTTTCTCTTTCCATCCATATCTCCCTCTTTCTCCTTCCCTCCTACTTTCCTTTCCTTACACTCTTCCATCCTTCCTTTACCCTTCCTTCCTTCCTTCCTTCCTTCCTTCCTTCCTTCCTTCCTTCCTTCCCTCCTTCCTTCCCTTACCCTTTCGTCCTTCCTTCCATTCTTCCTCCCCTTTCCTCCCTCTTCCTCTTTTTCTCCCTTCCCTTTTGTCTTTCCTTCATTCTCTTTCCTTCCTCCTTCTCCTTTCTCCCTCTTCTCCTTCCCTCCTTTTCTTCCTTTCTGTCTCTTTCTCCTTCCTTCCTTCCTTCCTTCCTTCCTTCCTTCCTTCCTTCCTTCCTTCCTCCTTCCTTCCTTTCCCTTTCTCCCTCTTTCCTCCCTCCTCCCCTCTCTCCCTTTCCTCCTTCCCTTTTTTCTTTCTTCTTCTCTCTTTCCTTTCCTCCTTCTTTTCTCCCTCTTTCCTTCCTCTTCCTTCCTTCCTTCCTTCCTCCCCTCCCTCCCTCCCTCCCTCCCTCCCTCCCTCCCTCCTTCCTTCCTTCCTTCCTTCCCTTCCCTTCCCTTCCACTCTTCTGTCCTTCCTTTCCTCCCATCTCTTCCTCTTTTTCCTTCCTTCCTTCCCTTTTGTCTTTCCTTCCTTCTCTCTTTCCTTCCTCCTTCCCTCCCTCTCTCCCTTCCTTACCT
This sequence comes from Anolis sagrei ordinatus, assembly GCF_025583915.1. Lineage (NCBI taxonomy): Eukaryota > Metazoa > Chordata > Lepidosauria > Squamata > Anolidae > Anolis > Anolis sagrei. Next base: position 2,023,670 of record NW_026847660.1, on the reverse strand, counting down.
CCTTCTTTCTCCCTTCCCCCTTCCCTTCCCCTTCTCTTTCATCCTTCCTTCTTTCTTTCCTCCCTCCTTCCTTTTCTCTATTTCTCCTTCCTTCCCTTTTGTCTTTCCTCCCTCCCTCCCTCCTTCCCTCTCTCCTTTCTCCTTCCTTCCTTCCCTTTTGTCTTTCCTTCCTTCTCTCTTTCCTCCCTCCCTCTCTCCCCTTCCACCCTTCTCTTCTTCTCTTCCCCCCTTCTCTTTTTCCTTCCTCCTTTCTTCCTGGGGGATGTTTAGCTGGGAGAAGAGACGGTTAAGATGGAACATGAGAACCATGTCTCAAAATTTCAAGGGGTGTCCCATTAAGGCAGAGGGGGGGACTGACTTTCTGATGTTCCAGAGACCAGGGCACAAGAAGGAAACAAAGGATTCAAATGTCAGGGAAAAAGAGAAGACTGAAAGATCAGGAAAACCTTCCTGGAGAGTGCTAGGTGGTCTTGGAGATTAGGAAGAGTGCTAGGTGGTCTTGGAGATTAGGAAGAACTTCCTGGAGAGTGCTAGGTGGTCTTGGAGATTAGGAAGAACTTCCTGGGGAGTGCTAGGTGGTCTTGGAGATTAGGAAGAACTTCCTGGGGAGTGCTAGGTGGTCTTGGAGATTGGGAAGAACTTCCTGGAGAGTGCTAGGTGGCCTTGGAGATTAGGAAGAACTTCCTGGAGAGTGCTAGGTGGTCTTGGAGATTGGGAAGAACTTCCTGGAGAGTGGTGCTAGGTGGTCTTGGAGATCAGGAAAACCTTCTTGGAGATTAGGAGGAACTTCCTGGAGAGTGCTAGGTGGTCTTGGAGATTAGGAAGAACTTCCTGGAGAGTGCTAGGTGGTCTTGGAGATTAGGAAGAACTTCCTGGAGAGTGCTAGGTGGCCTTGGAGATTAGGAAGAACTTCCTGGAGAGTGCTAGGTGGTCTTGGAGATTAGGAAGAACTTATTGGAGAGCGCTAGGCGGTCTTGGAGATTAGGAAGAACTTCCTGGAGAGCGCTAGGTGGTCTTGGAGATTAGGAAGAACTTCCTGGAGAGCGCTAGGTGGTCTTGGAGATTAGGAAGAACTTCCTGGAGAGTGCTAGGTGGTCTTGGAGATTAGGAAGAGCCTCCTGGAGAGTGCTAGGTCGTCTTGGAGATTAAGAAGAACTTCCTGGAGAGTGCTAGGTGGTCTTGGAGATTAGGAAGAACTTATTGGAGAGCGCTAGGTGGTGTTGGAGATTAGTAAGAACTTCCTGGAGAGCGCTAGGTGGTCTTGGAGATTAGGAAGAACTTCCTGGAGAGTGCTAGGTGGCCTTGGAGATTAGGAACTTCCTGGAGAGTTCTAGGTGGTCTTGGAGATTAGGAGGAACTTCCTGGAGAGTGCTAGGTGGTCTTGGAGATTAGGAAGAACTTCCTGGAGAGTGCTAGGTGGTCTTGGAGATTAGGAAGAGTGCTAGGTGGTCTTGGAGATTAGGAAGAACTTCCTGGAGAGTGCTAGGTGGTCTTGGAGATTAGGAAGAACTTCCTGGAGAGTGCTAGGTGGTCTTGGAGATTAGGAAGAACTTCCTGGAGAGTGCTAGGTGGTCTTGGAGATTAGGAAGAACCTCCTGGAGAGTGCTAGGTGGTCTTGGAGATTAGGAGGAACTTCCTGGAGAGTGCTAGGTGGTCTTGGAGATAAGGAAGAACTTCCTGGAGAGCGCTAGGTGGTCTTGGAGATTAGGAAGAACTTCTTGGAGAGTGCTAGGTGGTCTTGGAGATTAGGAAGAGCTTTCTGGAGAGTGCTAGGTGGTCTTGGAGATTAGGAAGAACTTCCTGGAGAGCGCTAGGTGGTCTTGGAGATTAGGAAGAACTTCCTGGAGAGTGCTAGGTGGTCTTGAAGATTAGGAAGGACTTCCTGGAGAGTGCTAGGTGGTCTTGGAGATTAGGAAGGACTTCCTGGAGAGTGCTAGGTGGTCTTGGAGATTAGGAAGAACTTCTTGGAGAGTGCTAGGTGGTCTTGGAGATTAGGAAGAGCTTTCTGGAGAGTGCTAGGTGGTCTTGGAGATTAGGAAGAACTTCCTGGAGAGCGCTAGGTGGTCTTGGAGATTAGGAAGAACTTCCTGGAGAGTGCTAGGTGGTCTTGAAGATTAGGAAGGACTTCCTGGAGAGTGCTAGGTGGCCTTGGAGATTAGGAAGGACTTCCTGGAGAGTGCTAGGTGGTCTTGGAGATTAGGAAGAGCTTTCTGGAGAGTGCTAGGTGGTCTTGGAGATTAGGAAGTACTTCCTGGAGAGTACTAGGTGGTCTTGGAGATTAGGAAGAACCTCCTGGAGAGTGCTAGGTGGTCTTGGAGATTAGGAAGAACTTCTTGGAGAGTGCTAGGTGGTCTTGGAGATTAGGAAGAACCTCCTGGAGAGTGCTAGGTGGTCTTGGAGATTAGGAAGAACTTCCTGGAGAGTGCTAGGTGGTCTTGGAGATTAGGAAGAACTTCCTGGAGAGTGCTAGGTGGTCTTAGGGATTAGGAAGACACCAGTTGTTTTGGGCAGGAGTTCTTCCAAAACTAGAAGAAAGGACTGGGTGGTGCCTGGTGCCCTGGGCAACAAAGGAATGCTTATCATGATTTATGAGTGAATTAATTACCTCCGTTTGCAAATGCAGAGTTGCTAAGTGACCGTCGCCCTGTTGCCTTTCAGGGGACGACGACCTCTTCGTCAACATCGATGCACTCACCGATTACCTTCACCGGACGCCCAACGTTTCCGAATTCATCCATGGCAACATTCAGTACCGTTCAGCCGTAGTGAGAAAGGGAAAATATGCGGTGTCCACGGCTTTCTACCCGCTGAAGGTGTACCCCAACTTTGCCTCTGGCGGGGGGTTCATCATGCCCCAGCCCGCCATCCCAGAACTCTACAGCGCATCGCTGCGGCTGCCGGTCTTCCCGCTGGATGATGTTTACCTGGGGTTCCTGGCCTTGGCGGCGGGACTCCAGTACCACCACGACGGGCACTTCCGTGTGTGGGGGCCCCCAAAGGATGAACTCGAGGTGTACCGGGACTCTGTGGTTGTCCATGGGATCTCGATGGAGAGGATCGAGCAAGTGTGGAATGAGATCCAGAAGCCCATCCAAAAAGGCACTCCTGGCCACTAGCCTTGGCGCATGGGCAGAGAGGGATCTCAAGCCCTCCCGCTGCCCGCAGACAAGGATGCGGTCAACAGGCAGATTGCCTTGCGTCCACTAGCAAGGAGTAAAGTTCTTTGGGTGACTGCATTTTGAAAAAGAGGGTGATCAGAAGCTATCTGATTGGAAGGACCCTCGTCTTGGTTTGGCCTCGCAAATGAGAATCAGAGAATCCCCCAATGGGCAGGGGGTCTCGGGGGCCATCTAGTCCAGTGTTTCTCAACCTTGGAGGGGTCACGAGAGAGTTTCAGAGGGGTCGCCAAAGACCATTAGAAAACACATATTTCTGATAGTCTTAAGAATCCCTTTGGCATAGTCGTTTGGGTTCACAGTGCTCTCTAGATGTAGGTGAACTATATCTCCCCTAAATCACCGTCAACTCATCCAAAATCCCTCCAGTATTTTCTGTTGGTTATGGGGATTCTGTGTGGGACGTCTGGCCCATTTCTATCGGTGATCTGATTCAGAGCGCTTTGATTCTAGCTGAACTATAAATCCCAGCAATTAGTACAATTAGTACAGAGAAGCCATTGAAATCCACAAGCATGTGGACAATTTCAACAGAAAGGAAGAGACCATGAAAATGAACAAAATCTGGCTCCCAGTATTAAAAAACTCTAAAATTACAACAGCAAAACAGCAGAGAGGAACCAACCAGGCACAGCTTAACACCTCTCACCAAACTTTTCCAGTATTTTCTCTTGGTCATGGGAGTTCAGTGTGGCAAGTTAGGTTTAATTCCATCACTGGTGGAGTTCAGATTGATTGAAGGTGAACTATAAACCCAAGTAACTACAACTCCCAAATGACAAAATCAATCCACCCCAACCCCACTAGTATTCAAATGTGGGCGTATTGGATATTTGTGCCAAATTTGGTCCAGTGAATGAAAATACATCCTGCATATCAGGTATTTACATCACGATTCATAACAGTAGCAAAACAGTAGTACAGTTCTGAAGTAGCAGCAAAAATAATGTTATGGTTGGGGGGTCACCACAACATGAGGAATTGAATTAAGGGGTCACGGCATCCGGAAGGTTGAGAACCACTCATAGAATCTTGGAATCAAAGAGTTGGAAGAGACCTCCTGGGCCATCCAGTCCAACCCCATTCTGCCAAGAAGCAGGAATATTGCATTCAAAGCACCCCTGACAGATGGCCATCCAGCCTCTGTTTAAAAGCTTCCAAAGAAGGAGCCTCCACCACTCCGGGGCAGAGAGTTCCACTGCTGAACGGCTCTCACAGTCAGGAAGTTCTTCCTCATGTTCAGATGGAATCTCCTTTCTTGTAGTTTGAAGCCATTGTCCCATTGCGTCCTAGTCTCCAGGGAAACAGAAAACAAGCTTACTCCCTCCTCCCTGTGGCTTCCTCTCACATATTATACATGGCTATCATATCTCCTCTCAGCCTTCTCTTCTTCAGGCTAAACATGCCCAGCTCCTTAAGCCGCTCCTCATAGGGCTTGTTCTCCAGACCTTTTATCATTTTAGTCGCCCTCCTCTGGACACATTCCAGCTTGTCAATATCTCTCTTGAATTGTGGTGCCCAGAACTGGACACAATATTCCAGATGTGGTCTAACCAAAACAGAATAGAGGGGTAGCATTACTTCCCTAGATCTAGACACTATGCTCCTATTGATGCTATGCTCCCCTTTCTGGCATAAGGGAAAGTTTGGTCCAGATGTAAACTTGTTTGAGTCCACAGTGCTCTCTGGATGGAGGCGAACTACAACTCCCAAACTCAAGGTCAATGCCCACCAAACCTTTCCAGTGTTTTCTGTTGGTCAAGGGAGTTCTGTGTGCCAAGTTTGGTTCCATTCCATCGCTGGTGGAGGTCAGAATGATCTTTGATTATAGGTGAACTATAAATCCCAGCAACTACAACTCCCAAATGACAAAATCATAATTTTTTTTGAGTGCTGGTCACTCCTTGTGTTGTGAGACGTTTTGTTGCCAAATTTGGTGTGATTTCGTTCATTGGTTCTTTTGTTTTTAAGGTACTCACGATGCCCAGAGCATTTATATATATATAGATTTAAAACATTTATATTCCACCCTTCTCACCCCAACTCAGGAGACTCAGGGCAGAGCACAGCATATACACGGCAAACATTCAATGCCGGAACACAAATACTTATATACATACATAAACATTAAAAACATTTATCAAAATGTTAGAATACACCATTGAAAACCGTCCTGGTCATCCACGTCAAATCTAATTGGCCTGGTCATCTTTCCTATTGTTGCTTTATTGCCCTGTCCCGAAAGCTTGGTCCCACAGCCAAGTTTTGACCCTCCTTCTGAAGGACAGGAGGGACGGGGCCGACCTGATCTCACCAGGAAGGGAGTTCCATAGCCAGGGAGCCATCACCGAGAAGGCCCTGTCTCTCGTCCCCACCAATCGTGCCTGTGACAATGGCGGGACGGAAAGCAGGTCCTCCCCAGAGGATCTTAATCTCTGCGATGGTTCATAGGGAGAGATGCGTTCATAGAATCATAGAATCAAAGAGTTGGAAGAGACCTCCTGGGCCATCCAGTCCAACCCCATTCTGCCAAGAAGCAGAAATATTGCATTCAAATCATAGAATCATAGAATCAAAGAGTTGGAAGAGACCTCCTGGGCCATCTAGTCCAACCCCATTCTACCAAGAAGCAGGAATATTGCATTCAAAGCACCCCTGAAAGATGGCCATCCAGCCTCTGCTTAAAAGCTTCCAAAGAAGGAGCCTCCACCACACTCCGGGGCGGAGAGTTCCATTGCTGAACGGCTCTCACAGTCAGGAAGTTCTTCCTCATATTCAGATGGAATCTCCTTTCTTGTAGTTTGAAGCCATTGTTCCACTGCGTCCTAGTTTTCAGGGAAGCAGAACACAAGCTTGCTCCCTCCTCCTCCCTGTGACTTCCTCTCACATATTTATACATGGCTATCATGTCTCCTCTCAGCCTTCTCTTCTTCAGGCTAAACATGCCCAGTTCCTTAAGCCGCTCCTCATAGGGCTTGTTCTCCAGACCGTTGATCATTTTAGTTGCCCTCCTCTGGACACATTCCAGCTTAGAGTCAATATCTCTCTTGAATTGTGGTGCCCAGAATTGGACACAATATTCCAGGTAACGTGGTCTAACCAAAGTGGAATAGAGCATGGGGAGCAGGACTTCCCTAGATCTAGACACGATGCTCCTATTGATGCAGGCCAAAATCCTGGTTCACAGTACATTTCTGGTTCACAGATTAGGGAAAGAAGGCCATTTCTCCCTTTGTTGTTTGTTGTTGTAAGGCAATCCCTCGTAGCCTGAGGATGATGGTCCTCCAGGTGTAGTGTCTTGGCGGTAGGTCTGTAGGTGGATGTGGAACCCTATTCTTGGTCCCATGTTCTCCTGCAGTGAGGACATCAGTTTCCAGGTGGGAGGCGGTCCTGGTCAGGGTTGGCTTGACGTGCCTTCCCCTTGGCATGTTTCTCTCTTTCGCCCTCCATTCGTGCCTCTTCGAATTCTGCAGCACTGCTGGTCACAGCTGACCTCCAGTTAGAGTGCTCAAGGGCCAGGGATTCCCAGTTCTTGTGTCTATGCTACAGTTTAGACTCCCTTTAGACTGAAGGTCATAGCAGCAGGTTATTCCCCTTCTCTAATCAAGAGAAAAAAGGTGAAAGGGCAGGTCCCTCTCTACCTGAGATCCTCAGAATGAAGTAGTGGACTGGGGGCCCCAACCTACTCCAATTGGCAGAGGGTCGGATTTCAACCTCAGGAACCTCCTATGGGGCCGCATAGACTTCCCAAAAAGCCCAATAATTGTTTTCGTCTTTTAAGCTGTTTTTAATTTGTTGGTGTGTGTGAATTGTTTTTTTAAATTAAATTATTGGTTTGGGTTGTTATAGGTTTTTTCGGGCTGTATGGCCATGTTCCAGAAGCATTCTCTCCTGACGTTTCACCTACATCTATGGCAGGCATCCTCAGAGGTTGTGAGGTTAAATGTAAACAGTTTGCAACCATTTTTAACAACAAACCAACAATTTGTTTTGTCGAAGGCTTTCCTGGCTGGAATCGCTGGGTTGTTGTAGGTTTTTTCGGGCTCTATGGCCATGTTCTAGAAGCATTCTCTCCTGACGTTTCACCTGCATCTATGGCAAGCATCCTCAGAGGTAGTGAGGTCTGTTGGAACTAGGAAAATTGGGTTATATATCTGTGTGCCTCTCAACAAAAGATTGCCCCAGGCACTCCCAGGCCATCAAATGCTAATCAAGGTGGTCAGTTGAAACATCCACACCTAGCTCCAGCAGACAAGAGTTCTTTGTCATTGGTCATTCCACAGATATATAAACCCTTTTTCCTAGTTCCCACAGACCTCACTTCCTCTGAGGATGCTTGCCAGGTGAAATGTCAGGAGAGAATGCTTCTAGAACATGGCCATATAGCCCAAAAAACCTACAACAACCCTTGTGATTCCAGCCATGAAAGCCGTCGACAATACAAATTGTTGGTTTGTTTTTAAAAATGGTTTCAAACTGTTTACATTTAACCTCACAACCTCTGAGGATGCCTGCCATAGATGTGGGTGAAAGGTCAGGAGGGAATGCTTCTAGAACATGGCCATATAGCCCAAAAAACCTGCAACAACCCTTGTGATTCCAGCCATGAAAGCAGTCGACAATACAAATTGTTGGTTTGTTTTTAAAAATGGTTTCAAACTGTTTACATTTAACCTCACAACCTCTGAGGATGCCTGCCATAGATGTGGGTGAAAGGTCAGGAGAGAATGCTTCTAGAACATGGCCATATAGCCCAAAAACCCTACAACAACCCTTGTGATTCCAGCCATGAAAGCCGTCGACAATACAAATTGTTGGTTTGTTTTTAAAAATGGTTGCAAACTGTTTACATTTAACCTCACAACCTCTGAGGATGCCTGCCATAGATGTGGGTGAAAGGTCAGGAGAGAATGCTTCTGGAACATGGCCAGGCAGCTCGAAAAAGCTCACAACAACCCAATTGTTTTCACATTGTTTTTAATTTGTTCATGTGTGTCACTATTTTGTAATTAAATTATTGGTTTGCTTTTTAAAAAATTGTTGCACACTGTTTACATTTAACCTCACAACCTCTGAGGATGCTTGCCATAGATGTAGGTGAAACGTCAGAAGAGAATGCTGCTGGAACATTGCCAGACAGCCCGGAAAACTTACAGAATCCCACTGTTTACATGTATATCACTTTGTATGCCATTGTGAGATCTTGTGAGATAGGTTAGTGTGTCAATAATTGAAAAAAGGAAAATTAAAGAAAGAACGACCAAACAACCCTAGCAGAATGGTCTAAAATCGCCTCCTGGTTTTAAAAAGCAAGTATTTTTTGAATGTTCAAACCATGGGATCTGGTGTGCATTCACATCCTCTTCGAAAAGATAAAGTGGGACTCCTGATTACTTCCAGGAGAGACAGATCAAGGGAAAATACTCCTTTCTTATAGAGCAGTGGTTCTCAACCAACAGAAAATACTGGAAGGGTTTGGTGGGCATTGACCTTGAGTTTGGGAGTTGTAGTTCACCTACCTCCAGAGGTAGTTTGGTTCAATTCCATCATTGGTGGAGTTCTGAATGCTCTTTGATTGTAGGTGAACTATAAATCCCAGCAACTACAGATCACAAGTGTCAAGGTCTATTTTCCCCAAACTCCACCAGTGTTCACATTTGAGCATATTGAGTACTCATGCCAAGTTTAGTCCAGATCCATCCTTGTTTGAGTCCACAGTGTTCTCTGGATGTAGGTGAACTACAACTCCAAAATCCAAGGTCAACGACCACCAAAACCTTCCAGTATATTCTGTTGATCATGGGAGTTCTGTGTGCCAAGTTTGGTTCAATTCCATCGTTGGTGGAGTTCCGAATGCTCTTTGATTGTAGGTGAACTATAAATCCCAGCAACTACAGATCCCAAGTGTTAAGGTCTATTTTCCCCAAACTCCACCACTGTTCACACTTGGGCATATTGAGTATTCGTGTAGAGTTTAGTCCAGATCCATCCTTGTTTGTGTTCACAGTGTTCTCTGGAGGTAGGTGAACTACAACTCGAAAACCAAAGGACACTGCTCACCAAACCCTTCCAGTATTTTCTGTTGGTCATGGGAGAACTGTGTGCCAAGTTTGGTTCAATTCCATTGCTGGTGGAGTTCAGAATGCTCTTTGATTGTAGGTGAACTATAAATCCCAGCAGCTACAACTCACAAATGACAAAATCCATCCCCCCCCCCCCCCCCCCCCCCCCCCAACCCCACCTGTATTCAAATTTGGGCGTATCGGGTATTTGTGCCAAATTTGGTCCAGTGAATGAAAATACATCCTGCGTCTCGGATATATACATGATGATTCATTACAGTAGCAAAATTACAGTTAATTGTTCTAATATTTTGTATTACTATTTCAATGTCCATCTATATATGTTTACTAACCATCCCCTGCCATGCCTTGCTGTGGCCCACATGTGGGTTCTGTGTGGAATGTTTGGCCCAATTCTATCGTTGGTGGGGTTCAGAATGCTCTGTGGTTGTAGGTGAACTATAAATCCCAGCAACTACAACTCCCAAATGTCCAGATTCTATTTTCCCCAAACTCCACCACTGTTCGCACTTGGGCATATTGAGTATTCATGTAGAGTTTGGCCCAGATCCATCATTGTTTGAGTCCACAGTAATCTCTGGATGTAGGTGAACTACAACTCCAAAACCAAAGGACACTGCTCACCAAACCCTTCCAGTATTTTCTGTTGGTCATGGGAGAACTGTGTGCCAAGTTTGGTTCAATTCCATCGTTGGTGGAGTTCAGAATGCTCTTTGATTGTAGGTGAACTATAAATCCCAGCAACTACAACACCCAAATGTCAAGATTCTGTTTTCCCCAAACTCCACCACTGTTCACACTTGGGCATATTGAGTATTCGTGTAGAATTTGGCCCAGATCCATCCTTGTTTGTGTCCACAGTGATCTCTGGATGTAGGTGAACTAAAACTCCGAAACCAAAGGTCAGTGACCACCAAACCCTTCCAGTATTTTCTGTTAGTCATGGGAGTTCTGTGTGCCAAGTTTGGTTCATTTCCATCATTGGTGGGGTTCAGAATTCTCTTTGATTGCAGGTGAACTATAAATCCCAGCAACTACAACTCCCAAATGACAAAATCAACTTTTTGAGTGAAGGACATACATTGGGTTGTTAAGTGGCTTGTGTCCAAATTTGGTGTCAATTCGTCCAGTTGTTTTTGTTCTGTTAATCCCACAAACGAACATTACATTTTTATTTATATAGATTTCTTTGTTATTAATATTGATTATTATTTATTATAAATAATAATAATAATAATAATAATAATAAATAGATTGCTTTGTTGTTTACCAATGTGTTGTTGGGCTTGGCCTCATGTAAGCCGCCCCGAGTCCCCTTGGGGAGATGGTGGCGGGGTATAAATACAGTTTATTATTATTATTATTATTATTATTATTATTATTATTATTATTGATTTGTATTGATTATTATGCTACTGAGTTAATTGTTTTTAACTGATGTTTATGATGTTTTCAAGCATTGAATTTTGCTATTGTGAACAGCTCTGGATTGCCCAAGGGCTGAGAAGAGTGGTATAAAAATATAGTAAAGAAATAAATAATGGGAAGGAGCAATCCAGACCAACCCCTTCTGCCAAGCTGGAAAACAAACATCAAAACCCTCTAGGCAGATGGCCATCCAGCCCTTGCTTAAAACCCTCCAGAGAAGGAGATTCAGCCAGACTCCCTGGCAGCCTTTAAAGCCTTTTTCAGCTGGGTGCGTCTTTGTGGTTTTTCTTTCATGGCAAACTTAGCGTGTTTCCCTGCAAATATTTTTACAAGACCCAGCGTGCAACCACAATAGTGTTGTCATGGGTGGTGTTGTCATGGTAAGGTGCACATACAGTTCAAAATGATTGCAGTTAGACACCATTTTTCCATGGCTGTGCCATCAAGGGATTTGTAGATAGTGAGGCACCTGTACACACTGACAAAGAAGCCTAAAGTCCTTGTAAAACTACAACACCCATTATTCCATAACGTTGAGACGGTGAAGCACCTGCACACACTGATAGAGAAGCCTAATGTCCTTGCAAAGCTACAACTCCCATTGTTCTATAGCGTCGGGACGGTGAAGCACCAGCACACACTGAAAGAAAAGCCTAAAGTCCTTGTAAAACTACAACTCCCATTATTCCATAGCGTTGAGACGGTGAGGCACCTGCACACACTGACAGAAAAGCCGAAAGTTCTTGTAAAACTAGAACTCCCATTATTCCATAATGTTGAGTTGGTGAAGCACCTGCACACACTGACAGAGAAGACTAAAGTCCTTGCAAAACTACAACTCCCATTATTCCATAAAGTTGGGACGGTGAGGCACCTGCACACACTGACAGAGAAGCCTATGTAGCAGTCAGCGGAAAAGAATGATTATAAAAATATATTTAAAAAATGAATATAGGAAAACTTACCTTGAAATACTAGCGAAGGAGTGTTTGCGGCAGGGAGAAGCGAAATGTTCCATAGACGAAAGTAAGGGCTTCAGAGATCAAGGAAGTTAAATATTAACGGGAACATGACATTTGGGAAACAATAATAAAGTGAGATGTTTATCATCAAGGGAATGTTTCTGGCAACCAGACAAGGACGCTTGTGTAGATAATTGATCTGAGGCTGGAAAAGGTCAGAGCAGCATTTGGTGGTTCAGTGAGGTAAATAGCAGGTAACTTCAGATATATTACGAATATGGGAATAATTAAGATTTGAAACAATTATAAGTACGTCAATATAATATGTCATTGTGATGTATGGGAAAAGGTAATGCGAAATACCTCTGTTAATGTTTATATCTGTGTAAATGTCATGGCAATTGTGCGCATGTCTGAACTAGTGAATTTTGCTATAAATATTGTAAGCTGACTGACTTCTAGTACGCTTCAGATCATGCTTCTGAGCGTCCTATCATGATAGTAAATATGCCTGGAATCAAATTTGCAGTCTCCGTCTCCTTCCTGCTTGATTGTGCTCTAAAATGATCCCGGGTAGCAAATCTGCCGCGACAAATGGGGGACTCGTCCTGGGATCGGAGCCAACAAGGAGAAGAATAGAGACGAAACCTTTTGAGGGTTTGATTGCCCCACTCAGCGGGTCGGGTAAGACGATGATCAGAAGGGGCGATACGGGTACCCATTGAGAGAAAACGACCCGGCTGATCTTCGCCTTCCCTGCCTCCAGACTGGGGTACATTGAGAGCTTTGATTCCATGGCATAGGTAAAGGAAAAGGCCTTAAAAAGGGGTACATTGGAAGTACCTGGGGAATATTTCACTGTGGGATTGCTGCAGAAATCAAGTGAAAACCCCCCGAGTGATTGTTTTCGCTACAGAAATCACACTCACAGGTTGGAGGAATACCCTTTCAGGGGGAAAGAGAACAATTTTTAAAAAGGGAGTTTATGATGAAGAGGTTGGAGATGATCCAGACAGAACTTATTTAAATGAAGGAGAAAGGTCGGGAGCCATTTTGTTCCCTGCTATGGGTTCAGTTTCAAATATAAGACAATTCGGGAAAAACTCTCAGCTCAAGTTGAAAAGTTGGAAAGAAAACTGTGGTTGGAATAAGGGCTTTGCAGCTATAATGATAAGATCTCTTTATGAAGTTACAAAGGGGGGTGAAAGGGAACCATTTAATTGGACCCCAAATTTGCCCAAACATTTGCATAGTTGAAAGCAAGCTTTGATGCAAGCATCGGCCTTGGGCTTGTTTGAATTGAAGATGCCATTCATATTTTATGTTGGTGAATGAGATGAAATAACAGGAGGGGTGCATACCCAGCTATTAGGAACATGGCCGAGACCAGTAGCTTACTTGTCTAAGCAAATTGACCCTGTAGTAAAAGGTTGACCAACTGGTCTATGTGCTGTAGTTGCTATGGCCTGGCTGACTCAGGAAGCTGATAAATTGACTTTGGGACAAGAGTTAATAGTTAAAACCCTCATTCAGTAATGGCTATCATGAACTATAGAGGATATCATTGGTTCATAAATAGCCATATGCAAAAAATATCAGATTTTATTATGTGAAAACTCTTAAATCAAGTTACAGACTTGCAGTATATTAAAGTCTGGTTCACTTCTGCTTGTTGAAAGGGAAATGCTTCAACATGATTGTTTAGAAATTATGTATGAGATATATTCCAATAGATCTGATATAAAAGATTAACCATGGCCTGAGGTAGATGCCACTCTTTTTACAGATGGAAGTAATTTGGTTGAAAAAGGAAAAAGATATGCTGGATATACAATAATAACTATAACTACTGTGTGGGAAATAGAACCACTTCCTCTAAATGCTCCAGCTCAGAGGGCAGAACTGATAGCACTCATTAGAGCTCTGGAGTTATTAGAAGAAAAAATAGTCAACATGTATACAGATTCTAGATATGCATTCACTACCTTATATGCATGTGGAGCATTATATAAGGACAAGGGACTACTAAATTCTGTTGGGAGAAATATAACATAGTGAGACCATTTTGAAATTATTAGATGCTGTTTGAGTTCCTGCATCAGTAGCAGTAATGCACTGCAGAGTACATCGATGTGATGAGGAATGTGTGACCTATGGAAACTGGTAGGCTGATACCACAGCAAAGGCCGCGACCCGAAAGGGACGAGGAAAAGAGCTGGTCATAGCCCCTTTGCAGATAAAAGACTGGATACATTATACTAGAATAAGGAAAGCATCACTCGAAGGGACTGTGACTCTTGATCCAAAGGATTCCTTTGAGACTTTGTATCATCAAACCAGCAGTGACATGAGATCCAGAAGGAGGACTACGGCTCTGGTTTTGACTACATCTGAACGCGGGTTAAATACATCAGACAGAAGAATGAGGAGCACTGTGAAGATGCCAACGTGTATGGAACATTCTTCAATAACTGTGATAAATGATTGTGTTAAATATTATTTTTTTTGCTAAAAATGTAATTGCGTGAGTTTGCGAGTCTACTGTGGAACATCCGCTCGCAAAAAGGGGGGAATGTAGCAGTCAGCGGAAAAGAATAATTATAAAAATATATTTAAAAAATGAATATAGGAAAACTTACCTTGAAATACTAGCGAAGGAGTGTTTGCGGCAGGGAGAAGCGAAATGTTCCATAGACGAAAGTAAGGGCTTCAGAGATCAAGGAAGTTAAATATTAACGGGAACATGACATTTGGGAAACAATAATAAAGTGAGATGTTTATCATCAAGGGAATGTTTCTGGCAACCAGACAAGGACGCTTGTGTAGATAATTGATCTGAGGCTGGAAAAGGTCAGAGCAGCATCTGGTGGTTCAGTGAGGTAAATAGCAGGTAACTTCAGATATATTACGAATATGGGAATAATTAAGATTTGAAACAATTATAAGTACGTCAATATAATATGTCATTGTGATGTATGGGAAAAGGTAATGCGAAATACCTCTGTTAATGTTTATATCTGTGTAAATGTCATGGCAATTGTGCGCATGTCTGAACTAGTGAATTTTGCTATAAATATTGTAAGCTAACTGACTTCTAGTACGCTTCAGATCATGCTTCTGAGCGTCCTATCATGATAGTAAATATGCCCGGAATCAAATTTGCAGTCTCCGTCTCCTTCCTGCTTGATTGTGCTCTAAAATGATCCCGGGTAGCAAATCTGCCGCGACACCTAAAGTCCTTGTAAAACTACAACTCCCATTATTCCATAATGTTGAGATGGTAAGGCACCTGCACACACTGATAGAGAAGCCTAAAGTCCTTGTAAAACTACAACTCCCATTATTCCATAGCATTGAGACGGTGAGGCACCTGCACACACTGACAGAAAAGCCGAAAGTTCTTGTAAAACTAGAACTCCCATTATTCCATAATGTTGAGTTGGTGAAGCACCTGCACACACTGACAGAGAAGACTAAAGTCCTTGCAAAACTACAACTCCCATTATTCCATAAAGTTGGGACGGTGAGGCACCTGCACACACTGACAGAGAAGCCTAAAGTCCTTGTAAAACTACAACTCCCATTATTCCATAATGTTGAGATGGTAAGGCACCTGCACACACTGATAGAGAAGCCTAAAGTCCTTGTAAAACTACAACTCCCATTATTCCATAGCATTGAGACGGTGAGGCACCTGCACACACTGACAGAAAAGCCGAAAGTTCTTGTAAAACTAGAACTCCCATTATTCCATAATGTTGAGTTGGTGAAGCACCTGCACACACTGACAGAGAAGACTAAAGTCCTTGCAAAACTACAACTCCCATTATTCCATAACGTTGGGATGGTGAGGCACCTGCACACACTGACAGAGAAGCCTAAAGTCCTTGTAAAACTACAACTCCCATTATTCCATAATGTTGAGATGGTAAGGCACCTGTACACACTGATAGAGAAGCCTAAAGTCCTTGTAAAAGTAAAACTCCCATTATTCCACATTCTACAGGTATATATCAACCTCACTTGTCTTCAACAGACCTCACAACCTCTGAGGATGCCTGCTATAGATGTGGGGGAAACATCAGGAGAGAATGCTGCTGGAACATAGCCAGACAGCCCAGAAAACTCACAGCAACCCAGTGATTCCGACCATGAAAGCCTTCGACAACACATTGCGTTGAATATTTGTTAGGCCAAAGTGGCAAAAGCAAAGGATATAGATTTCAATTCATGGCAGCCATCTTGACTTCAGGCCTGACAGGCTCCATTGTGTGATTTTTGAACAGCATTCGGTCTATTCTTTTCCAGCACGTTTTCAACTACTGTTTCTCTCGATCCGCTTTCTTCTCTGCCCATCTTTATCAAGTCAGCCACAGTTCTCCCAGTGAGCCTGAGGTGGTGGAGAAGGGCAGCAGCCATCTTGGATTGATTCATCAAAGCCTTGCTTTTGTCCTTTTGTGGAGTTTGCTCTACTCCAAGTTGGATCCGGCCCTTACAAATGGCATGGCGGTCTTACTGGAGGCCTGCATCCAAGACAGGGCCAAGAGAAGGGCAGGTTTATGCCAAAGAACGATGGCGGCTCTGGGCAACTGGAAGACATGGCGGCGTGCGAGGAGGTGGGTAGACGAAGCCAGGCCTCGGAAGGAGGAAAAAGACCCACAGAACTGGGGAGAAGAGAAGGAACGGCGTCTGGGTTGGGCGAGGGAATTGAGAGGCAGCTGTGACAGGGAACTGGAGGCAACAGGGTGTTGTGTGTGAGGGAATTGTGAAGCACACAATGATGGAGCTGTGGAGATTGTGAGGCACACAAAGCTATGAGAGGGAACCGAGAAGGCCGGAAATGGCATCTGAGAAAGAGACAGAATGCTGTGTGAGGGAATTGAGAGGCTGCCATGGGAGGATATAATGAAGGCAACAGGGCATCGTGTGTGAGGGAATTGTGAAGCACACAGAGCTATGAGAGGGAACTGAGAAGGCCGGGAATGGCGTCTGAGGGAATTGACACAATGCTGTGTGAGGGAATTGAGAGGCAGCTATGACAGGAAACTGAAGGCAAAAGGGTGTTGGTGAAAGGGAATTGTGAAGCACACCGTTGTGTGTGGGGATTGTGAGGCACACAGAGCTATGAAAGGGAATCATAGAATCAAAGAGTTGGAAGAGACCTCCTGGGCCATCCAGTCCATCCCCATTCTGCCAAGAAGCAGGAAAATTGCATTCAAATCACCTCTGACAGATGGCCATCCAGCCTCTGTTTAAAAGCTTCCAAAGAAGGAGCCTCTACCACACTGCTGAACAGCTCTCACAGTCAGAAAGTTCTTCCTCATGTTCAGGTGGAATCTCCTTTCTTGTAGTTTGAAGCCATTGTTCCGTATCCTAGTCTCCAGGGCAGCAGAAAAGAAGCTTGCTCCCTCCTCCTCCCTGTGGCTTCCTCTCACATATTTATACATGGCTATCATGTCTCCTCCCAGCCTTCTCTTCTTCAGGCTAAACATGCCCAGTTCCTTTAGCCACTCCTCATAGGGCTTGTTCTCCAGACCCTTGATCATTTTAGTCGCCCTCCTCTGGACACATTCCAGCTTGTCAATATCTCTCTTGAATTGTGGTGCCCAGAATTGGACACAATATTCCAGGTGTGGTCTAACCAAAGCGGAATAGAGGGAGAGTACTTCCTTAGATCTAGACACTATGCTCCTCTTGATGCAGGCCAACATCCCATTGGCTTTTTTTGCCGCCACATCACATTGTTGGCTCATGTTTAACTTGTTGTCCACGAGGACTCCAAGATCTTTTTCACACGTACTACTCTCAAGCCAGGCATCCCCCATTCTGTATTTCGTTTTTTCTGCCCAAGTGGAGTATCTTGCATTTGTCCCTGTTGAACTTCATTTTGTTAGTTTTGGCCCATCTCTCGAATCTGTCAAGATCGTTTTGAATCCTGCTCCTGTCCTCTGGAGTCTTGGCTATCCCTCCCAATTTGGTGTCGTCTGCAAACTTGATGATCCTGCCTTCTAACCCTTCATCTAAATCATTAATAAAGATCCTGAACAGGACCGGGCGCAGGACAGAACCCTGCGGATGGCACTCTGCTTGTCACTTCTTTCCAGGATGAAGAGGAAGCCTTGGTGAGAATCACCATTTAACCAATTACAGATCCACGTCACCGTAGTTTTGCCTATCCCACATTGGACTAACCACTTTACGGCAGATAAACTGACCTCTAGTGATAACAGATTGGTATGGCCCCTAACTAACTAATTTGTCCAAGCATGTTATTAAAACCATGAAAAAATATTGGCAACTCATAAGTGACATCCCTGGGTGCGAGAGACCTCCCATGATCGCACATAAAAGAACATAGAACATCAGACACATGCTAGTACATTCAGACATAGACTACCATTCTCAAACCACTAAAGCCAAACCCAACTTAGTAGGAAATTTTGCATGCCACCACTGTTCGATATGTCCGCAATTCATCCAGACAAAGGTATTTCAGAATCCTGATGAAGCCGAGCACCCCGCTCCCAAAAAAAAGGGGGATAGTGACTTATAGTTCTGCAAAGGCCAAGGGTACCAGACTACACAATAGGGGTTAAGTCTTGGTCTCATTGCCAAGGCAAGGACAACAACAAGGACCCCACGAGGCTTTTGGGGAATGGCTGGATCTTGGGACTTCTGCCCTTCATGAGAGTTGTAGTTTTCCAAGGACCAGCTTCGATCCCAGCGTGGCAGCTCTGCCTAATGTTTTGGACTCACAAGGACATCCTTCCCGCTCATGAACTTCCCTCAAAATGAACTATGGACTCACTTTGCTTGAAAATAATTTCTTTATTAAATTTCTCTGGTGGGAGGGATGGAGAAGGGGTGATTGATATGAATTTCCTACAATTTCTATATACTTTCCTTCTATGTATTTCCTTCCCAAGTCTGACCCAGCCATGAACTCTTTTGCCCTTTGGGAGGCTGATCAGGAAGCAGTCCGCTGGGCTGAAAAGGCAATCAGGAATCACAAAAACACCTATTTACTTGCAACTCACATCTGGACAATGGGACCTGGAGTTACTATTTGACTTTAGGAGGGGGTCATCAGACTGTGATTTCCTCTGCCAAGCTTTCCTTCACAACGAACATCCTTCCCAGCCTCACCTTTTACCTTATCTGATCCTGGAAGAGAAAACCTGAATCAAATTATTATCCCTAATCACTGATCCATCACAAGAACAAAAAAAAAACTAGTTTCCTTGGCTGGCTGATCCCTCGGGCATAGGAAATCCAGGACAGTGGAATGTCATCATAGAATCATAGAATCATAGAATCAAAGAGTTGGAAGAGACCTCATGGGCCATCCAGTCCAACCCCCTGCCAAGAAGCAGGAATATTGCATTCAAATCACCCCTGACAGATGGCCATCCAGCCTCTGTTTAAAAGCTTCCAAAGAAGGAGCCTCCACCACACTCCGGGGCAGAGAGTTCCACTGCTGAACAGCTCTCACAGTCAGTAAGTTCTTCCTCATGTTCAGGTGGAATCTCCTCTTGTAGTTTGAAGCCATTGTTCTATGTCCTAGTCTCCAAGGAAGCAGAAAACAAGCTTGCTCCCTCCTCCCTGTGGCTTCCTCTCACATATTTATACATGGCTATCATATCTCCTCTCAGCCTTCTCTTCTTCAGGCTAAACATGCCCAGCTCCTTAAGCCGCTCTTCATAGGGCTTGTTCTCCAGACCCTTGATCATTTGAGTCGCCCTCCTCTGGACACATTCCAGCTTGTCAATATCTCTCTTGAATTGTGGTGCCCAGAATTGGACACAATATTCCAGGTGTGGTCTAACCAAAGCGGAATAGAGCATGGGGAGCATGACTTCCCTAGATCTAGACACTATGCTCCTATTGATGCAGGCCAAAATCCCATTGGCTTTTTTTGCCGCCACATCACATTGTTGGCTCATGTTTAACTTGTTGTCCATCTGTCCACTGGACACATAGTCCCTCTTCCATCCCGCCTCCCTCTCCCTGATTTGCTAAGGAGCCGAAAAGGGAGGGAGTTTTGAAACTTTCAAACCTGTATTTTGCTATAAATATGCCTCTGATCAATGTACTGGTATGCTTGCATGTGAATGATCACTGCAATTGCATCCGTCTCAGCTGAATCACTCATTAAACCTCGATGCCTCTTCTTCTCTTTGGCAAGAGTCTCATTTCAATTTTTAATATTATTAAAATTGCTGGAATCAGGCTTCTCTGAAGGCTCGCCAAGGTCATGGACCCTGTTTGGAGCGGTCCTAGGGGTCTCTCTTACTGGGGAGACCCTCCTAAAGTCCGTATTGACTTCACTGACACCAAAGCTCTTTACCGGTTACAACATTTTGCCACTTGTACTACCAAAGGCATGGTCTATATTAATTTTTGCCCATGTTCTCTTATGTATATTGGCCAAACAAGCAGGCAAGTCAAACAACGGATCATTGAGCACAAGAGCAAAATCAGAAATCACTCCGCTGATTCCATTTTTTATAAACATTTTGCTGATTTAAATCATAATGCAGAATCACTCCAGGTGCTGGTTTTAGAGGTTGTCACCCCCCCCCCTCTAATTTGGATTTGAGTACTAAATTATTGCAGCGTGAATCCTTTTGGATCTTTACCCTTAAAACTGCACATCCCAATGGTCTAAATGACACCATTTCATACCAATGTTTCCTGTATACCATAGTTTATTTATTTATTTATCGTGTCATCAGCAGCCATACCATTGTATTACATTTCTAACAGAACAAAACAAACAAACAGATTTTTTAAAAACCCACAGATTTTGCAAACTTGGTAGTTGATTAAATGTCCTTTGACCAGTATCTGGCCCCTTGGAGTGCCTCTGGTGTTGCTGCAAGAAGGTCCTCCCTTGTGCATGTGGCAGGGCTCAGGGTGCATTGCAGCAGGTGGTCAGTGGTTTGCCCTTCTCCACACTCGCATGTCGTGGATTCCACTTTGTGGCCCCATTTCTTGAGGTTGGTCTCTGCATCTCGTGGTGCCAGAGCACAGTCTGTTCAGCACCTTCCAAGTCACACAGTTTTCTGTGTGCCCAGGGAGGAGTATCTCATTTGGTATCAGCCATTGGTTGAGGTTCTGGGTTTGAGCCTGCCACTTTTGGACTCTCGCTTGCTGAGGTGTTCCAGCGAGTGTCTCTGTAGATCTTAGAAAACTATTTCTTGATTTAAGTCGTTGACGTGTTGGCTGATACCCAAACAGGGGATGAGCTGGAGATGTCTCTGCCTTGGTCCTTTCACTATTGGCTGCTACTTCCTGGCGGATGTCAGGTGGTGCAATACCGGCTAAGCAGAGTAATTTCTCCAGTGGTGTAGGGCGCAGACACCCCGTGATAATGCAGCATGTCTCATTAAGAGCCACATCCACTGTTTTAGTGTGGTGAGATGTGTTCCACACTGGGCATGCGTACTCAGCAGCAGAGTAGAATAGCGCAAGGGCAGATGTCTTCACTGTGTCTGGTTGTGATCCCCAGGTTGTGCCAGTCAGCTTTCGTATGATGTTGTTTCTAGCGCCCACTTTTTGCTTGATGTTCAGGCAGTGCTTCTTGTAGATCAGAGCACGGTCCAGAGTGACTCCCAGGTATTTGGGTGTGCTGCAATGCTCCAGTGGGATTCCTTCCCAGGTAATCCTCAGAGCTCGGGATGCTTGTCTGTTCTTAAGGTGAAAGGCACATGTCTGTGTTTTAGATGGATTAGGGATCAGTTGGTTTTCCCTGTAATAGGCAGTAAGAGCACCTAGAGCTTCGGAGAGCTTCTGTTCTACCATCTCAAAGCTCCCTGCTTGAGCAGTGATGGCACGATCATCAGCATAGATGAAGCTCTCTGTCCCTTCTGGCAGTGGCTGGTCATTTGTGTAGATGTTGAACATGGATGGAGCAAGCACGCTCCCCTGAGGCAGGCCGTTCTTCTGTTTCCGCCATCTGCTTCTCTGGCCCTGGAACTCAACAAAAAAGCTCATGTTTTGTAGCAGGTTTCCTATGAGGCGGGTGAGGTGGTCGTCCTTTGTGATATTATACATTTTTCTCAGGAGGAGGCAATGGTGGTTCACAGTCTCATAGGCTGCTGACAGGTCTATGAAGACACCTCCTGTGATCTGCTGCCTTTCAAAGCCATCTTCTATGTGCTGAGTCCGGTTCAGCACTTGCGATGTGCAGCTTTTGCCTTTCCTGAAGCCAGCTTGCTGTGGGATCAGACAGGGGTCTATATTTTCCGTAATTCTATGAAAATAAGCCTCTCCAGAACTTTGTAGAGGTGGCACAGCAGGGTGATTGGTCTATAACTTTTTGGGTCATTGCGGTCTTTGCCTGGCTTCAAGATGGAGATGACTCTTGCTTTCCTCCAGATTTTGGGGATCTGACAGGATGCAGTGCATCTGACAGGATGCAGTGACAGGATGCACGGCACTGCACTGCAACTGCACTGCACTGAGGCAGGGCGTTCTTCTGTATATCATAGTGTATAGCTCCTTAAAACTTTGATCTCCACCTCGACCTGTTCTGGGCCCCTTCAATTGCTTCAATTTATATACTAGTTGCTACTTGTTGGCCGTGTGCTTGCGACAGAATCTAACCATTGCTGAGCACTGTTTAGGAGAACATGTTGTAAGTATCTATGCCTATTTTGTTTTGTATGCCTTACATGTTGGCAATATATGGAAATATTTATCCCTTTTGGGACATGTTCTAGCCACCTGTATATATTCCCTTTAGATCCACCCAAGGGAGAAGTGTTATTTTGAAGAACTTGATGTACTTTTCACATTTCTCCACCTGAGGAAGACATTAGACAGTCGAAACCGGTCTGGAAATCCTCTACGTGGATATCCTCTTACAAGGGACTGGAAGCTCCACTCAGTAGTATCTTTAGAGAAAGTAAGGGATCTTATGCCCTTAAGAGAAGTCTGCTTTACAGCAAGAAAGGTTCTACTTTTGTGACTGATGTAAAATCATTGTGTAAATAAACGCTCTCTACGTGGGGCTGCCCTTGAAGACGGCCCGGAAGCTTCAGCTGGTTCAGCGTGCGGCAGCCATGTTACTAACTGGAACGGCTGCCCTTGAAGACGGCCCGGAAGCTTCAGCTAGTCCAGCGCGCGGCAGCCATGTTACTAACGGGAGCGGGACGCAGGGAGCACACAACGCCCTTGTTGTCCCAGCTCCACTGGCTGCCGATTTGCTACCGGACCCAATTCAAGGTGCTGGTCTTGGCCTACAAAGCCCTAAACGGTTCCGGCCCAAAATACCTTTCCGACCGCATCTTGGCCTACGAGCCCACGAGGACCTTGAGATCGTCTGGGGAGGCCCTTCTCTCGATCCCGCCTGCATCACAGGCACGGCTGGCGGGGACGAGAGAGAGGGCCTTTTCGGTGGTGGCCCCTCGGCTGTGGAACACTCTCCCGGCACACATCAGACAGGCGCCCTCCCTCATGTCCTTTCGAAAAAGCCTTAAGACCTGGCTTTTCGAGAGGGCATTTAATTAAGTGCTAAGTAATAACATTACGGCAATGAGAACTGGAACGGTATAAGGAAGATGAGACTGGCTATGATTCTACTAAGAGACGAAGCGGATTTTTATGTAGTTTGTATTGTTGTATAGTTATATGTTGTTGATATTGGCCTCTGTAACTGTCTTTTTATGTGTATTGTACACCGCCATGAGTCGCCCGTAAGGGCTGAGAATGGCGGTTAACAAGTGCATCTAATAAATAAATAAATAAATAAATAACACTTTTTTGTTCCTTGTATATCGCTCAATGTTGTACTATATAAGTTGGTTATAAGTTTAATATTGTATCATATAAGCTGCAAAAAAACAACAACATTTACCTTTGTGATTTATGTACTACAACTTGTAGTGGATTTGTGTTTGTTGCGATTCTGGGAATTCATTGTCTTTTGTGCCTCACAATCTCCACAGCTCCAACATTGTGTGCTTCACAATTCCCTCACACACAACATTTACCTTTGTGATTGATGTGCTACGGCTTGTAGTGGATTTGTGTTTGTCGGAATTGAGAGGCCGCCATGGGAGGATATAATGAAGGCAACAGGGCATTAGGTATGAGGGAATTGTGAAATACACAATGATGGAGCTGTGGAGATTGTGAGGCACACAGAGCTATGAGAGAGAACTGAGAAGGCCGGAAAAGGCGTCTGAGGGAGAGACAGAATGCTTTGTGAGGGAATTGAGAGGCATCTGTGAGAGGAAAGAGAAGGCAAAAGGGTGTTGTGTGTCAGGGAATTGTGAAGCACACAGTTATGTGTGGAGATTGTGAGGCACAAAGAGCTATGAAAGGGAACTGTGGAGAAAGGAGGGAATGGCACCTGAGGGAAGGCAGAAAGGAGTTTTGTGAGGGAATTGTGAGGCAGTTATGAGAAAAGAGTTGTGTGAGGGAATTATGTGGCAGTTATCAGAGGGAACTGTGAAGGCAACAGGGCATTGCATGTGAGTGACTTTTTGTGTGAAGCATACAGAGTTGTGTGTGGGGATTTTGAGGTCCACAAAACTATGAGTAGGAACTGTGGAGAAGGCAGGGAATGGTTTCTGAGGGAGATACACAGAACACTGTGTGGGGGAATTGTGAGGCAGCTATGAGAGGAAATAATTAAGGCAATGGAGCAGTAGGTGTGAGGAAACTGTGGAGTACACAATGATGAAGCTGTGGAGATTGTGAGGCACACCGAGCGATGAGAGGGGGCTGTGGAGAAAGGAGGGAATGGCGTCTGAGGGAGATACACAGAACCTGTGTGAAGGAATTGAGAGGTTGCCATGGGAGGATATAATGAAGGCAACAAGGCATAGGTGTGATGGAATTGTGAAGTACACAATGATGGAGCTGTGGAGATTGTGAGGCACACAAAGCTATGAGTGGGAACTGTGGAGAAGGCAGGGAATGGCGTCTGAGGGAGATACACAGAGCGCGCTTTGAGGGAATTGAGAGGTCGCCATGGGACGATATAATGAAGGCAACAGGGCATCAGGTGTGATGGAATTGTGAAGTACACAATTATGGAGCTGTGGAGATTGTGAGGCACACAGAGCTATGAGAGGGAACCGGGAAGGCCGGGAATGGCGTCTGAGGGAGAGACACAATGCTTTGTGAGCGAATTGAGAGGCAGCTATGAGAGGAAACTGAAGGCAACAGGGTGTTGGTGTGAGGGAATTGTGAATCACACAGTTATGTGTGGAGATTGTGAGGCACACAGAGCTATGAGAGAGAACTGAGAAGGCCGGGAATGGCATCTGAGGGAGAGACACATAAGGCTGTGTGAGGGAATTGAGAGGCCGCCGTGGGAGGATATAATGAAGACAACAGGGCATTAGGTGTGAGAGAATTGTGAAGTACACTGTGATGGAGGAAACTGAAAGGCAACAGGGTGTTGGTGTGTGGGAATTGTGAAGCACACAGTTGTGTGTGGAGATTCTGAACTCCACCAATGATGGAATTGAACCAAAATTCCTGCACAGGACCCCCGTGACCAACAGAAAATACAGGATGGGTTTGGTGGGCATTGACCTTGAGTTTGAAAGTTGTAGTTCACCTACATCCAGAGAGCACTGTGGACTCAAACAATGATGGACCAAACTTGGCACGAATACTCCATTTGCCCAAATGTGAACACTGGTGGAGTTTGGGGAAAATAGATCTTGACATTTGGGAGTTGTAGTTGCTGGGATTTATAGTTCACTTCCAATCAAAGAGCATCCTAAACCCCACCAATGATAGAATTGGGCCAAAATTCCCACACCCCTATGACCAACATAAATACTATGTTTTCTGATGGTCTTTGGTGACTCTTCCGACACACCTCTCGCAACCCTCTCAGGGGTCCCGACCCCCAGGTTGAGAAACACTGTTCCAGAATATGACCAGACATCCTGAAAAACCTACAACAACCCACTACACAAAACATTAAACAAAATTGGTATGCGGCGCTGCTTCGAATTAGCAGGAAGAGCCAAGCATTAGTGATTAAGCAGCGTGCACCGGAAAACTTGGTCATTTCCAGTAAATCAGATTTTTTTAAAAATTCTGACTTTTTTGTATATTTATTTAGTTTGTTGCATATTTTCATAATTTTTAGTCTGTTGAAATAAATGATAGGATCTGTATGAAACATTTGAGAAGATAGAGAAGTGATGACAAAGGTCAGCAGTTAGTTCTGAAAATGAAATCCATATAGTGTGGACTGACAGGTCACCTGAATGCTGCATGCCTTGCAAAGCATGCATGCAACAGCAAAAATCAGATTAATTGTTCAAGAGCATGCCCAATGCAAACTTTTACCTTTCAATAAAGAGTTGTTTGTTATCATTGAAACCTCTGCTGTTGTGCTTTCCTTTTAAGACAAAATATGTTAATGTAGGACCAGAGGCGGCCCTAGGTAATTTTCAACGGTAAGCAAACAGTATTTTGGTCCCCCCCCCCCAACCAATCATTGATATATATTTTCTGTTTGTCGTGGGAGTTCTGTGTGCCATATTTGGTTCAATTCCATCATTGGTGGAGTTCAGAATGCTCTTTGATTGTAGGTGAACTATACATCCCAGTAACTACACTTTCCGCATTTGCTCCCTTGCCTGGCCCGCTTTGGGTCTGGAGGCGTGCCTGAAGACCCCGGCGTGTGCACCAAAAGTCACCTCTTCTCCTGACTTTCTCCTCAGCCATTGGGACCAAGAGAGAGAGAGAGGGAGAGAGAGGTGGAGATGCCCACCTTTCCTGAAGGTAGGCGCAAAAACAAAGGAGGGAGCGGAGGTGGGAGATACCTCCAGCCGGAGGGGCTCTCTCTCTCTCTCTCTCTCTTGGTCCCAATGGCTGAAGAGAAAGTCAGGAGAAGAGGTGACTTTTGGTGCGCATGCTGGGGTCTTCAGACACGCCTCCGGACCTGAAGCAGGCCAGGCATGGCAGCTCCGCCCCTTGGCCCACCCGCAGATTGCGGAGAGGAGGCGGGTGGAGCGCCGGGGGATCGGGAAAGGGAGCCAGTCGTGGGGAAAGGATCGAACGCGGAGAACGATTGAGCGCCGGCTCTGCTCGCGTACCCGGTGGCCGGGTGGAGCAGGAACGAGAGGGGCAAGGCGAGGCTCAAGGGTCCGGCCCCTTTGGGAAGAGGATCGCCCGGCAGTGAGGCAAGAAAGCTGAGGCTCCCCCCGGACTGCTAGGGCTGTTGTGAGCTGAGGGGGCGCTCCTCAAGTGGCAGTCGAGGGACATTTACAGAGGCGCCTCAGCGCCCCTGGCATAAAAAAGTGTTCTGTGACCGCTTACTTCGCGTAATGGATGAGCCGCCCCTGTGTAGGACTGAGTTGGTCATGGCCATACAGCCTGGAAAACTCACAGCAGCGCTACAAGTTTTTTTTTTCTAAATGAAAACCTTAGTATTCAGGCGAAATTACCGTGCTGGTACTTTGCGATACATAAATGGATTGCCGTTTGGGACTTTAAAAGGTTTGCCATTGGTGAAATAGGGTATTAGCCTGTTTGATATGCTCACTTGCGTCCCCAACTTGGTCCGTTTTCTCCCTTCTTTACTCCAGGTGCCGCGGCTGCAGGAATCAACAGATCTTTGTGGTTTGTCTCCTGGCGGTGGCTTTGGTGGTCCTCCTTCTGGGCCCCCGCCACAGTCGACTGAACAGATACACCCACTTCAACGAGACAAATTTCACCTTCCTCTACGACTGGGAAGCTTTCGAGGCTTTCTTCCCGCAGCTCCAGCAGTACCAGTGTCATGAGCTGGTCTCTCAGGAGGACCTGTGCCAGAAGGACCTCTCCCCAAAGGGCCCCCCACTGCTCCTCCTGGCCATCAAGTCCCACCCGGCCTCCCACAGTCGGAGGGCCATCCTGCGCCGCACCTGGGCCCAGCCGAGAGAGACGGGGGGCTTCCAACTCAGGTATGTCTTCCTCATGGCCATGGATCACCAACCCAACATGGCACTGCTTGAAAGCAACAGCATTGGAGACATCTTGATGTGGGATTTTGTGGAGTCGCACCACAACCTGTCCCTCAAAGAGCGATGCTTCCTTCAGTGGGTGCACCAGCACTGCCAGCAAGCCGCCTTCATCTTCAAAGGTAAGAGGGGAGGATGGTGGGCTTTCAGGTCCTTCTTCCACATGTCCACTTGCCATATATATGTATGTGTAGGGATACCATCCGTAGCGAGACCAAGGTCCTTGTTTATAAAGCTACTAGCTGTCCCCTGCCACGCGTTGCTGTGGCCCAATCTCTGTGTATGTGTTTTGTGTGTGTATATATGTGTATATGTGTGTGTGTATGTGTTTATGCATAAATACACATGTGGTTATGCTGAAGCCCGCAGTGGGTTAAACTGTGAAACTTGGTAACGGAAAGGTTGGAGGTTTGAATCCAGGGAGCGGCATGAGCTCCTGCTGTTAGCCCCAGCTTCTGCCAACCTAGGAATTTGAAAACCTGAAAATGTGAGTAGATCAATAGGTACCTCTCTGGCGGGAAGGTAAGGGTGCTCCATGCAGGCCTCATGACTTTGGAGGTGTCTATGGATAACGCCGGCTGTTGGGCTTAGAAATGGAGATGAGCACCAACACCCCCCCCCCCCCAAATCGGACACAACTGGACTTAATGTCAGGGGAACAATGTGGTTATGTGCATGCATTGTAGTGGATTTGTTTTTTGGGTTTGTAAGTCTCGTCTGCTGTGTTTTTCAGTGTTTTTATGAGTGATGGTAACTCAATGGCCTGATAGATGTATTGTCCTTTCCTTCCTCCCTTCCTCCCTTCCTTCCTTCCTTCCTTCCTCCTTTCCTTCCTTCCTTCCTTCCTTCCTTCCTTCCTTCCTTCCATTTCAGTCTTCCCTTTCTGCTTTCCTTCCTTCCTTTTTTCTTTCCTTCCTTCCTTTATTTCTTCTGTCTTTCCTTCCCTCCTTCCTTTTTTCCTTGTGTTTCTTTCTCTCCTTCCTTCCTTCCTTCCCTCCCTCCCTCCCTCCCTCCTTCCTTCTGTTTCTGCCTCCCCCTTCCCAACCGTGATGTTGCTCCCGACTCAGGTGGTGGACCCACAACCGGTATGACAGCGGGGCAGACCCCTGTCTGGAAGCAGCGGCAGTAGGAAACCCCTGCCTCCGGCGCGCCCCTTCTCCCTCTCTCGGATCCCCTTGGCGAGGCAGGGTGGGGGTTGCAGGGTGGGTGGGCGGGCGGGGGGGGCATCCCAGTTGCCAAGGCGACGTTGTGGGCCTCCTTCACCGGGGCGTCCTGCTTGGCCGGCCCCTTTTTGGCGGCGGCGTGTCTGTGGGGAATGGCGCGCCTCTCCCGCAACCAACCTGCGGGGCCGGTGACATCAGGCGCGGTGGCGGTGGCAGGGGCGAGATTCCCGGGTCTGCCTGCAGAGGAGGAGGCGGCAGAGGCGGAGGGGGAGCCGGGCCCCCCCTCGCCCTTTCCCTCTTTCCTTCCTTCCCTCTGTCTTTTGTTCCTTCTCTCCTTCCTTCTGTTTCCTTTAACTTTATTTCCTTTTCTCCTTCCTTCCCCCTTTCTCTCCTTCATTCCTTCTCTTTCCCTCCTTCTCTCATTACTTCTCGACTGTCCCTTTCAACTCTATTCTATGGATCTAATGCCGCGCGGGGGGTGTGAAGGGGCGCACGCGCGCGCGTGTGTGTGCCGCGCCGGGGGGGGGGGGGGTGGGGGGCCATGTGTGTGCGCGCGCCAGGGAGTTTGCGCCAGTGCGCATGCTCAGTTGCTTTGCCGTTTATTGTGGTTGTTGTTGTGTGTTTTGGATTTCTGACTGGATTAGTTTGTACCTTGTTGGTTGCCCTTGGGGCATGGGAAGTTTGGTGGAGTTTCGTTGGGGGGTTTTAGAGTTTTGTTTCCTCATACGACGCCAGGAGGAAATTTATATATATAGATTGTCCTCCCAACCGTGCTCTACGCCTGCAAAACGTGGACTGTCTACAGACATCACATGCAACTCCTGGAACGATTCCATCAGCGCTGCCTCCGGAAAATTCTGCAAATCTCTTGGGAAGACAGGACAAATGTCAGCGTGCTAGAAGAACCAAAGACCACCAGCACTGAAGCAATGTTCCTCCGCCATCAACTCCGCTGGACCGGCCACATTGTCCGGATGCCTGACCACCATCTTTCAAAGCAGTTGCTCTACTCCGAACTCAAGAACGGAAAACGGAATGTTGTTTGCCAGGAAAAGAGATTGAAAGATGGGCTCAAAGCCAACCTTAAAACACTCTGGCCTAGACACTGAGAACTGGGAAGCCCTGGTCCTTGAGCGCTCCAGCTGGAGGTCAGCTGTGACCAGCAGTGCTGCAGAATTTGAAGAGGCACGAATGGAGGGTGAAAGAGAGAAACATGCCAAGACGAAGGCCCGTCAAGCTAACCTGGAAACCAATGCCCTCACTGCGGGAGAAGATGTAGGTCAAGAAGAGGGCTCCACAGCCACCTATGAACCCACCAGAACTCATCCTGGAAGACTATCCTACTTGGCCAATGAGGGATCGCCTAAGTAAGTGTGTGTGTGTGTGTATGTGTGTGTGTGTGTATGTATGGAGTGCAGCGGGTTAAACCACTGAGCTGCTGAATTTGCTGACTGAAAGGTTGTCAGTTCAAAACTGAGGAGCGGCGTGAGCTTCTGCTGTCAGCCCCAGCATTTGCCAACCTAGCAGTTTGAAAACATGCAAATGTGAGTAGATCAATAGATAACGCTTCTGCGGGAAGGTAAGGGCGCTCCATGCAATCATGCTGGCCACAAGACCTTGGAGGTGCCTATGGATAACGCCGGCTCTTTTTTCTTAGAAATGGAGATGAGCACCACCACCCAGAGTCGGACACAACTAGACTTAATGTCAAGGGGTAACCTTTACCTTTACTATCTATCTATCTATCTATCTATCTATCTATCTATCTATCTATCTATCTATCTTTCTATCTATCTATCTATCGGTCTACCTGCAAACTTTGTGTTTTGTTTGTTTTTAATGCAATACAACTGTTCTGGTTCGCTCCTGACATGATAAATAAAATCTATCTATCTATCTATCTATCTATCTATCTATCTATCTATCTATCTATCTACGGTATCTATCGCTGAATTGTATTTTCCATGGGTCAATGTGCGTACTTTAACTTAACTCTCGTCAAAAGAAGAACTACGCCCTTCTCCAAGTGCAGTGGTTCTCAACCTGGGGTCCCCAGATGTTTTTGGCCTACAACTCTCAGAAATCCCAGCCAGTTTACCAGCTGTTAGGATTTCTGGGAGTTGAAGGCCAAAAACATCCGGGGACCCCAGGCTGAGAACCACATAAATACAGCGACAAAAGGCAGGTGCTTAGAGCAGACATGGGCAAACTTTGGCCCTCCCTCTAGGTGTTTTGGACTTCAACTTCAGCTTGGGAGTGATCCTGGATTCATCGCTGAGCCTGGAACCCCACGTCTCGGCGGTGACCAGGGGAGCATTTGCACAGCTAAGGCTTGTGCGCCAGCTGCGCCCGTACCTTGGGAAGTCTGACTTGGCCACGGTAGTCCACGCTCTGGTTACATCCCATTTAGACTACTGCAACGCTCTCTACATGGGGTTGCCTTTGAAGACGGCCCGGAAGCTTCAATTGGTTCAACGTGCGGCAGCCATGTTACTAACAGGAGCGGGACGCAGGGAGCATACAACCCCCTTGCTGTACCAGCTCCACTGGCTGCCGATTTGCTACCGGGCTCAATTCAAGGTGCTGGCGTTGGCCTATAAAGCCTTAAACGGTTCCGGTCCAAGATACCTATCCGACCGCATCTCAACCTACGAGCCCACCAGGACTTTGAGATCTTCCGGGGAGGCCCTGCTCTCGATCCCGCCTGCTTCACAAGCACGGGGACGAGAGATAGGGCCTTCTCGGTGGTGGCTCCTCGGCTGTGGAACACCCTTCCTGTGGACATCAGACTGGCTCCTTCCCTGATGATATTCCGCAGGAAGTTAAAAGACTTGGTTGTTCAAGAAGGCGTTTGAACAAGAAGTGCAATGATTGGTAATGACTATAGGAATGGAACAACGGAAAATGATACTGGATTGTGGCCTGGATGATGAGACGACGTTGAATGGTTTTCGTAGTAATGACGATGTTTTTTGTATAATGCTGGATTGTGAATTGTTTTTATACTGTGTCTTGAATTTTGTTCTTCCTATGTTGTACACCGCTGTGAGTCGCCCCCGGGCTGAGAACAGCGGTATATAAGCAAAGTAAATAATAAATAAATAAATAAATAAATAAATAAACTCCCACAATTCCCAGCAGCCTACAGTTGTTAGGAATTGTGGGAGTTGAAGTCCAAGACACCTGGAGGGAGGGCCAAAGAGGGCCCATGCCTGGATCAGAGCATCCTGCAAGACCTAAAAGGAACCCCTTCTGCTCTCTCCCGTGGTGCCATTTCCTAGGACTTAATCACAAATAGGATTGGCATCACTGCCAAACAGTCCTTTCCAGCCTGTGTCCTCTGGGAGCAATTCTCATTTTAGCAACATGACACAATTTGCAAGCTTGGGCAAGAAACGGCGTGTTGAAACCAGGAGGCAGGCAAATACAGTGGAACCTCGCCTTAAGAGTGTCCCAACATACAAGTGTCCCAACTTAAGAGCATTTTGAGTTAGTACAAAACTTTATTATGGTCATTGACCAGCACAAAGCGGGGCACAAGCACCCTGGGAGGGGAAGGACAGCTCCCCAGTAAAGCAGCTATTTAAAAGTAGATATGAGCAATTGCTTGGCCCGTGTTTCACTTTGACATACGAGCAGCATTTTGAGTTAAGAACAAGGACCAGAGGGAGCACTAGTGCAAAAGTCCAAGGTTTTAGGGCTTCAAGAGATCGGCCTCCTTGCCTCGTGTGCTTTGTCCGCTTTGGGAGACTGCTGTCAGCTTTGCTTTTGTCCTCTTTGAGGAACTTTAGTTTAGTTGATTTTGTGTGGTTTTTATTCCTGGTCTATTTGGCTTCATGAAGAGAGGGAGAGAGAGAGTGCAAGGGAGGGAGGGAGACTGGAATGAGGACAGTAGGAAGAAAAAAAAATGATGCTTCTGCTTCTTCATTTTGTGCTTCTGATCTTTTTTATTTTTCCATGTGAATGTGTCTTTATACATTATTCATTATTTATAAAGTACATGTTCCTATTTCAAAAAGACTGGGTGGGTTTTCGGACCCCCGGAACAGATTACCGTATTTTCTGGCATATAAGACTGGGATATACTTGCCGTATAAGACTACCCCACTTCCAATGCACAACAAATAAAAATTTAAAAAGCACCACATTAGATTTCAATATGGTCATTTTCCTATTACTGTCCCTCCTTCTCTGCCTCTCAGATCTCGCACCTGCACTGCTTCACTGCAGTCTTCAGGAGCGAGATCTGAGAGGCAGAGGAGGTACGGTAAAAGGATACAAGGGCGGTCCAGACAGGTAAAGGAAGTGTGTTTGTCTGGGCCCAGAGCTTCTCTATCTCTTTTTTCCTTGCACAGCGTCCTCCTTAATGCTTTCATACAGTCGCTGCATACGGCAGGGACGCGGCCACTGCCATTTTTGAGCTCCCCCCACAACATGCGGCAACCACGGATTCAGCACCTGCTCTAGAAGACGACTCCTGGTGTATAAGACTACTCCTACATATAAGACCCCTGACTTTTGAGATTTTCTTAGGTTAAAAAGTAGTCTTATACACCAGAAAATACGGTAATAGCATTTCAATGGGAAAATTCACTTTGAGATAAGAGTGATTTGGGTTAAAAGTTATGGCACGGAATGAATTAAACTCTTACTTCAAGGTATCACTGTAAGTGTTTATTTTATGAGTGAATAAGAAGTTTGCCAAACAGCCATCACAATAACGGACTGTTGACTTTCAGGTGATGACGACCTCTTTGTCAACATCGAGGCGCTCACTCAATACCTTCACCAGACGCCTGACGTTTCCAAATTCATCCATGGCCACATTCACTACCATTCGAGAGTAGTAAGGCTGGGAAAGTATGCCGTGCCCTTGGATTTCTACCCGCTGAAGGAGTACCCCAACTTTGCCTCTGGCGGGGGGTTCATCATGTCCCAGACCATCATCTCAAAACTCTACAGTGCATCGTTGTGGCTGCCAGTCTACCCGCTGGACGACGTTTATCTGGCCTTCTTGGCCTTGGCGTCAGGGATCCAGTACCGGCACAACGAGCACTTCCGCGTGTGGGGTCCTCCAAGGGACGAGTTTGATGTGTACCTAGACTCGGTGGTTGTGCACGGAATCTCGATGGAGAGGATTGAGGAAGTGTGGAAGCATACCCAGAAAGTTCTGGCGTGGAAGAAGCGATCCCTCACCACCCAGACCATCAAAACGACTACTACCACTACCACTACCACTACCACTACCACTACCACTCAAAGCGACCCCCCTGTGGTCTGCGCGGATGGCTCTGTGATGGAATTTTAAGCTTTGTTCTGTCCTTTCCATGTTTTAGAGATGTGTCTAAAGCAGGAATGGGCAAACTCTGGCCCTCCATGTGTTTTGGACTACAACTCCCACCATTCCTCACAGCCTCAGGACCCTTCCTTTTCCCCCTCAGCCACTTAAGCCTTTGTATTGTCGAAGGCTTTCATGGCCGGAATCACTGGGTTGTTGTAGGTTTTTTCGGGCTATATGGCCATGGTCTAGAGGCATTCTCTCCTGACATTTTGCCGGCATCTATGGCAAGCATCCTCAGAGGTAGTGAGGCCTCACTACCTCTGAGGATGCTTGCCATAGATGCAGGCGAAACATCAGGAGAGAATGTCTCTAGACCATGGCCATATAGCCCGAAAAAACCTACAACAACCCAGCTTAAGCCTTTGTTTACATTCAGAAGTACGATCCCGGATGAGGCCCCATTTTTCACTTGAGTGGCAGAGGGGGAAAAGGAAAGGGCCTGAGGTTGTGAGGAATGGTGGGAGTTGGAGTCAAAAGCACCTGGAGGGCTCAAGTTTGCCCATACCTGTCCTAGGTGATATTCCTTT
This sequence comes from Anolis sagrei ordinatus, assembly GCF_025583915.1. Lineage (NCBI taxonomy): Eukaryota > Metazoa > Chordata > Lepidosauria > Squamata > Anolidae > Anolis > Anolis sagrei. Next base: position 1,989,013 of record NW_026847660.1, on the reverse strand, counting down.
CATACAAACCATACAACCCCTTGACTTCCGTTAGCCTAACCTAAATGCATACTTAGCGCCTGGTTTCTGGGGATTTTGTCATTTAATTCACACTCCTCTGGAAAAGCTCCACCTTGACTTAGTATTCTTCTTAATTTCTAATTAGAAACATTCTCTGTGGCACATGGTTGGTGGTGCCCTTCCCTCATCTGCACTCCAAGATTTTCCATTTAGAGCCAAGAATAAAGATGATTATCTCAAAGAAAGATGGGTTGCTTACCTATAACCGTGTTTCCTGTAGTGGTACCTGTGAAATTCACACATATATGGGTTTCTGCGCCTGCGCAGACAATTTTGGAACTTTCTGGAATTCAAAAGATACTTTTTGGCGGTAGCCCCGCCCATTCACCCTTGATAATATAAATAGCCAGTAGGCGGGGCTGCCGCTCCAGTTCTTTCTTTCCGCCACAAGCAGCAAGTTAGGAACTTCTCTCTGTCTTAGACTAGCTTTGTTCTTTCTTACCTATGGCCTATTGGACTTTGACCACTCTTGACTTACTGATTTGGGCTTTGTTGACTCTCTCGACCGACCTCAGACTGTTTTTGACGACTCTCATAGAATCAAAGAGTTGGAAGAGACCTCATGGGCCATCCAGTCCAACCCCCTGCCAAGAAGCAGGAATATTGCATTCAAATCACCCCTGACAAATGGCCATCCAGCCTCTGCTTAAAAGCTTCCAAAGAAGGAGCCTCCACCACACTCCGGGGCAGAGAGTTCCACTGCTGAACGGCTCTCACAGTCAGGAAGTTCTTCTCAGGCTTGTGTTTTTCCCTCCTCCCTTACTTGGCTCCCTTACAATGGCGGCTGTGTTTAAAAAGTGCTCCCAGGGCGGGGGGAAATACCCAGACACGGATGCACACTCCATTTGCCTGTTGTGCTTAAGGGAAGGCCATGCGGTGCAATCCTGCCCCATTTGCCAGTCCTTTACCCACCCCCCCAGCCCACAAACATAGGCTGATTTGTCTCTGTTTTACGAGCAGGCCCTCCTGCCGCCACCGCCCAAGGTTGCTAAAGTCCAAATCAGTAAGTCAAGAGTGGTCAAAGTCCAGTCAAAGTCCAAAAGGCCGTAGGTAAGAAAACAAAGCTAGTCTAAGACAGCTGCTCGTGGCGGAAAGAAAGAACTGGAGCGGCAGCCCCGCCTACTGGCTATTTATATTATCAGGGGAGAATGGGCGGGGCTACCGCCAAAAAGTATCTTTTTAATTCCAGAAAGTTCTGAAACTGCGCAGGCGCAGAAACCCATATATGTGTGCATTTCACAGGACCACACAGAGGAAGCTGAATCTCTTTGCAGTGACTGCTAACATAGGTTGCTCACCTGTAACCGTAGTTTCCCGAGTGGTCACCTGAGAATTCGCACATATGGTAGTTTCTGCGCCTGAGCAGACAGTTCTGAAGCTGTAAGCGCACTACAAGTGTAAGTGCACTACAAACAAGATATGTGCAGTGTGAAGAAGTATTCATTCATGCTTTTTTCAAATTATAATCCGGCCATCCAACAGTTTGAGAGTCTGTGACCCGGCCCTCTGTTTAAAAAGTTTGAGGACCCCTGCTTTGGGCAGTTAGAGGAGTTAACTAGCCTAACTAACCACAAGATGGCACATGTAACTGTCTTTTAGGAAGTTAATAAGCAGAAATAGGGGATCATAAGGATGCACAACAGTAATAGTGGTGAAATGGAGTCTGTACTATGCTGCAAGATGGCGTTGTTTATGTAAATTAAGATGGCTGCCGCTATTTCTAACGGTGGGAAATGGCACCCATAGCACAGGCCCTGGCCTCTTCCAGCGTTCCCCTCACTTATCTCGGTAATGATGGTCAATTAGAAATCCACAACACCCCAGAACAGTAGATTGGATGATGGTTGCTGTGGTTAAGTGGTTGCTGGCGATCACAGGGCCCCCAGAGATGCGTTCCCCGCAGCATTGCACTGCTCCCTGCTCCACTGGCCGGAAGTGAGGTCAAAGATCCCCTAACAGCCTAACTGGAAGTCCCAGAATTAGACGCTCTGTGCCGGAGTTCTTTTGTATTGGCCTACAGACCTCCGGTACAGAGTGACCACACTACATTGCAGCAAATGTTTCATCCTCGGCTACTGCTCCAGAGCAGTACGTGTGAAAAAGATCTTGGAGTCCTCGTGGACAAGTTAAACATGAGCCAACAATGTGATGTGGCGGCAAAAAAAGCCAATGGGATTTTGGCCTGCATCAAGAGGAGCATAGTGTCTAGTTCTAGGGAAGTCCTGCTTCCCATGCTCTATTCTGCTTTGGTTAGACCACGTTACCTGGAATATTGTGTCCAATTCTGAGCACAATTCAAGAGAGATATTGACAATCTGGAATGTGTCCAGAGGAGGGCAACTAAAATGATCAAGGGTCTGGAGAACAAGCCCTATGAGGAGCGGCTTAAGGAGCTGGGCATGTTTAGCCTGAAGAAGAGAAGGCTGAGAGGAGATATGATAGCCATGTATAAATATGTGAGAGGAAGCCACAGGGAGGAGGAGGGAGCAAGCTTGTTTTCTGCTTCCCTGGAGACTAGGACGCAAGGGAACAATGGCTTCAAACTACAAGAGAGGAGATTCCATCTGAACATGAGGAAGAACTTCCTGACTGTGAGAGCCGTTCAGCAGTGGAACTCTCTGCCCCAGAGTGTGGTGGAGGCTCCTTCTTTGGAAGCTTTTAAACAGAGGCTGGATGGCCATCTGTCAGGGGTGATTTGAATGCAATATTCCTTCTTCTTGGCAGAATGGGGTTGGACTGGATGATGGCCCAGGAGGTCTCTCCCAACTCTAGGATTCTATCTTCAGCAGTGGAACTCTCTACATCAAAGTGTGGTGGAGGCTCCTTCTTTGGAGGCTTTGAAACAGAGGCTGGGTGGCCATCTGTCAGGTGTGATTTGAATGCAATATTCCTGCTTCTTGGCAGAATGGAGTTGGACTGGATGATGGCCCAGGAGGTCTCTCCCAACTCTAGGATTCTATGTTCAGCAGTGGAACTCTCTGCCCCGGAGGGAGTGTGGTGGAGGCTCCTTCTTTGGAAGCTTTTAAACAGAGGCTGGATGGCCATCTGTCAGGGGTGAATTGAATGCAATATTCCTGCTTCTTGGCAGAATGGGGTTGGACTGGATGGCCCAGGAGGTCTCTTCCAACTCTTTGATTCTAGATTCTACCTGGCATGCTGTCCCATACTTCTCTGTATGCGGCCGCATGCTGCCGCGTGTCACTGAAAATGGCTACGCGTGTCAGTGCTGACACACGTGTCATAGGTTCACCATCAGGGAACAACATTCAGAAACAGCCGGTAGTGAGTGAAACTGAGAATAACAACAACAACGACGACTTGGTGGTTGCTCTTAATTCAATCCCAGCTTTCTCCAGAGATGGTCAGGAAACCATCTGGATCTTCGGCCAAGCCGGATATGTGATCACATCACTGCACCGAGCCCACAAGACAAGAGTTCACTTGAGGGGTTTATTGACATACATACCGGAGATAAAACATAAGCAGCATACACACAAAGGACGCGGGCCAAAAGTGTGCACTGAGTTGGGGAGACAAATGCATAGAAGGGAGGAAGGAGGGGGGGCAATGTTGTGTAAAAAAAAAAGCAATAGGAGGGGAAGGGAAATAAACTGAAACTCAACCGGGCAGGAGGACTCTCGCTCAAAAAAAGTCGACGTCTTCCGGGGCATCCAGGTCTCGGTACTCGACAATCGCCCGGGGGTCTCCTCGGACCATCCTGCGGAGAAAGAGGGCCGGTGAATGGAAGCGGAGGGGGAGAGAGAGACCCAGGCAGATGGGACTTGGAGTCCTTGTTAGCATCACAAAGAAGTATGTTTGCGTTTGGTAGGCCTTGCTGGCTGGTTTATGTTTTAGCTTGGCAATTTAGAGGAGCGCCCGGAGGCACAGTGGGTTAAAACGCTGAGCTGCTGAACTTGCTGACCGAAAGATCACAGGTTCGAATCTGGGGAGTGGGGTGAGCTCCCACTGTTAGCCCCAGCTTCTGCCAAGCAGTTCGAAAACATGCAAATGTGAGATCAATAGGAGCCCCTGGTGGCACAGTGGGTTAAACTGAAGATCGACAGGTCGCAGGTTCGAATCCGGGGAGAGCGTGGATGAGCTCCCTCTATCAGCTCCAGCTCTTCATGCGGGGACATGACAGAAGCCTCCCACAAGGATGGTAAAATATAAAAAAAAAACATCCAGGCGTCCCCTGGGCAACGTCCTTGTAGACTGCCAATTCTCTCACACCAGAAGCGACTTGCAGTGTCTCAAGTCGCTCTTGAGACGACAAAAAAAATAAATAAATCCCTGACATTAAGTCCCGTCGTATCTGACTCTGTGGGGTGGTGCTCGTCTCCATTTCTAAGCCGAAGAGCCGGTGTTGTCCATAGACACCTCCAAGGTCATGTGGCCAGCATGACTGCATGGAGTCCCCTTACCTTCCTGCCGGAGTGGTACCTATTGATCTACTCACATTTGCATGTTTTCACACTGCTAGGTTGGTAGAAGCTGGGGCTAACAGGTACCACTCCGTCAGGAAGGTAAGGGGACTCCATGCAGTCATGCTGGCCACATGACCTTGGAGGTGTCTATGGACAACGCTGGCTCTTAGGCTTAGAAATGGAGATGAACACCACAGTCCCAGAGTCAGACACAACTGGACTTAATGTCAAGGGAAAACCTTTACCGTGGCAATTTAAGACTGAAAAAATGGTTCAGGGTAGTATGTTTACTTTGTAGTACTTGTTTGTACTGGTTTATAGTTATTGGGATGCAAAAGGAATCATGCCTGGGCTATACGGTGCTATGCATCCCTTGGGAGCCCACCTACCCCAAAGACAGAAGTGTACCCCAACAAAGGGTCTCCCCTTTTAGCCAGCCATGGAGGCCTACAGTGTTGCTCTTGGGAAAACTGGGTATAGGTAGCTGTTGGAGGACTCAGATCTATCTATCTATCTATCTATCTATCTATCTATCTATCTATCTATGGGAAGGTAACGGTGCTCCATGCAGTCATGCTGGCCACATGACCTTGGAGGTGTCTATGGATAACGCCGGCTCTTTTTTCTTAGTAATGGGCTTTTCAGGTCCTTCTTCCACATGTGCACTTGCCATATATGTGTGTGTGTATGGAGTGCAGAAAGTTAAACCACTGAGCTGCTGAACTTGCTGACTGAAAGGTTGGCGGATTGAATCCAAGGAGCGGCGTGAGCTCCTGCTGTCAGCCCCAGCTTCTGCCAACCTAGCAGTTCGAAAACATGCAAAAGTTAGCAGCTATTACCCTGAACCATTTTTTCAGTCTTAAATTGCCAAGGTAAAGTTTTTTACTTGACATTAAGTCCAATTGTGTCTGACTCTGGGACTGAGGTGTTCATATCTAAACCAAAGAGCTGGCGTTGTCCATAGACACCTCCAAGGTCATGTGGCCACTGGCATGACTGCATGGAGTCCCCTTCCTGCTGGAGCAGTACCCGTTAGCCCCAGCTTCTGCCAACCTAGCAGTTCGAAAACATGCAAATGTGAGTAGATCAATAGATAGTGCTTCTGCGGGAAGGTAAGAGTGTTCCATGCAGTCATGGTGGCCACATGACCTTGGAGGTGTCTATGGATAACGCCGGCTCTTTTTTCTTAGAAATGGAGATGAGCACCACCACCGAGTCGGACACAACTAGACTTAATGTCAAAGGGAAACCTTTACCTTTACTTTACCATCTATCTATCTATCTATCTATCTATCTATCTATCTATCTATCTATCTATCTAGGAGCCTGAGGGTCCCTCAGCAAAAGGACCACAAATCCCCCCACCATTTCGGACCACCAGCTGCCAACAATGACTGAGAACGAATTGAACAAACCCAGAAAACTGTACTAATCAGAAAATGGCATCTGGTTGTAGTTTGCTGCTGAAAACAGGATAATTGACAAGCTGGAATGTGTCCAGAGGAGGGTGACTAACATGATCAAGGGTCTGGAGAACAAGCCCTATGAGGAGCGGCTTAAGGAGCTGGGCATGTTTAGCCTGAAGAAGAGAAGGATGAGAGGAGACATGATGAGAGCCATGTATAAATATGTGAGAGGAAGCCACGGGAGGAGGAGGGAGCAAACTTGCTTTCTGCTTCCCTGGAGACTAGGACGTGGAGCAATGGCTTCAAACTACAAGAAAGGTTCCACCTGAACATGAGGAAGAACTTCCTGACTGTGAGAGCCGTTCAGCAGTGGAACTCTCTGCCCCGGAGGGAGTGTGGTGGAGGCTCCTTCTTTGGAAGCTTTTAAACAGAGGCTGGATGGCCATCTGTCAGGGGTGATTTGAATGCAATATTTCTGCTTCTTGGCAGAATAGGGCTGGACTGGATGGCCCAAGAGGTCTCTTCCAACTCTTTGTTTATATGATTCTATAATAATAATAATAATAATAATAATAATAATAATAATAATAATAATAATAATCTTTATGTATACCCCGCCTCCATCTCCCCAATGGGGACTCGGAGCGGCTTACAACAAAATAAAACCAGATCGTAAACAATAAACAACATCATCAAATTACATTTAAAAAACCCCCCCCCAGTCATAAAATAACATTCCAATAAGCACAATCACAACAACAATGGGCAGGCCACATGTACAGGATAAAAAACAATTCTAAAACACTACGTGGGGTTGCTTCCCCTTGCGCCACCTCCTCCTTACAAACTTACCTGTTTCGTGGTTTGTTCAGATACCCGCCTTGCCCCCGGAAAGTGTCGTAGTTCCCTCGTCCGGCTGCATAGGGGGTGGGAGGGTACGGGGGTCCGCCTGCACACAGAGAGAGAGCAAGAGGGATGGATGTGAAATGCGTGGGCTCCACCACAGAAGCAGCCTCGTCACTTGGATTCTTGCTGGTTCATAAAAAGACTTTGCAAGGAATATGTGCCACTAAACCACGCCTGGGCCAACTTTTGGTGCACCAGGTGTTTTGGACTTCAACTCCCACCATTCTTAACAGCCTCAGGCCCCTTCCTTTTCCCCCTCAGCTGTTTAAGCGTTATATCTATTTGTTGGGATATGAAGGTAGGCAGAGGCGGCCCTAGGTAATTTTCAACGGTAAGCAAACAGTATTTTGGCTCCCCCCCCCCCCAACCAATCATTGATATATATTTTCTGTTTGTCGTGGGAGTTCTGTGTGCCATATTTGGTTCAATTCCATCATTGGTGGAGTTCAGAATGCTCTTTGATTGTAGGTGAACTATACATCCCAGTAACTACACTTGCCGCATTTGCTCCCTTGCCTGGCCCGCTTTGGGTCCGAAGGCGTGCCTGAAGACCCCGGCGTGTGCACCAAAAGTCACCTCTTCTCCTGACTTTCTCCTCAGCCATTGGGACCAAGAGAGAGAGAGAGAGAGAGAGGTGGAGATGCCCACCTTTCCTGAAGGTAGGTGCAAAAACAAAGGAGGGAGCGGAGGTGGGAGATACCTCCAGCCGGAGGGGCTCTCTCTCTCTCTCTCCCTCTTGGTCCCAATGGCTGAAGAGAAAGTCAGGAGAAGAGGCGACTTTTGGTGCGCACGCTGGGGTCTTCAGACACGCCTCAGGACCCAAAGTGGGCCAGGCACGGCGGCTCCACCCCTTGGCCCACCCGCAGATTGGGGAGAGGAGAGGAGGTGGGTGGAGCGCCGGGGGATCGGGAAAGGGAGCCGGTCATGGAGAAGGGATCGAACGCAGAGAGCCGGGTGCGCGGCTCTGCTCGCGCACCTGGTGACCAGGTGGAGCAGGAACGAGAGGGGCTAAGCGAGGCTCAAGGGCCTGAGGATCACCCGGCAGTGAGGGAAGAAAGCCGAGTCTCCCCCCGGACTGCTAGGGCTGTTGTGAGCTGAGGGGGCGCTCCTCAAGTGGCGGTCGAGGGGCATTTACAGAGGCGCCTCTGCGCCCCTGGCAAAAAAAGTGTTCTGCGACCGCTTACTTCGCATAATGGACGAGCCGTCCCTGAAGGTAGGCATCTTTTAGGTCTATCACTCTATCATCTAGCTTAAGTGGCTGAGGGGGAAAGGAAGGGGCCTGAGGCTGTTAGGAATGGTGGGAGTTGAAGTCCAAAACATCTGGAGGGAGGTCCAAAGTTGGCCCATGCCTGCAATACAAGAATCCACATCATCAAACTGAATGTCCAAGTGCCATAGCAGATGACGCATCTCCGGAATGGTGTGCACAAGAGAAAGATTCGAGAGTATTTAACAGGCCGCATGACCAACCATTTGCTTCCTCAGCCTCTTAGAACTTGGAAAGTTATACTTTGTGTGCTACGCTTCCTACATTATCCCCCCTAATAATAATGATAATAATAATAATATCCTCACTACCTCTGAGGATGCTTGCCATAGATGCAGGCGAAACGTCAGGAGAGAATGCCTCTAGAACATGGCCATATAGCCCGAAAAAACCTACAACAACCCAATAATAATAATACTTTATTTATATATCGCTCCATCTCCCCAAGGGGACTCAGAGTGGTTCCCTAAACTGCCCTGCTGTCCAAAAAGGTCTACGTATAGTTCCAAAAACATCTTCTGCCAGCTCTGGACCCGAAGACGTACCTCCGTATCCCAGGATTGGGGGCCGGGGCTGTCCGTAGGGCATCAAGCCCTGGGGCGCCTGCGGAGGGTAAGGCAACCCGGGGGCCAGGCCTGCAAAGAGAGAAGGCAAGGCAATGAGCGGCAGCGGCCGAGAGGAAAGGCCCGAACATGCCCACGAGATCTGAATGTGCAAACGCACTCAGGACCACCGCCAAAAACAAAATGTGATAAAAAAAACAGTATGAAAAATATCCTCCTTTATCCACCGGATTCTCCCACAAGACTATTTCTACTGACTGAACCCAGAGAGATTTGGAAAGTTTTTCTAGGAAGGGTAAACTCACCACAGAATTAAGAAAAGTTATTTTTAAGGGGGATCCCCAGTTCTCAGCATTACCGAGCCAACTCTGCTACAAATTAGGAGTCCCCAGAAGAGTGGCTCTCATGTGGGAAGTGATTCTGACCATCATTTCTTATACAAGGAGCGTCCATTAAAGATGTCCCCTGACCCACTTCCTGTGGACGGAGAGCAATGAAACTTGACCCAGTTCTGAGACCTTCTTCTCTCCATGGGTGCCACATAGGGACACACACTTATCCTATCTTTTAAGCTTGTAGAAGTTGACTTGTGGCAAGTTCTTGGTGGGATGGGCATACCAAATCACCTTATCTCTCTTCTGAGGAATCTGTATAAGGACCAAGTAGCAACAGTCAGAACGGACCATGGAACAACAGACTGGTTCAAGATTGGGAAAGGCGTACGACAGGGTTGTATCCTCTCCCCCAACCTATTCAACTTGTATGCAGAACACATCATGCGAGGATGTGCAGGGCTTGACGAATGCAAAGCTGGGGTAAAAATTGCTGGAAGAAACATTAACAACCTCAGATATGCAGATGATACCACTCTGATGGCTGAAAGCGAGGAGGAGCTGAGGAGCCTTCTCACCAAGGTGGAGGAAGAAAGCACAAAAGCTGGGTTGCAGCTAAACATAAAAAACCAAGATTATGGCAACAAGAATGATTGACAACTGGAAAATAGAGGGAGAAAGCATGAAGGCAGTAATGGACTTTGTATTTCTAGGTGCAAAGATGACTGCAGACGCAGCCTGCAGCCAGGAATTCAGGAAATGTTTACATCTTGGGAGGAGAGCAAGGACCAATCTCAATAAAATAGTGAAGGGTAGAGACATCACACTGGCAACGAAGATCCACATAGTCAAAGCAATGGTCTTCCCCATAGTCACCTAAGGATGTGAGAGCTGGACCAGAAGGAAGGCTGAGCGAAGAAAGAGAGATGCTTTTGAACTGTGGTGTTGGAGGAAAGTGCTGAGAGTGCCTTGGACAGCGAGAAGATCCAACCAGTCTATACTTCAGGAAATAAAGCCTGATTGCTCATCGGAGGGAAGGAGATGAGAGGCAAAGATGAAGTCCTTTGGCCACATCATGAGAAAAAAAGAAAGCTTAGAGACGACAATGATGCTGGAGGAAAGGGAAGGAAAAAGATGGTCCGACCAAGGCGAGATGGATGGAGGGCATCCTTGAAGTGACTGGATTGAACTTGAAGGAGCTGGGGGTAGTGACAGAAGACAGGGAGCTCTGGCGTGGGATGGTCCAGGAGGTCACCAAGAGTTGGAAACGACTGAACAAATGAACAACAACTGAAGTTGACAGGTTGCTCCAAAAGCCACACGGTGACTTCAGAAATCAGAGTCTCATCACCTGAGAAATGCTTTCCCTTCAAAAATGACTTCCTTGTTGGAAATAGGTGGAAGTCCAGTGGTGCGAGGTTGGGTGAATCAGGGGGATGTGGTAGAATTTCAAAGCCAGAGGAGCATGCTTTTTCCATTTGAGCAACAGGTGAGTTGTGAACTAATGTATTGTCTTACAGAAGGCAAAGGACATCTTTGGGGAGCATGCCACATTGTTCTTGGTTTTTATTCCCACAATGTTCACAGCAGTGAAGCCTAGTCTGCCCCAGGGATCATAAGACCCTTTCCTAGGAAAGCCATCCATCCTACTCCACGCTTGTCTCAAAATCCCGGAGAATGACCTTTCCTGCCGAGAGTTGGGCCCGTGCCTTCTTTGGAGGCGGTGAGGCATGATGCTTCCACTGCATCAACTGGACTTGAGTCTCAGGATCAGAGTGATGGACCCAGTTTTCCTTCTGTCTGATCAGTCTGTTGAGAAAGTCCTCCTGGTTTCCTTGGTACATCGTTGTCAAGAGAGCCAGAGAGGATTCGACCTGTTCCTTCTTCTGGAAAGGTGTGAGCAGCAAGCGGATACCTTATGCATGTGAAGACGGTCTTGGTTAATTTTTTCCCCCCATGGACCATCTTGATATTTTGGGCTAGGTGGCCAATGGTTGCACGGCAATGTTCCAAAATGGCGCCCTCCACTTGCTGGATGGTATGTTCCTCAATAGCAAAGTGGGGTTGCCCTGGAATGGGAGCAGTTTCCACCAAAGTCCGACCACACTGGAATTGATGAGGCCAGTTCCTGACATTATATGATGGGGAATCATCCCTATAAAGAGCCCGCGGTGGCGCAGTGGGTTAAACCCCTGTGCCGGCAGGACTGAAAACCGACAGGTCGCGGGTTCAAATCCGGGGAGAGGCGGATGAGCTCCCTCTACCAGCTCCAGCTCCTCATGCGAGGACGTGACAGAAGCCTCCCACAAGGATGATAAAAACATCAAATCATCCAGGCGTCCCCTGGGCAACGTCCTTGCAGACGGCCAATTCTCTCACACCAGAAGCGACTTACAGTTTCTCAGGTCGCTCCTGACACACAAAAAATCCCTATAAACCTCTTTCATCTCATCGAACGTCTCCTTTGGTGTGCAGCCTTTCAAGGAAAGTAATTTGAGGACTGCTCTGTATTCCACTGGGTCCATTTTCAAACCTCACAACACTTCCACACCTATAGTAAAATGAAGCCTGTCCTGTCCTGAATTGCCCTTCAAAAACAGCCTTCATTAGTCAACATTGAAAGTAAAAGAAAAATGCTTTACTTCAACAACACAAAGGATGAGCAAATGCAATTGAAAAGTGCAAAAGGAAGCAAGGAAGTCTTAACCCAGACACAAATTAAAGTCTCTTACAAAGTCCCAAACAAAACACCAGTCTTCCATCAGACAATGGGCAATGAACTAAGTCCTTAGCAGCAGACACAAAGCAAGTTCCATTGGAGTGAAAACATCAGTATCAGGATCGTTGTTACCAGCAAAAGCTGACTGCTCCTGCTACTGATTTATAGCCTTGAATTCCCCATGCAGGAGGTGCTAGGGAGTCTCCCAATTAGCTCAGCATTTTTAGCAGCTATTCTGGCTGAATGCCATCTGTGCTCTGTCTTTCATCTCTCTAGAAATGTGGGCACTTTCATAGAATCATAGAATCAAAGAGTTGGAAGAGACCTCCTGGGCCATCCAGTCCATCCCCATTCTGCCAAGAAGCAGGAATATTGCATTCAAATCACCCCTGACAGATGGCCATCCAGCCTCTGTTTAAAAGCTTCCAAAGAAGGAGCCTCCACCACTCCGGGGCAAAGAGTTCCACTGCTGAACGGCTCTCACAGTCAGGAAGTTCTTCCTCATGTTCAGATGGAATCTTCTCTCTTGTAGTTTGAAGCCATTGTTCCGCATCCTAGTCTCCAAGGAAGCAGAAAACAAGCTTGCTCCCTCCTCCCTGTGGCTTCCTCTCACATATTTATCCATGGCTATCATATCTCCTCTCAGCCTTTTCTTCTTCAGGCTAAACATGCCCAGCTCCTTAAGCCACTCCTCATAGGGCTTGTTCTCCAGACCCTTGATCATTTTAGTCGCCCTCCTCTGGACATATTCCAGCTTGTCAATATCTCTCTTGAACTGTGTTGCCCAGAATTGGACACAATATTCCAGGTAATGTGGTCTAACCAAGGCAGAATAGAGCATGGGGAGCATGACTTCCCTAGATCTAGACACTATGCTCCTATTGATGCAGGCCAAAATCCCATTGGCTTTTTTGCTGCCACATCACATTGTTGGCTCATGTTCAAACCCTCCTCGTCTGATTCTTCTTCTCCCTCCAATTCCTGAGCACTTCCCTGCTCCCCTTCCTCTTCCGAAGATGAGGAATCCCCAACATGTTCTCAGTCCTGGGTTGTAAATTGGCACGTAACCTATAGAGACTTATATCTTTACACATGTGCAGTTTCAGCATCCTGTGACAAACAGAAGTGGGTCAGGGGAAATCTTTAATGGACGCCCCTCATAGTATCATACAGCTAGAAGAGACCACATGGGCCATCTAGTCCAACCCCCTGCCATGCAGGAAAAGCACAATCAAAGAATACTCCTTTCCCGCTGACCTTGTCCTGGGATGGGGGGCTGGTTCATCTTGAGCTCGGGCAGTGCGGGCCTCTTGGCGTCCGTCAGGAAGTTGTTGAAGAACGCCACCTCCTTCTTCACCTCCTCGATCTTCTCTGCGTGTTTGTTGAAGATATGCTTCCGCACGAATTCGGGACCCTGTCGGCGGGAGAAAGAGAGAAACCGTGTCCTTGAAAAGCCCGTCTCCTGCCCGCCCCGTGGCAGACTGCCCTGCAGCGAAGGAAAAGGGGCCACACCTTGAACTTCTTCCCGCTGAGGGGACACAGCCACTTGTCTTTGCCCAGCTCCTGGGTGTTGGCGGTGACAAACTTCTCCACTTCCTGCTCGGGGTCCTTCTTGCCCATCTTCTGGGACTCTTCCTCGGAGAGGGACTCTCGGACGCTGAACAGCGGGGTCAGCTTCTCCTCAAAGGTCTTCTGCCACTCGGCCACTAAAGAGCAAAGCAGAGGATCCGGGAGTGAGTCACAAAGCAAGGCTCAAATAGAAGGTCCAAGGCTCTAACACAGGCAGGGGCCAACTTGGGCCCTCCCTCCCCGTGTTTTGGACTCTGACACCCACAACGTGGGCATGCAGATGATCCCTTATTTATTTATTTACAGTTTTTATATTCCGCCCTTCTCACCTCGCAGGGGACTCAGGGCGGATTACAGTATATACATATATGGCAAACATTCAATGCCAGTTTGACAAACAACATATAACAGACAATACACCGAGGCTATGCAACTTTTTTTTTTCTGGCTGCCAGGGGAGCTGCTGCTTTTCATCGTCCATCAGCGACACCGATGAAGTTCTTCCGCATTCCACATTCCCCGGAGTCTTTTTTCTTTATGGCCTCATAAATTAGTTAATTTAGCCTCCCACACAAGGTGGTACCTAATTTTCCTACTTGACAGATGCAACAGTCTTTCAGGTTGCAAAGGTCGACAACGGGCTACACAATGGCTGGACACCCACTCCAGCCCGGGCTGGCTTCGAACTCATGACCTTTTGGTCAGAGTGATCTTAATGCAGCTAACACTCAGCCAGCTGCGCCACAATCCCAATGCAAGCCCTTGATTGACTTAAGTGTGCAGTTCTGAGAGGACAAATGCATGGGCCAAGCCATATGTCCCAAATGCACTTTACGAGAGAGTTAGAATTGTCTGCACACCCTCTTATCCCCAAAATATCCATCCTATTTCACCTGGACATGCCCAGCATTTTAAAAATTTTAATCATTACATTTGGCCCTGCCACAGGTTTTTAATGCGTTGTGATATTTCTGTCATTGTTTTGCTTTGATACGAGTTATTTATTGTTGTATTGTATTGTTGTTGTGTTTTTCGTTTCTGATGTATTTTGGGCTCGGCCTCTTGTAAGCTGCACCGAGTCCTGCGGGAGATGGTAGCAGGGTACAAATAACTTGGCCCCTCTCTCCCCAAGGATATCAGACAAGCCCCAACGTTGGCAGTCTTTAGGAAGACCTTGAAGATGTGGTTGTTCCAGTGTGCCCTCCCAGAATAGGAAACTCCAAGCATCATGTCCCAAATGCACTTTACTAGAGATTTAAGATTGCACACCGCACCTATCTCCAAAAACCTATCCATCTCACCTGTCATGCTCAGCGTTCTTAAAATTTTAATCATTACATTTGGCCCGGCCTTAGTTTTAAATGCATCGTAGTGTTATTGTCTAATGTTTATTGCTACTGTTTTAATGTTTATTGCTTGTTTTATGAGTTTATTTATTGTTGTATTTGTTATGCTGTTGTTTTATTGATGTGTTGGGCCTCGGCCTCTTGTAAGCCGCACCGAGTCCTTCGGGAGATGTTAGCGGCATATAAATAAAGGTTTATTATTATTATATTATTATTATTGGCCCTCCCTCCAGGTGTTTTGGACTCTGACTCCCACAATTCCTAATAGCCGGCCCATGCCTGATATAGACAGTGTGTAAGGAAGTCCTAGGGTTTTGAACTCCAACTCCCGCAACGTGGGTATGCAGATGATCCCTTGATTGACTTAAGTGTCCGGTTCCAAGAGGACAAAGGCACGGGCCAACTTGGGCCCTCCCTCCAGGTATTTTGGCCTTCAACTCTCACAATTCCCAACAGCTGGCCCATGCCTGATTTAGAGAGTGTGTAAGGAAGTCCTAGGGTTTTGAACTCCAACTCCTGCAACGTGAGTATGCAGATGATCCCTTGATGGACTTAAGTGTCCGGTTCCAAGAGGACAAAGGCATGGGCCAACTTCAGCTCTTCCTCCAGGTGTTTTGGACTCCGACTCCCACAATTACTAACAGCTAGGAATTGTGGGAGTTGAAGTCCAAAACACCTGGAGGGCTGAAGTTTGCAATACCTGCCGTAGATGCATATAAATTGTAAACATTGTGTGGAATGTTTAAAGCATGAACTACGCGTGATTTTCATTCCACCACACAAACACCTGACTTAAAACAACTCATAGTTACAAACAGGGGTGAGGCAATGGGAAGTGAGAGAAACCTACCCCTTGGAAGGAAAATTCAGAGTTATTATCATGTCTGCATTGGCACCAAATGTAGAGGTGCCCACTCATCAGAGAAATAAGCACTGGCCACCAGGACACAGCAAGCAACCCCCCCAGGCAAGACTGTCCATTTGGCAGCCAGACTGTCACCTAAAACTCCTTGGGGTTTATGTCAGAAGTCGGCAAACCGCTCCAGGGTCCAATTGGATGCCCAAAATTCCTGCCCACGTGCCCCCTCCTCAGCTCCAGCCTTACCTTCCCTGTGAGTGACGCGGTTGGGGGGGATGGGCCCCCGGACGTGGATGATCCCGCAACGATTGGGCATCTCGTCCTCGTTGAGGTACTCGGAGTTGTTGTAATAGTCCACAGAGTGGACGATGCGCAAGTAGAGGAGGAGCTTGTCCAGCACCTGGCGGGGAAAAGCAACAGGGTGGGCAACGGCGAGACCCCCAAGGATCACGTGGGGAATGCGAATTATAATCATATTCATTTCTATCCTGTCCTTTTCTCCCAAAATTGGAAGTCTGGGCAATTTTAAACTTACAATAGAATACTGCTTATCCGACATAGGACCAGTTTGTGGCGCAGCTAGTTAGTGGTCAGCTGCATTAAATCACTACTGACCGAAAGGTCATGAGTTTGAAGCCAGTCTGGGTCAGAGGAAGCTCCCAACCATTAATAGTCTAGCTTGCTGTTGGCCTATGCTGCCCAAAAGAAATTTAGGTACCGCTTTATACGAGGAGGCTAATTTAACTACTTTACAACACCATAAAACCTGAGTCAGAATGAGCTCCTGACCATTATTAGTCCAGCTTGCTATTCACCTGTGCAGCCTGAAAGACAGTTGCATCTGTCAAGTAGGAAATTTAGGTACCGCTTTATATGAGGAGGCTAATTTAACTAATTAACAACACCATAAAACCTTCCAGCATAATGCGTAAGAATGAGGAAGTACTCCATCAAAGAACTCTGTATTACAAGTGGACGGTGAAGCAACAGCTCTCCCTGTGGCCAGAATCGAGCATACCCTCATGAAGCTGGAAAGCTGGAAAGTTAAATTGCCTCTTTGTCTGTCTAGATATGTTATATGTCTAATTGGCATTGAATGTTTGCCATGTATATGTGCCTTGTAATCCGCCCTGAGTCCCCAGCGCGGTGAGAAGGGCAGAATATAAATACTGTCAATAAATAAATAAATGGGCCAGCAGAATGTCGGATAAACGAAAATGTCAGATAATAGAGATTAATTAAGCGGCTGAAGGGCAAAAGAAAGGGGCCGGAGGCTGTTAGGAGTTGTGGGAGTTGGAATCCAAAACAGCTGGAGGGAGGGCTGAAGTTGTCCCATGCCTGCTCACGACACTCTCCCACCCCACTGCCTCCTGCGCATTTACCTTGACCAGCTTCTCGTCTCTCTCCACCGTGATCTCTGCGGGGTTCCCTTCCTTGGGGGCCTCTTCGGAGGTGTCCCCACTCTTGCCCAGCAGCTCTTCCTCCTCGGCGCTCACCTCCTCGATCAGGTAGTCCGTGATGTTCTTGAGGATGGGGTTCTGGGAGGGCAGGCTCTGAAAGAGCGGAGGAGGAGAAGAAGGGGTCTGTGGTGACAAAGAGCAGATGCCCCAAAGCAAACCACAACCACCTGGACCTAAAGGCACAAAGGGCTGCAAGGAGAGGCCCAACCTTGGCCAATGCTTCCTTGGGGCCTCGCCTCAGTCCCATTAAAAGCTGAAGCGCCATCTTGAAAAGCAGCAAGGTAGAAATGCTCTGGGTTGTTTTAGGGTTTTTTTGGGCTATATGGTCATGTTCTAGAGGCATTCTCTCCTGACATTTTGCCTGCATCTGTGGCAAGCATCCTCAGAGGTAGTGAGGTCTGTTGGGACTAGGAAAAAGGGTTTATATATCTGTGGAAAGTCCAGGGTGGGACAAAGGACTCTTGTCTGCTGGAGCTAGGTGTGACTGTTTCAACTGACCACCTTGATTAGTGTTTGATGGCCTGGCAGTGCCTGGGGCAATCTTTTGTTGAGAGGTGATTAGGTGTCCCAGATTGTGTCCTCTCTGTTGCTTCGCTGTTGTAATTTTAGAGTTTTTTAATACTGGGAGGCAGATTTTGTTCATTTTTATGGTTTCCAGGTTGGGCGCTGCGTTTGGTGGTCCCTATGTAGACTTGTCCACAGCTGCATGGAGCACGCTCCCCTGAGGCAGGCCGTTTAAATGCTACGTTCAGCAAAGGACAAGAGGGATCCTCTCACCTCTGCAGGAGTCTACCGTATACCATGCAGCTGTGGACAAGTCTACATAGGGACCCCCAAATGCAGCGTTGCCCAGACACGCATCAAGGAACATGAAAGGCACTGCAGACTACTTCAACCAGAGAAGTCAGCCATAGCAGAGCACCCGATGAACCAGCCTGGACACAGCAGATTCTTATTTGAGAGCACAGCAATGCTGGACCACTCCAACAACCACCATGTCAGACTACACAGAGAAGCACACAAAAACAGAAGCAAACTCTTCCTGCAAGACAATCTGAGATGAGCGTGAGCACCCTCTCAGGGATTGGCCACTAGTTCTCATTTCCCTTCTCCTCCCCGCTGGGCAACTCACCGAGACTTCAGAGGCAGGCCGGGCCTCTCCGGCTCCCCAGAGCTGTGTCCGGTCGTCCATGGTGTGGATCAGCTTGGCGGCCAGCTTGATGTCGTTGCGCAGGATCTGCTTGTGCTGCGTGATGCCATTGACGTTGCGCACGCGCCGGGTCAGGTCCCGGTTTACCCCGGGGCTCAGCTCACAGTCCCGGAGCTTTGGAGAGAGAGGAAGGGCAGAGGCCACATGAGTTTTCTCCCTCGCAAATGATTCTGCTCTTTATCTCACCCTGAGTTTCAATCATTAAAATGTACATGTGGCCTGCTCACTGTCACTATGTTTAGTTTACTGCTTTTTCTTTTTAAAAAAATATATTTTGTGTATATTGTTTACTGGATAGGTTGTTTACTTTAGTGTAATTTGCATTTTATTTTATTGTAATTTGTTGTTTGGGCTCGGCCTCATGTAAGCCGCCCCGGTGGTGCAATGGATTAAACCCTTGTGCTGGCGGGACTGAAGACTGACAGGTCAGAGGTTCGAATCTGGGGAGAGCGCGGATGAGCTCCCTCTGTCAGCTCCAGCTTCCCATGCGGGGACATGAGAGAAGCCTCCCACAGGATAGTAAAGAATCAAAACATCTGGGCAATGTCTCCTGGGCAGCGTCCTTGAAGACGGCCAATTCTCTCACACCAGAAGCGACTTGCAGTTTCTCAAGTCGCTCCTGACATGGAAAAAAAAAATCCTTGTATTGATCAAGAACTGAATGGGGATAATGTACCTCCAATCAACTGGATTTACAGAATGGCAAACAGCACCAATCGCTGCTCTGCGAGTGAAGAGAGGGGCCATGAAGGCAGTTCCATATTGTCTCCTGCACTTTGCATATAATATAATATAATATAATATAATATAATATAATATAATATAATATAATATAATATAATATAATATAATATAATATATATACATATAATATTGATATTATAATGTATTACACTATAATACTACTAATAATATGATATTATAATTATATATCTTATATTAGAGGTAATATTACTAATAATACAGGGTTAGTCAAAATGAATAGGCCAATAAGAAAATTAATTTTAGACGAATGTATGTTTATTGTAACCAAACTACAGCTACGTAGCGACAGATAAACTATCAAAGTTTTGTCTCACCTTCAGAGATGTTCGATATGGGCGCCCCGTGTGACACGGCAGATGTCCAAGCGATAGTCCAGTTCATTCCACATCCGTTGCAGCACATCCGACGTAATGGCATCGAATGCAGCAACGTCTGGGAAGGTGTTCGTTGAGGTCCTAACCCTAACCCTAACCCTATCCCTAACCCTAACCCTAACCCTAACCCTAACCCTAACCCTATCCCTAACCCTAACCCTATCCCTAACCCTAACACTAACCCTAACCCTAACCCTAACCCTTGAAATTCTCGCTGGACCGTAATTACTGACATTGTTTTAGCAAATGTCATCACACAAAACGCCTTCTCTTTGCTTGATTCCGCCATTTTGAAAACAGCGACCCCTAGCGACGCCTAGCGGCATTAACGTACATGTGTGTTGCTCAAAAAAAACTTTGATAGTTTATCTGTCGCTACGTAGCTGTGGTTTGGTTACAGTAAACATACATTCGTCTAAAATTAATTTTCTTATTGGCCTATTCATTTTGACTAACCCTGTATTACAGTATAATGCTATAGTACCATAATGGTGAACCTATGACACGCGTGTCAGCACTGACACGCATGGCTATTTTGGATGACATGCAGACACATGCGGCCACATACAGAGAAATACACCTTCTAAGAGCCAATCTAATTCCAGAATGGATTATACATTTTTCTTATTTAAACCATAAATATTGCAGACACATGCGGCCACATACAGAGAAATACACCTTCTAAGAGCCAATCTAATTCCAGAATGGATTATACATTTTTCTTATTTAAACCATAAATATTGCAAAATTATGGGGTTTTTTTCTCAAAGTGACACTCCACTCAAATTATGCTCATGTTTTTGGCAAATTTTGACACACCAAGCTCAAAAGGTTGCCCATCACTGCTATAGTACAATGTAATATATAATATTAATATTGTGCTATGGTAATAATATAATATCTTGTATTTACGTTTTACTTGTAAGCTGCTCGGAGTCCCCTTCGGGGTGAGAAGGGCGGCATATAAATATCATAAATAAACAAACATGATGGAAACTAATTACTGGAGTTACACTCAGGTGGATGGATAATTTATAGCTGATTTCATAATATAGGTGACTTCAGAATGCACGATTGCATTTGACATTCTGGATTAAATTACATTATTAATTTCAGGGGGAATGGGAGGGAGGGATTGGTTTGCTTCTTGCCAAATTGAATTCCAGAAAGCATAAATAGAAGTTTCAAAATAATGTTTCCAAAGAGAGTCGCTGACTGGGATGAGCAGAAAGCAGGCAAGGGCAAACTTGGGCCCTCCAGGTGTTTTGGACTTCAACTCCCACAATTCCTAACCGCCGGTAGGCGGTTAGGAATTGTGGGAGTTGAAGTCCAAAACACCTGGAGGGCCCAAGTTTGCCTCTGCCTGTACTAAAGGGTTGCAATGCTTCTCCCCAAGAGATGCAAACCCTAAATAAGCTGGGTTTTTGGACCTTGCCTTTTATCTTCCCCCTTCCCTCATAGCTGGACACACAGCCCCCCAGGAACATCTCAGAAATGGGGTGGAGGGTTTCCCCCATACAAGGAAGGCACCCCTTTCCCTCTCCCCTTTTTTCTATGGGGAAAGCCCAGTGGGGTTTGGGAGAAGGACGGCGCAAACTCCTCCCTCTTGGCCTTACCCGGATGTTCTGGAGGTTCCAGCAGATTTCCTTGATGTTGACGCTGCGGTCGAAAGTGATCCAACCCCTTCGGAAAAACCTGCAAATGAAGGGAAATGAGCAGGCAGCTCCTGGGCAGATGGACGTCTACACAGACAGGGCTGACATTGTCTTGCCTTGGTACAATTTTGCATCAGGCATCAATTTTAGCTTTTTCTACACTCCTGGCTTTCATGTTATGCAAACAACTGTTTTGCAAGGTGGGGCAGACGGAGAACAAAGCGTGCCTTGTCGAAGGCTTTCATGGCCGGAATCACTGGGTTGTTGTTAGTTTTTCGGGCTGTCTGGCCATGCTCTAGAAGCATTCTCTCCTGACGTTTCGCCTGCATCTAGGGCAAGTATCCTCAGAGGCATTAGTGACCTACTTTTCCTCAACAGGATTTCTTCAGAGGTTTGCCTTCCTCTGAGGATGAGAGGGGCTAAGCCAGACATAGGCCAGCTTGGGTCCTCCAGGTGTGTTGGACTTCAACTCCCAGCATTCCCAACAGCCTCAGGCCCTTTCCTTTTCCCCCTCAGCCGCTTAAGCGGCTGAGGGGGAAAAGGAAGGGGCCTGAGGCTGCTGGGAATGCTGGGAGTTGAAGTCCAACACACCTGGAGGACCCAAGCTGGCCCATGCCTGGATGAAACAGAAACCCTGCTCTCACTCAACCCACTGCTCTGCGCTGCCCCTCTTTCTCAGGTGGAAAAGAAGGTGGGAGGAAGCCTTACCTCCTTTCTGGCTGGGGGTCCGACAGAGCCACTCGCATGAAGCCGGGGTACCTTTTGCACAGCTGAAGGAGAGGAAGGAAGGCAGGTTAAAGGGTCAGAATGGAAAGCCCACCTCCCAACCTGCTTAGAAGACTCAGGAAGAGGGTCGTCTTTCTCAAGAGGCACCTCCACACTTGGGACTCCAGATCCCAGCTTTAGCATGCTGGGAATCCCTGTGGTGTGGGGCTGTGGTCAAGGATGGAGATTGGGGTGCTCTCCTCGCAGCCTTCACTGATCACAGGGTGCCTTTGTCCCGCTTCTCTCTGGCCAGGAATGGATCCCGTGTCATGACTCACCGCCACGATCTCGGCCTGGGAGATGTTGGGGGCGATGTTCCTGACGAAGAGGGAGCAGGTCTTGTGCAGGGGCCGCGGCTTGGGCTCCCCGTCCTTCTCCTTGGCCTTGGGGGACTCCTCGCCCTCTTTGGCCGCTGCCGCTGCCTCCTTCTCCTCCTTGGGCTTCTCCTCTGCAAACCCAAAAGAGACTCTTGAGACCTAGTTGCAAACCCCAAAATATCTAGGGAGCCATGGGCCAACTTTGGCCCTCCCTCCAAGTGTTTTGGACTTCAACAGGGCATAGGGTTACAGCCTGTGCTGGACGGGGTTCCACTCCCCCTGAAAGCGCAGGTTTGCAGTTTGGGAGTGATCCTGGACTCATCGCTGAGCCTGGAGACCCAGGTTTCAGCGGTGGTCAGGGGCGCTTTTGCACAATTAAAACTTGTGCGCCAGCTGCGCCCGTACCTTGGGAACTCGGGACTTGGCCACGGTGGTCCATGCTTTGGTTACATCCCGTTTAGATTACTGCACCGCTCTCTACATGGGGTTGCCTTTGAAGACTGCAAGGAAGCTCCAACTAGTCCAACGTGCGGCAGCCAGAATGCTAACACGAG
The DNA here is from genome assembly GCF_025583915.1 of Anolis sagrei ordinatus. Classification (NCBI taxonomy): domain Eukaryota; kingdom Metazoa; phylum Chordata; class Lepidosauria; order Squamata; family Anolidae; genus Anolis; species Anolis sagrei. The sequence continues at coordinate 1,966,462 of NW_026847660.1, read as the reverse complement.
CAGGATACAGGGAGCATGCTACTCCGCTGTTACACCAGCTCCACTGGCTGCCAATTAGCTTCCGAGCACAATTCAAAGTGCTGGTCTTAACCTATAAAGCCCTAAACGACTCCGGCCCAATTTACCTGTCCGAACGGATTCTCCCCTATGAACCATCAAGATTACTAAGATCGTCTGGAGGGGACCTGCTCTCGGTCCCACTGGCCACACAAGTGCGTCTGGTGGGGACGAGGGACAGGACCTTCTCGGTGGTGGCCCCTCGGCTCTGGAACACTCTCCCACTGGAGATCAGAACTGCTCCCTCTATTCTGACGTTCAGAAAACGGGTGAAAACCTGGCTATGGAATTTGGCTTTCGACGAGTAAATCAATATTTCTGTGTTTGGTTGGATGACGACGAATGACGAACAACGAATTTATTATGACGACTGACCATTGTTATTATGTGATTGCATTTTGCTGTTTTAACGTTTTAATGTGAATACGTTATATGATGTCTTTAATGATTGTTTTGTGATTTTATTGTTGGAAACCGGCCCGAGTCCCCCGATGGAGGGGAGAAGACCGGGATACAAAATAGCTAAATAAATAAATAAATAAATAAATAAATTCAACTCCCGCAATTCCTAACAGCTGAAGCGTGATAGATATGAGATTTATTTATTTATCGTGCCAGGAGTGAACCAAAAAGTTGCATTGAATTAAAAACAAACAAACAAACCACAAAGTTTGCAAACTTGGTATTTGATTAAATGTCGTTTGACCAGTAGCTGGCCACTTGGAGGTATGAACTGGGAAATTTGATGGAACCACACCTTTTTATTTGTTAATCTGGAACAGAGCTTCGAAGCAATCAATTACATTAAGTTGTAATAATAAATGGATGCAATGACATGATTTAGAATTGCTGTTCCAGGGGGGTGGGGGGAGGGTGGGGGGTTTGTTGGGCGATACATAATTAAGGAATGTATAGAATGTCATTTAAGGAAATTTTACTTCTGGAATAATGTTTATTGAAATAAGTCCTATATGGCAAAAAAAAAAATGTTGATTGTTGGGATGTATCATAACAAAAAAAAATTAAGTTGTAATAATAATAACATTAGTTACTGGGATTTATAGTTCACCTACAATCTAAGAGCATTTTGAACCTCGCCAACGACAGAATTGGGGCAAACTTCCCACACATAATCCCCATACTTAAGGCCATCCAGTCCAACTCCCTTCACTAGGGCAATAAAAAAGACCCATCCAGCCATAGGTATAGATAGGTAGGTAGGTAGGTAGGTAGATAGATAGATGGATTGATAGATAGATAGATATGATTCACACACACACAGATATAGTATCATAGATTTAAAAGGGACCCTTAAAGAAGGACAATTATATGTTGCATATTCCAGAGTAGGCAAACCAGACACTCTCCACATCAACACTGACAAAGAAACAACAAGAAGTACTGTTTACCCACAAGCAGAAAGAAATCACATATATTAGAAACCAACACTTTCTCATTACTTTATTTTCCAGACCACCAGACTGGGCCACAGCAACACCTGGCAGGGGACCACCAGTATATATATATATATTTGGCTGGAGTTATGGTGAAAAAATGTCCCTGTTCCAACTTACTTAAGAACAAACCCACAGTCTCTCTCTTGTCTGTAACTTGGGGACTGCTTGTAACAGGCAAACCTATTGTACAATCCTCCCCCAGCACCCACTGCTGCTCTGGGCCAGAGTGAAGAGAGAGGGGGGCAGAAGACACTTCCACCTTGGCTCCTGTGCTATGCTAATAATATAATATAATATAATATAATATAATATAATATAATATAATATAATATAATAATAATATAATATAATAACTAGCTGTACCCCGCCACGCGTTGCTGTGGCCAACCTTCCCTCCCTCGTTCTATCCTTCTTTCACTCCTTCCTTCACTCCCTCCTTCCTTTCTTTCCTTTTTTCCTTACCTTCTCTCCTTCCTTCTCTACCTCTTTCTTTCCTTCTCCCCTTTTCCTTTTCCTTCCCTCTTTCTCTCCATTTTTCCTTCTCTAGCTTTCTTTCTTTCCTTCGCTTTTTGCTTCCACTCTTTTGTCTTTCCTTCTTTCGTCCTCTCTCTCTCTCCATTCTTCCTTCTTTCTTTCTTTCTTTCCTTCCTTTGCGTTTTGCTTCCATCCTTCCTTCTCTTTCCTTCCCTCTGTCTTTTTCTTTACCTCTTTCCTTCCTTCCTTCACTTTTTGCTTCCATCCTTCCTTCTCTTTCCTTCCCTCCCTCTTTTTCTCCTTCTTTCCCTTCCTTCGCTCCCTCTTTCCTTCCTTCCCTTTTTTCTTTCCTTCTCTCCTTCCTTCCTTCTCTACCTCTTTCTTCCCTCCCCCCTTTTTCTTTTCCTTCCTCTTTCTCTCCTTTCTTCCTTCTTTACCTCTTTCCTTCCTCTTTCTCTCCTTTCTTCCTTCTTTATCTATTTCCTTCCTTCCTTTGCTCTTTGCTTCCATCTCTTTCCTTCCTTCTTTCTTTCCCTCTTTCTCTCTTTCCTTCCTTCCTTTATTTCTTTCTCCCCTTCCTTTCCCTCTCTCTTCCATTTTTTTTCTGTATTGTCATTTAGGTTTTTTTGGGGTTTTAAGTCCTTTCCACTGTTTTTTGGGGTGTAGTGGTTATGAGTGATGGTCACTCGGTCTGTTAGGGGTCTAGTGTCCAAATTTCATTTCAATTCGTCCAGTGGTTTTTGAGTTCTCTTAAACCCACAAACGAACATTACATTTTTATTTATATAGATATAATATATTGTATATACATATATTTCCACTGTTTTTTTGGGGTGGTGGTGGTGGTTATGTGTGATGGTCACTCGTTGTTCTGTTAGGGGTCTAGTGTCCAAATTTCGTGTCAATTCGTCCAGTGGTTTTTGAGTTATGTTAATCCCAAAAACAAACATTACATTTTTATTTAAATAAGATATATAATATATTGTATATACATATAATACTTATAATATTATAATGTAATGCAATATAATACTAATAATAATATGATATAATTATATTTTATACTACATATAATATTACTAATAATATTACAATATAATGGTATAATACAATATAGCAATATTTAATACTAATATTGTACTATGCTAATAATATAAGCATATGTATATATATATCTTGTAAACCGCTCTGAGTCCCCTTCGGGGTGAGAAGGGTGGCATATAAAAGTCGTAAATAAATAAATGAATAATACTAAAGGTATATAACACACACCTTCCTTGTCGTCCTCTTCCGGGCGGCCGCTTTCCGACTCAGAGTCTGACTCAGAGACGCTGCCCTCGTCGTAGCTGTCGTCTCCGCTGCGCTTCCGCTTGCGCTTGTGGCTGCTCTGGGGAGCCAAGAGAAACCGGCCATCAGCAATGCCCAGCACCCACACATTGCTGAAACTCACAGCTGGTGCCTCAACTAACACAATGTGGCACTGAACCATGGCAGTCAAAATTGCATCAAAGCTCATTCATTGTACAGTATTGATCAAGCATGGGCAAACTTGGGCCTTCCAGGTGTTTCGGGCTTCAACTCCCACAATTCCTAACAGCCTCAGGCCCCTTCCTTTCCCTTAAGCGGCTGAGAGGGGAAAAGGAAAGGGCCTGAGGCTGCTAGGAATTGTGGAAGTTGTAGTCCAAAACACCTGGAGAGCCCAAGTTTGCCCATTCCTGATTATAAAGAGATGGGATGATGGGTGGCCATCTGTCAGGGGTGCTTTGATTGTGCTTTCCCTGTATGAAGGCAGAATGAAGGGGGTTGGACTAGATGGCCTTTAGAGCTCCCTTCCAACTCTATTATCATTATAATTATCATTAGTATTATTATTATTCGTGTTAATATGAAGGCTGGATGGCCATCTGTCAGGGCTGCTTTGATTGTGCTTTCCCTACATGATGGCAAAATGAAGGGGGTTTGACTAAATGGCCTTTAGTGCTCCCTTCCAACTCTATTATTATTATTATCATCATCATCATTATTATTAATCATGTTAATATTAAGGCTGGATGGCCATCTGTCAGGGATGCTTTGATTGTGCTTTCCCTGTATGAAGGCAGAATGAAGGGGGTTGGACTAGATGGCCTTTAGAGCTCCCTTCCAACTCTATTATTATTATTATTATTATTATTATTATTATTATTATTATTATTATTCACGTTAATATTAAGGCTGGATGGCATCTGTCAGGGGTGCTTTGATTGTGCTTTCCCTCCATGAAGGCAGAAGGGGGTTGGACTAGATGGAAGCTCCCTTCCAACTCTATTATTAATATTAATATTAAGGCTGGACAGCCATTTATCGAGAGTGCTTTGATTGTGCTTTCCCTGTATGAAGGCAGAATGAAGGGGGTTGGACTAGATGGCCTTTAGAGGTCCCTCCCAACTATAGGGTTCTGTGAAAAGAATCTTCATCGACCGTGAGCCAATAGTGTGATGCTGCAGCTGCAAAGGCCAATGCCGTTTTAGGCTGCGTCAATAGGAGAAGCCCGAGAGAAGGCAAAAGGGAACTGATATGACACTTTCCCTCGGCTGGTTTTTTAATGGCTTTAAATGAGAATTATTTAATGCAACTGTTTATTTTAACTTATTGCCAGCATGACGTAAAGGACCCAGAGTGTAAATGAAATTCAAGGGAGGAAGAGCAACTGTAATGTACAATGTAAGGCACAATGTCCCTCTCATAGGAACCTATCCTGACATAACTCTTACAATACAATGCATTATAATAGAATCGGTTCAACAGTTAAATAAATATGTGTTAAGGAAAGTGGACTAAATGGGAGAGGTACCTTCTTGGCCTCCTTGTCGGGCTCCTCCTTCTTCTCGGCCCGCTTCTCCTCCTCCTCCTCCTCAGAGGCATTCTTCGCTTTGTCCTCCGCCGCCTCCTCATCGCTGGCCTAAGAGAAGAGAGCAAGGAGGACGTCAGGGAACACCGAAGAGGCCCAAACAGCCTCCAGCTTCTCACTAGCAATATGTTCTCATCCTACAGAGCAGCCACAATAGCAAGATGGAAGAACAACAGTCAAGGAACAGCACATTGCCCATGCCTGATGCTCTAAAACTTGGGCCTAGCTGTTAGGAATTGCGGGAGGAGAACCCAAGTCTGCCCATGCTTGCTCTACCCTGTCTGTCTCTCTTCGGATGAAGCCTCTACCTACCTTCTTGGCCTCCTCCTTCTTGCCGTCGTCCTTCTCGGCGCCTTTGCGCTCCAGCTCCAGGAGCCGGTTCTCCTCCTTCTTGGCCAGTTCGGCCTTCTCCTGCCGCTCCTCCTCCTCCTCCTGCTCCAGAATCTTCAGGTCATTCTCAGTGCCTCCTTCCATCTTGATGACGGCTGCGGAGTTGAGCAAGTGGGCTTATTATCAAAAGATCCTCCTCATAAATGCACAGCGGAGTAACGTATTAGCAGTAGTGTGACCCAGAAGCGCCATGAAAATGAACAAAATCTGGCTACCAGTATTAAAAAACCCTAAAATTGCAACAGCACAACCACAGAGAGGAAACAAACAAGGACATCTAATCACCTCTCAACAAAAGTTTTCTCTAGGCACTGCCAGGCCATTATACACCTACACAATTCATACCAACACGATCACTTTTCTGGAGACCTACACACTACATTGCACAAAAGGGGCCCTGTCATTCCCGAAAGTAAACAGGTCTTGGTAGTAGGCGACTCCCTCCTTAGAGGAACGGAAGCTGTCATTTCCAGACCAGATGGGATGGCTCGAGAAATATGCTGCCTACCGGGGGCAAAAATACACCATATCACTCAGAGGCTCACCAGGCTCCTCACGCCCTATCACCGTCCTCCCCTCATGTTGATTCATGTAGGAACCAATGATACTGCAAGGCATACGTTTCAAAAGATCACAAATGATTTTCGAGCTCTAGGAGCAAAGCTAAAAGAATGTAATGTACAGGTGGTCTTTTCATCCCTCCTCCCTGTTGTAAGACACGGACCCACAAGAGCCAGAAAAATAGTACAGGTCAATAACTGGCTTAGAAAATGGTGTCAGGAGGAACGCTTTGGCTTCCTCGACCATGGCCTGCTTTTCCAGGAGGATGGCCTACTGGCAAGGGATGGGGTGCATCTCACACAAGTAGGAAAACACCTTTTTGCTCACAGACTCGCAAACCTCATTAGACGCACTTTAAACTAGGTCCACTGGGGGAGGGGGACAACAGCCTTGCGAACACTACTTTACCCATAATGTCTGGGAATCGCCAGAAGGCTAAACGGAGGGCTGCACAAACACAACAAGGACCAAGTACCAAAAGCACAATAATCCCAATTAAACAGCTCAAGGGAAGATCTCAGGGCTCACATGTCTTTACACTAATGCACAGAGCATGGGAAATAAACAAGACGAACTCCAACTTTTAGCACAACACCACAAATATGATATCATAGGGATCACTGAAACCTGGTGGGATGACTCCTATCGCTGGAATGTAGATATCGAGGGGTATAACCTCTTTCACAGAAACCGAACAAAGGGGAGAGGAGGCGGAGTAGCCTTATATGTCAAAAACTCTTATGCTGCAGAAGAGATTCAAGACAGCAATCTGGGAAACCAGCTTGAAATCATCTGGATAAGAATCAAGGGAACTGGGACTCAAAAAGATGTCGTTGTAGGCGTCTACTACAGACCCCCAAGCCAGGAGGAAGAACTTGATGAAGTCTTCTGCCAACAGTTGACCAAACAGGCACAGAAAAGAGATGTAGTAGTCATGGGCGATTTCAACTATCCCGATATTTGCTGGAAAACAAACTCTCACCAAAACTTCTCACACCAGGCTTTCACACACTGAGGCATACCAACACACTGAGGCTCTCCCACTGAGACCTTTTTCCAACTGAGGCCTTTCTCCCACTGAGACCTTCTCCCACTGAGGGCTCTCTCAGACTGGCACCTCTCATACAGTGAGGTGAACTAACACTGAGGCCTTCGAATAGAGACCTCTCACAGATTGAGGGCAAACCAACAGTGAAGCCTCCTCATACTGAGGCCTATTAACACACTGAAGCCTTTCTCCCAGTTTGAACACTAAACTTTTTGTTGAGCTCCCTTCTACGCTGCCCTATATCCCAAGATCTGATCTCAAATTATCTGGCAGCGCAGACTCATAATCCAAAGCTTATATATACATATATATTTGGCTAGATTTATGGTGAAAAATGTCCCTGATCTGACTTACATACACATTCAAAAGGTCAAAGCAGATAATCTGGGATCAGATCATGGGATATAAGGAAGTAAATAATAATAATAATAAGAATAATAAGAATAATCATAATAATAATAATAAAAATAATAATAATAAACCCCTGTGCCAACAGGACTGAAGACAGACAGGTCGCAGGTTCAAATCCAGGGAGAGGCGGATGAGTTCCCTCTATCAGCTCCAGCTCCTCATGCGGGGACATGAGAGAAGCCTCCCACAAGGATGATAAAACATCAAATCATCCAGGCGTCCCCTGGGCAACGTCCTTGCAGACGGCCAATTCTCTCACAACAGGAGTGACTTGCAGTTTCTCAGGTCGCTCCTGACACAACCAAAAAAAAAAAAATCTTCCCAAGGGACTTGGAGCGGCTTACACGAGGCCAAGCCCAACAACACATCAATAAAACAAGAAAGCAATAAACAAAACAATACAATTAATATAAATCACATATAAACAATAAGCAATAGCACACAAGGAATTAAAAACCTATGGCCGGGCCAAATGTAATAGTTTAAAAAATTTAAATCCAGTCTGAGGCCCCTTCTACATCTAAGTGTAGACTCAGATAATTTGGATTATCAGCTTTGATAATTTGGGTGATATAGCCGTGCAAAAGGGGGCTGAGTCTCTCCCCTAGAGACCTTCCCTCCCCGAAGCCCCAGAGCTCCACTTTGGCCGAGTCCAATAGATTTGGGTCGGTCTCCTACCGGCGTCCAGGACTTTGATGATGGCGGTGGCCTTGTCAATGTCCAGCTGCAGGCCCTCGAACCAGCCGTTGTCCATGAGGTACAGGAAGACGCTGAGGCGGTTCTGGAGGCCGCTGTGGGACTCCTGCTTCCTCCGCCCGGCTTCGTCCGGGTGGTACTTGGACCGGAACCTGGAGGGAGCCCAACGATCCGGGGTGGGAGGAGGAAGAAGGAAGGGGGAGGCAAGGCAAGGATGAGGAGACACACAGAGAAGAGGGGAGGGAGGGGGAGACCTGCATTAGCCCCCAACGGACACGCAGCCGGGACCGGGAGCACGGCCCTTCGGCCTCTAACTCATCACACATGCAAAGCCAGGGAGGAGGGAGAGAATCCAGGAGCCATTGGGGTCTGCGTTTTCTGAGGGCAAGGAAAAGGGGGCAAAAATCAACACGGCTGCTGCCCGAGGGAAAGGGGAGCTCCAAGGGCCGAGGAGGGTTTGCCCACAAGCCCAAGGCCTGGGGCAGGCAGAGGCCCCTCTCCCCACACAAGAGCTCCGCAGCCTGTTTGAGGTTCGGAAAGACCAGACTTTGAGTGGCACTTGAGTTGGGCAAAGGAGGGGCAAAGGACCATTCTCCACAGCTTCCCACTGGAAGTCTTCTATACCAAGACTGGGGAAGGCTATAGTCCCAACACCTATGAGATGTCCAGTTGAGGGGGGTCCCCAAGTCCCATAATTCCCCCAGGGTGCAGCAGTTGTGTGTGCCCATTCACGCACCACAATTATAGCCATGGTCTCCACACCTATGGGATGTCCAGTTAAGGGGGGGGGGGTCCCCAAGTCCCATAATTCCCCCAGGGTGCAGTAGATGTGTGCGCCCTTTCACGCAACACAATTATAGCCCTATGGTCCCAACACCTATGGGATGTCCAGTTGAGGGGGGGGGGGGCCCCAAGTCTCATAATTCCCCCAGGGTGCAGCAGTTGTGTGCGCCCTTTCACACAACGCAATTATAGCCCTATGGTCCCCACACCTACGGGATGTCCAGTTGAGGGGGGGGGGGGTCCCCAAGTCCCATAATTCCCCCAGGGTGCAGCTGTGGTGGTTAAAGTGGAGCCACAGTACTATAGCTAGGTGGCGTGAAAGGGCCCCACCTCAGAAATGGCCAGAAGTCTTTGGGGAAGGGATTCGTGAAGCATGGCTACCTGGTCCACCTGACTCTTCCTCCACCACTAACCTACCCCCCTGTCCATCACCCCCTTGGGCTAAGTTGAAGACAAATCCCATCTCTCCTCTTGTAGAAGCTGCCTCCTGTCACTCTTTGCATTGACCCTTGTCTCCCCCTAAATGCCCCTCCCCACAAGCTCACCTGGGCTTACACCTGAACGATACCTGTCTCGGTTCTGCTGCGCTGCTCCCCACCAAAACCTAGCCAATCAGTTAGCACAGGGGTCCTCAAACTTTTTAAACAGAGGGCCAGGTCACAGTCCCTCAAACTATTGGAGGGTTGGATTATAATTTGGAAAAAAAAACAAATTCCTATGCACACTGCTCATATCTTATTTGTAGTGCAAAAAAAACCACTTAAAAGCAATACAATAATTAAAATGAAGAACAATTTAAACAAATTGTTTTACAGTGTATTGCAATGTAATACAGGTTTTACAATGTATTGCAATGTAACATAGCTGAGTCATGCACTGCTAATGGGCTTCTGTTGGAAATGCTGAGTCATGCATTAACTGTATATAGCTCGGTGGGGAATGTGTTCTGGCCTAGTCCATTTGGGGAATGTGTTCTGGCCTAGTCCAGGTGATTGTGAATGATGTAATCCTGGGCCTGAGTTAAGTCAATGAGTTGGGAGCCAATCGGTGTTTGCTATGTGTAAATGAACTGTATATAAGGAAGTCATGTACAGTGTGTATTTCTCCTTGTGCTGTGATGTTGTTCGTCAAAAGCTATATGTAATTAAAGAACCTGTCTGCTAAGACAAGATATAACTGTGTGCTGTGGTAAGTCTGTAATATCATCTAGACTGGGGGAAAGACAATGGTAAAACTGACAATGGCCGGGCATGTGCATGTATTGCAATGTAATATAGCTGAGTCATGCACTGCTAATGGGCTTCTGTTGGAAATGCTGAGTCATGCATTAACTGTATATAGGATATCATTTGGGGAATGTGTTCTGGCCTAGTCCAGGTGATTGTGAATGATGTAATCCTGGGCCTAAGTCAATGAGTTGGGAGCCAATCAGTGATTGCTATGTGTAAATGAATTGTATATAAGGAAGTCGTGTACAGTGTATATTTCTCCTTGTGCTGTGATGTTGTTTGTCGAAGGCGATATGTAATTAAAGAACCTGTCTGCTAAGACAAGATATAACTTGTCTTAGCAGACAGGGGAAAGACAATGGTAAAACTGACAATGGCCGGGCATGGGCTCAAGTGTCTGTAAAAGATTCCAGCATGGCTGCAGGCTGTGGGAGCAGTTGACTGAAAATACTGTGCAGGAAGAAGCTACTGGAAAGAGCTGAAGTTGTGCAACTGATCTGCTGCTGAATTGTGAAGTTAATCTCAACAACCTATTAGTATTTCAATGGGAAGTGTGGGCCTGCTTTTGGCTGATGAGATAGGGTTGTTGTTGTTTTTGTGTGCTTTCAAGTCGTTTCAGACTTAGGTTGACCCTGAGCAAGGGCCGGGTAAATGACTTTGGAGGGCCGCATCCGGCCCGCAGACCTTAGTTTGAAGACCCCTGTGTTAGCACAAGCGTACCAGCGCTCTCCTTGCTCCCCACCGCACTCATGATGCTCCAAATCCCCAAGTGGGTGACTGGGAAGGGTCCTATACCCTATGGAGGACCTCTGGCCATGCGGAGCCCCTTCTGCCCCGCTTCCCTGTGATTCCATGACTCTCTGGAGACCAGAAAGTGCCTCTTGGTGAAGGGTGAGGAGGGGAACCTTTCAAAAGCAGCGCCAACCGGGGTTAAAGGCGGTTAAAAAGGAGGCAGGAGGACATTCAACACAACCAAATCCAAAGCACGCTTTCTTCTATACTTTTTTTGTTTACCTCAAAATTACAAAGATAAAGCGCTTAGAATGTATTTAATTTTTTTTTTTTGTCTCAGCTCTTGATTTAAGAAGACAGAACGCGTCATACATACACTGAGGGGAGTCACACTCGGAGCCTTCCAAGCGAGGAGAGTTTTCTTCAGCGGATTTTAAGAAAAAAAAAGGAGGAAAAAAAAGGCACCCCACTTGGCTTTACCAAGGTTGGAGCCCTTCCGTCTCTCTCTCTCTTTCTCTCTCCTTGCTGGGCCGCAGGACTTGGAAAACAAAACAAAAGAAGGAGCCGTGCGCCTGCGAGTCCCTGCCGCTGCCTACATCCTGCCAAGTCACACTCAGCTAGTCACTGCATTGTGCACAGTGAACGCCCTGGCTGTCTACGCTAAGGAGGAAAAAGGCAAAACCCAGCGGAGAGAGCGGAGGAGGAGGAGGAGGCAAAAACATTGGCTTATATATGGATTCTCCAGGCTGAGGACGGATGGATTTTGGAAGTCTCCTGTGAGAGGTTCTTGGGAGGAGGGGAGAAAAGGCCACGTTATTGACAGTTCACATCCAAAAGCAAAACCAAAAGAACTACAAAGGAAAGTAAAATGGCTACCAACGGAAAGAGAGAGAGGAAACCCAGCCAGGGGCATCCCAGGGCATCGTCTTTCCCAACTGGGCTCCACTGATCTGAGCCGTCGGACTACAAAGCCATGGGAGTTGTAGTCCGACATGCCTGGAGACTCCCAGGTGGGGAAGGCTGCAGGAAGGGAGGGAAAAGCCACTGTGATGCATAGTGCGCCTTCCCTTTGACTCTGTTGCAAAGGCTCGTTCCATTCCATGGGGACTCAAGCCCTCTTCCATCCTGGTCCCTAAGACCAAGTGTTTGGGAGGAAAAGAGGAGCTGTAAATAAGCAATTGTCCTATTTAAATAAGCTTCAACATAGGTACAAGTTTAAGTAACTTCAATAATGAAACGCACAAAATATATACGGTTTACAACATAATTTCAAAGGACATATACATCAATGAATATATCAAACTTAAAGGCAGTTCACATTGTGTTTAGTGCATTGGAGAATATGTCCATGACATTACAATAAAAGTTCACCTTGTGTTCCACAAACTTGAGAGTATCAAAACTGGAAACAGTTTGTGTTGCTTTCAGCCAGCTCGGGAGTCCACAACCAGGTTCCCCGGGTGCTTTTGTGTCCTTGTTTCAAGAACAAAATTCTCTTCTTCAGGCTTCTTTCGTTAGCGAACAGGCATTCAGATAAACAGTGCAATGAATATGATGAATATAGGAACAGAATTATAGACGACGAGTTGGATCACGATTCTAGTTACGAGACGTTATTGTGTTGTTATTGATGTGCCATTACTTGTATATTATGCTCTCATGGTTTTAAATTGTTTATTGTTATTTTGATATGACTGTCTTCTTGTTCTGTTGTGAACCGCGTTGAGTCGCCTACGGGCTGAGAAACTGCGGTATACAAGCAAAGTAAATAAATAAATGAATGAATAAATGAATAAATAAATAAATAAATAAAAGGTAATAGTACTTCTGTGTTTTTTACTAAATTTAGAGAGGACAAAGTAACAGATATGCTAAGTGGCACCCAGTTATATTTTGACAATTCTTATATAAACAAAACAAGGAATTTACTTACATTAATAGCATCAGTGGCTCTGCAAAGAAACATCAACAAAGTGTAGCCTGCTTCTGCTTTTAATTGCGAGCAATAAGATACAAGAGGTTACTCCTTTTTAAGGATATCAATTCGTTACCGGTGATTACAGAAAGCAAGTGAGCTCTAATTTGTCATTTAACCCTTGTGGGTATACTGTCTGTAGTTTAGAGATCCAAAATGCTTCTCTCTGTAGTAAAGTGCTGTTTTGATCTCCATGAGGCTTTGTGATTATTCTCTCTAAAGCACAGAATTTAAAGCTAGTGTATGAATGAGATTTTTCTATGAAGTGTGAGTAGAGGGTCGAGTCTGTAGCTTTGTTTTTGATACGAGAGCAATGTTCAAGGATTCTCGTTTTTAAGGTTCTGCTTGTTTTACCCACATAAAGAAGTCCACAGGGACACTGAATTAAGTATATTAATGAGTCTGATTGACAGGTAGTAAAGGTTCTTAGCTGTATCTTGAATTTTAAGATAGGATGTGTGAAATCTTTAATTGTGAGTGACTGTATACAGCAGCTGCAGTGTCCACATTTGAAATGGCCTCTTTGTTGATGTTTCTTTGCAGAGCCATTGATGCTATTAATGTAAGCAAATTCCTTGTTTTGTTGTTTATATAGGAATTGTCAAAGTATAACTGGGTGCCACTTAGCATATCTATTATTTTGTCCTCTCTAAATTTAGTAAAAAACACAGAAGTACTATTACCTTTGATTTAATGAAAGAAGCCTGAAGAAGAGAATTTTGTTCTTGAAACAAGGACACAAAAGCACCCGGGGAACCTGGTTGTGGACTCCCGAGCTGGCTGAAAGCAACAAGAACTGTTTCCAGTTTTGATACTCTCAAGTTTGTGGAACACAACGGGAACTTTTGTTGTAACGTCATGGACATATTCTCCAATGCACTAAACACAATGTGAACTGCCTTTAAGTTTGATATATTCATTTATTTATGTCCTTTGAAATTATGTTGTAAACCGTATATATTTTGTGCGTTTCACTATTGAAGTTACTTAAACTTGTACCTATGTTGAAGCTTATTTAAATAGGACAATTGCTATAGATAGATATCTGTGTTATTAGATGAAAAGAGGAGCCTCATCCTTGGCCTGCCTCGAGGCTGGAGAGAGCACTCCATGCTCCAGGGCAGACAAACCCAGTTTTGGACACTGGGGGGCCAAGCACAAGAGGCCCCCAGTGCTCAAAAGCCAGTCCATTTCCAGGCCAAAGGCATGGAGGACACTCTTGAGGCTCAGGGCTGGAGCCTCCTCACTCTGGATGCTCAGCATCACTGGGATTGGGCCCTTGAAACTCCTTTTCTCCTCAAGAGGATGGACGGCCACGACCACCCAACACGTTATGAACAGAAGAGAAAAAAGGATTCCTTGCTCTGAGCTTGTGTGTTGCACACCTTCCTTGGTAGTGAAATATGTAAATAAAGCTTCGACACTCCCTGATAGTTGAGCATTAAATCCTTGCAAAAGTTGGGAGCAACTTTGAACCTGAAACCTTTAGGACAAGCATGGGCAAACTTTGGCCCCCCTCCAGATGTTGTGGACCTCAACTCCCATAAAGTCTGCTCGCTCCATCTCTCTCTCCAAATACCTACCCTAGTTATGTCACCTTGTCATGCCCAGCATTTTTTAAAATTTTAATTATTCCATTTGGCCCTGCCATAGGTTTTTAATGCGTCGTGGTGTTATTGTTACTGTTTATTGCTTTGTTTATGAGTTTATTTATTGTTTGTATTGCTGTTGTTGCTTTTTTATTGATGTATTTGGGCTCGGCCTCTTGTAGGCCGCACCGAGTCCTTCGGGAGATGGTAGCGGGGTACAAATAAAGGATTATTATTATTATTATTCCTAACAGGCTGTTAGGAATTGTGGGAGTTGAGGTCCAAAACACCTGAAGGAGGGCCAAAGTTTGCCCATGACTGCTTTAGGAGATCATGGGGAGATTTCTAGACTGGAGGAGGAGGAAGGGACCTGGGAAACAACAACAACACTGACTTTCCAAAGGCCCAGGAGGACCTGGTCATTAGCAAAGGTGACGTACAACTCATGAGAATTAGACAATCTTAAAATGGAAGGAGGGGAACTGGAGACATGCCAATCAACCTCATGGGGTGGCATTTGGGCATTATTCCCATGCTTTCCTTTTCAAGCCCAGTCCACTATTCCTCTCTCCGTGGGCTTTGGACTTGTTTTGCTCCTCTGCTTCACACTTTCTCTTCCAGATTGTCTCTTCTTGCCTTGATTCCATCCAGCTGTGCTATGCCATACCTCAACAGTATTCATATTTAAGCCCCGGAATGTTAATTGGCCCCTTTCCTGTAATTATGACCCTTTAATGGCCAAGGGCACAAACCTGGCAACCCAGCCCTCTGGCTATTGCACTTTCCCTCAGCTCTCCCAAGGAATCATTGCACTTACTCTGACCCTGAACTCAGTTTCAGATTGCCCAGGTATTGTTTTTATGATGTTAATTGATTTTAAATTTTTTATTTGTTGTTATTGTTTTTAATGTGTCTGCTTTATTTGTAATCCTTGGGCTTGTCACTCTGAAAGCCCTTCAGGGAGATGGAGGCGGGGTATAAAAATAAAGTTATATTATTATTATTATTATTATTATTATTATTATTATTAAGTCAGTAGTCTTTATTTCGGTCAACAAACCATCGGCTAAGTCAAGTGAAAGTAGAATAATGAAATACAACATTGAAGTATTATTATTATTATTATTATTATTATTATTATTATTATTATTTTGACCTGGTGATTGTAATGATTCAATTTCCTTTCTCATATTTTTAATACTTTCCTGTTTACTCAGTGAATGCCTATCTCTTATGAGGGAGGAAGAATACACTTGTACAATGCAGGCCAGCCTCTGCTTCCATCAAAGCTCAGCAGTGCCAGCATTGCAGAGAGGTGCAAACGTGTGAAAATGAGTTGCACAACTCAGGTTCCTAATAACCAGCCTGTCAAGGTAAGTGTGCAATTTGTCCCCCTCTAGAAAGCAGGCCAAGGATTTCTCTGCCTGTTGTGGTTCATTGAGAGGAGAAATCTACCCAACTTGCACAGAGACAAAATCTAGAAGTTCAACTGAGCAACACCCATTAAAAACAAAAAGATTATTCTATGAAAGGAAATGATATCTAACGTATCTAACGTATCAGGTGTCTCCTCCTGCCCCACCACTCCCCAGACCCATCCTCTCTCCGGGCGGCCCGGCCCTCGAGGGACTCACCACTCTTCGTCCTTGTGGGCCAGGAAGAACTCCTGCATCTGCTGCCGACGGAAGTCCAGCTTGTAGTCGTTGTAGCGCTTGACGGCTTCGGTCTCGTCGATGGAATCGTCCAAAGAGAGGAGGAACTCCTTGAAGCTCTTCATCACCGGAGGAGCGATGCCCAGGTCCACCTCCGCAATGTTCCCCAACCTGCGGAAGGAGAGAGAAGAGACGTGGTTGCACTTCTCCGTTCCCACGTAGGCTGCCCTGCCTACTCTTCAAAGTGAAAAGGGGAAGGTGTGTGTGCCATTTCAAATTTTGAAGGTTTTCCTCGAGTCCAACTCTGGGGTGTGGTGCTCATTTCAATTTCTAAGCCAAAAAGCTCGCGTTGTCCGTAGGCACCTCCAAGGTCATGTGGCTGGCATGGCTGCATGGAGCACCATTACCTTCCAGCCAAAGTGATACCTATTAATCTACACACACTTGCATGTTTTTAAACTGCAAGGATGGCAGAAGCTGGGCCTAACAAAGGGAGCTCACCCAGCTCCACAGATTCGAACCGCCGACATTTCACTCAGCCAGTTCAGCAGCTCAAGGGTTTGACCCGCTGCACCATCGAGGGCTCTGCACAACAATTACTCTACTCAATATATACATTGTGCTTGTTTGAGATCCTGTATTTACTCAAATCACCTCTTTTTGCTAAATGACCTTAACAAAATTAGAATCGCATCATACGATAATCTTCGTGCTGAGACAAAGCCAAAGGGGAAGCTACTTCAGGAGCCCCTGGAGCTCCTACTGGAGGGATTCCATCTCTCATTTCATGGCCACAGCTCAATACTATGGGATCGTGGAATTGTAGTTTGGTGGGGCATCAACATCCTTTGGCAGTGAAGGCTCAAGGCCTTGTCAAACTACAGCCCACAGGATCCCATAGCACAGAACCAAGGCAATAAAGTGGAATCGCTCTGCAGCAGAGATGCACTCCAAGGTTTTCTTTCCCATTGCTGGAAGACTTGGTGTTCTAACACAATTGTTTTTAAAGAAGGAATTCTAAGAAAGCAATTGTTTTTAAAGAAGGAATTCTAACTGTAATGGGCATACCACCAAGAACGCACTTTTGGACACTGCGTATTACGTTTGTCAGCAAAATACCGTATATTCCGGAATACAAGGCAACGGGGAGTGTAAGACGATGCCCCAATTTTTGATGATAAAATACTGAGTTAGGAATATACTTGGAATTTAAGGCTACCCCCTCTTCAAAGTCTATGCCTCTGCTGCTCACGTTTAAAGGACCTCCTCGCCCTTGCTGCTTACCTCCTCTGAAGGCCACTGGGCTTGCCTAGGCCCAACGAAGCGTCTCTGGACACCAACTCCTAGCAGCGCTGGCCAATACCGTGCCTTGGATGTGCTCCCAGAGGCATGCTGGGAGCAGTAGGAGTCAGGGAACTACTGCTCCCAGTATGCCACTGGGAGCACACCCAAGGCACACTGTTGCCCAGCGCTGCTAGGAGTCATCCAGAGACGCTTCTTTGGGCCTCCGGACACAGACTCCAAGCAGTGCTGGGCAACAGCATGCCTTGGATGTGCTCCCAGAGGCATGCTGGGAGCAGTAGTTCCCCAACTCCAACTGCTCCCAGCATGCTTCTGGGAGCACATGCAAGGCATGTCATCACCCAGCGCTGCTAGGAGTCATCTGGAGATGCTTCCTTGGGTCTCCAGACACCAACTCCTAGCAGCGCTGGGCGACAATGTGCCTTGGATGTGCTCCCAGAGGCATGCTGGGAGCAGTAGTTCCCTGACTCCTACTGCTCCCAGCATGCCTCTGGAGCACATCCAAGGCACATAGTCGCCCAGTGCGGTTAGGAGTCGGCGTCCAGAGGCCCAAAGAAGAGTCTCCAGACGACTCCTAGCAGCGCTGGGCAACGACATGCCTTGGATGTGCTCCCAGAGGCATGCTGGGAGCAGTAGGAGTTGGGGAACTACTGCTCCCAGTATGCCTCTGGGAGCACATCCAAGGCACACCGTCGCCCAGCACAACTAGGAGTTGGCATCTGGAGGCACTTCCTTGGGCCTAGGCAAGCCTTCGGAGGAGGTAAGCGGCAAGGGCAGAGGAGGTCCTTGAATGGAGGGAAAGGGAAAGCCCAGTGGGCCATCACCCCCAGTCTCTGTGGCAATGCGGCCTGCCACTCCTCCTCTCCATGCCCTCCCTCCCTCCACCCTCCTCAAGCCATGCCACTAAGGGCGATTTTATTTTTTTCTTTAACTTATTATTTTAATTTATACCGGCGTACTAGACGACCCCCAACTTTTAATAAGATTTTCCAGGCATAAAAAGTTGTCTGGTAGCCCAGAATATACGGTACTTTTGGTTTTAGTTTTGAAAACTGAGGTGCGCATTAGATTCAATGGCACACTAGACTTGAGAAAATATGGGTAGATAATTAGTGCTCCAGACCCCAATGGTTTCTGGAGAGACAGAGGAAGAGAATTCCAAGCACCCAGCAGAGAAATAAATCAATAAATAACACAAGAGAGTGCAATTTTCAAAGGACAGCACCTACCAAGGTCAGAATAGCATCTTAGAAATCAGAATCAGGGAATAAAAATCCCAGCATTGGGGGAAAATAGCAAATGAAGAGCTTCCAGCCCATGGGTGCAGGCCAAGGCCCAAGGGCAGCATTCGCCAGAAATCAGAGTCCCAAGATTGCACAAGCTTTTTATTTGATCCGCTCCATAAAGTGCAAGCTTGTGTGGTTTATGTACTGGACTGGGACTCTGGTTTAAATCCCCAGTGATGTCGGGCAAGTCATGCTCTCTCAGTCTCAAAAGGAAAGCAATGGTGCCAAACCTTCAAGTAAGAAATCTAGCTAAGAAAACCCCATGGCAGTTCACCGTAAGTTAACAACAACTTGAACGCAATGGAACAGACAAAAGGAGAATGTTTTTGCAGTCCGAAATCTAGGTTCAAGAAGGCCAGCATGGAAGCACAACGTTTTGCCCTTTGGGCAGAGGAGGCAAAAGTCTAGCTGGAAGAGCCAGGGGGATCCATAGGGGCCTCACGTCAGGTTCAAGGGAAGTCCGAGTCCTTTTCTATTCTGCTTTGGTGAGACCTCTTTACCTGGAATAACAACCCCCTGAGTCCAGTTCTGGGCAAAGCAATTCAAGAAAGTGATTGACTCTAAGATGGAAGGTGTCCAGAGAAGGACCACCAAAAATGGTAAACGGTCTGAAAACGGAGGGAGCTGGGAATGTTTGGCTTGGTGAAAAGAAAGAAGGCTGAGAGACGGGGATGTGAGGGCCGTGTTTAAATGTTGGAAAGGATGACCCATTGGGGAGGAAAGGGAAGGCTTGTCTCCTGTGCTATTCTAATAATAAATATAATATAAAGTAATATAATATAGTTTATATACATATATTTAGAATATTATAATGTAATGCACTATAATACTAATAATAATATAATTATATATTTATATTACATGTATTATTACTAATAATATTACAATATGATGGTATAGTACAATATAGTAATGCATAATACTGATATTGTACTATTCTAATAATATAATTTAATATAATACTACTACTAATATATTATAATTATACATTTATATTGCATGTATTATTACTAATAATATTACAATATGATGGTATAGTACAATATAGTAATGCATAATACTGATATTGTACTATTCTAATAATATAATTTAATATAATACTACTACTAATATATTATAATTATACATTTATATTGCATGTATTATTACTAATAATATTACAATATGATGGTATAGTACAATATAGTAATGCATAATACTGATATTGTACTATTCTAATAATATAATTTAATATAATACTACTACTAATATATTATAATTATACATTTATATTGCATGTAATATTACTAATAATATTACAATATGATGGTATAGTACAATATAGTAATGCATAATACTGATATTGTACTATTCTAATAATATAATTTAATATAATACTACTACTAATATATTATAATTATACATTTATATTGCATGTATTATTACTAATAATATTACAATATGATGGTATAGTACAATATAGTAATGCATAATACTGATATTGTACTATTCTAATAATATAATTTAATATAATACTACTACTAATATATTATAATTATACATTTATATTGCATGTATTATTACTAATAATATTACAATATGATGGTATAGTACAATATAGTAATGCATAATACTGATATTGTACTATTCTAATAATATAATTTAATATAATACTACTACTAATATATTATAATTATACATTTATATTGCATGTATTATTACTAATAATATTACAATATAATGATATAGTACAATATAATAATACATAATACTGATATTGTACTATAATAATATAATGTAATATAATATAATATATTGTATATACATATATTTATAATAATGTAATGCAATATAATACTAATAATAATATATTATAATATTACATGTAATATTACTAATAATATTACAATATAATGGTATAGCACAATATAGTACACTATATTACTATATAATACTGATATTGTACTATGCTAATAATTTAATATATTGTATGTACATATATTTATAAAATAACGTAATGCAATATAATACTAATAATATGATATTATAATTATACATTTATATTACGTGTAATATTACTAATAATATTACAATATAATGGTATAGTACAATACAGTAATATATAATACTGATATTGTACTATGCTAATAATATAATATATCGTATTTATATATATCTCGTAAGCCGCTCTGAGTCCGCTTCGGGGTGAGAAGGGCAGCATAGAAATATCGTAAATAATATTAAATTTACAATATTGTAATGTAATGCAATATAATACTACTAATACTAATATATTATAATTATACATTTATATTACATGTAATATTACTAATAATATTACAATATAATGGTATGGTACAATATAGCACTATATAATACTGACATTGTACTATGCTAATAATTTAATATATTGTATATACATATATTTATAATATAATGTAATGCAATATAATACTAATAATATATTATAATTATACATTTATATTGCATGTAATATTACTAATAATATTACAATATAATGGGATAGTACAATATAGTAATACATAATACTGATATTGTACTATGCTAATAATATATTGTATGTATATATATCTTGTAAGCCGCTCTGAGTCCTCTTCGGGGTGAGAAGGGCGGCACAGAAATGTCGTAAATAAATAAATAAATTGTTTGCTGTTCCAGAGACTGATACACAATGGAACCATGGATTCAAATGGCAGAAAAATATTCAGAACTTCAGATGGTAAAATGAGCTTTTTGACGGGGGCATCTGCTGCTGAGTCCAGTGGCGTCTCCTTCTCTGAAGTTGGATAGCCATCTGTCAGGAGGGCTTTAATGGTCCCTTCCTGCCTGGCAGAAAGATCGGGGCTGGGCTGGCTGGGCGTCCTTGGGGGTCTCTTCCAAGTCTGATCCTCGGGGGCCAGAGGGGCTTACCTGGCTTGGATGGGAAGGATGTGGTGCTGCGTCACGTGCATCTCGGGGTGGGCCCAGGGCTGGGGCGGTCCATAGGTGGGGCCCGTGGAGACCCCGGTGTAGGGCATCTCGTACCCGGAGTGGTAGGGGTCTGCCGTGTGCTCATCCCTAAAGAGACGGCCCCACAACAAACAATCAATACCCCGATGCAATGGGGAGGGAGCCAGAAAATGGGGCCAACCCTGTGTTGCTGTTACATTCCCCAGGAGAGATTTTGTGGGGGGGTTGTTGCGACCGAAAGCAAGTTTTGTTACTGGTCCTGATTTCTGGAGCAGGTGATGTGGGTCCATGAAGTGGGGGAACTGCTGAGGAATCTACACGTCATTTTGGAAATTTCACTGCCAAAGGATCAGCCAATGGCCATTTTGATAAACAGCTTCAGTCAAGAATAAATCCTGTGTTTGATCCTGGCGTGTTTCTATGCTTATACTGATATAGGTTATGTTCTCCTGCCTGTGCTTCTGATACATGGAGTTGCTTTGTATATAATGTACGTATATTCCCCTGTGAATTTTATTAGTAGTACACATGCTGCATTTTATGTTAATGTATAAGTATGGAATTTAGAATACATGAGAAAAACCACTGGTAATAATAATAATAATAATAATAATAATAATAATAATAATAATACTTTGTTTATATACCGCTCTATCTCCCCGGGGGGGACTCAGAGTGGTTTCCAAGTAACATCATCAATACATAACAGAGTAAGCAACATAACTATAAGATTAACAAAACAATATAAGCACAAAAATTGTTGCCGCAACACATATATATTAAAAGTAACCTTGCCTGTTCAAGGCAATTTAAAAGGCCAGGCACAGATTAGTGCAAGCTCAAAAGTTAATGGTGTCTGCTGGGGATGGCAGCAGGTAATCTCATGGTTAGGCCCTCAGAAATACCACGTTTTGGCTGTTTGATTGTGTTGTTTTGAGAAAGAGAACTAGACAAGGTCTTTCTCGTGTGAACCCACCTCAAGCCACGACGAGAGGCGGGTAAGAATTTATTATATTATTATAAATACTAGCCGACCCCTGCCACACATTGATGTGGCCCAGTCTGTGTATATGTGTTTTGTGTGTGTGTGTGTGTATGTATGTATGTGTGTGTGTGTGTGTGTGTGTGTGTATATATATATATATATATATATATATATGAGAGTGTATATGTGTGTGTATATTTGTGTATATATTTGTAATAATAATAATAATAATAATTGTGTATTTGTGTTTATATATGTCCATGCATATTGTGTATATGTGTGTGCTTGTCTATATGCATATTTGTGTGTATATGTATGTGTGTGTGCATTTGTATAAGTATATGACTGTATGTGTATATGTATACATATTGTGTATTTTGGGGGGTTTTTAAGTCTGTTCCGCTGGGGTTTTGTGTGTGTGTGTGCGTGTTTAGGGGTGATGGACACTCATTGGATCGTTGTCAATTTGTCCAATGGTTTTTGAGTTATGTTAATCCCACAAACGAACATTGTTTTTTTATTTATATAGATTGTTAAAGGGGGTTGTGTGGGAATGTTTTAATTGCTTGACCCACAAAAAGGAAGATTACAAAAAGTATAAAACATGCTGTATTTTAAGAAAAAATAAAATAGGATGTCAAACATTAGAAATGTACAGGCTGTAATATATAGAAGGTGGTCAGTTCTGATAGAATCGCTCCAACATAGGTAGCTGTTTCCCTGTTCTATTTAAACAGATTGTCTACCTCAAAGCAAGCTGTTCAGAGGCTGAATGTGTTTATGTTTTAGACCAGGCCTGGGCAAACTTTGGCCCTCCAGGTGTTTTGGACTTCAACTCCCACCATTCTTAACAGCTGGTAGGCTGTTAGGAAGTGTGAGAGTTGTAGTCCAAGATACCTGGAGGAGCCAAGTTTTCCCAGGCCTGTTTCAGAGCAACAGAGAATGGGGGTAAACAGTAGAAAAGAGACACTCCCACCCTGGTCTGTTTGCAAGTTTCCCTGGGCCAGAGGCTGGGTTATTGGAACTGCAAAAGGAGTTGCACGGAAATGAGATGGGAGAGGGTGCTTGGAGAAAGGATGAGGGAAGCCAGTGCTGTGCCCTGCACAAAGCGGTGTCAGTGCTGTTTTCCCCTCTGGAATCAGAAACCTAGGAAACACCCAGAGATAGTGCCAGCAGCAAGATGGAGAAGACAAAGGCGAGGACTGACCAGTCTCGCCGCATGCGCTTCTGCGGGGGGCTCAGTTCGTGGCGAGGCGGGGAGAAGCGCTCCCTCCGGTTCCGGTCGTAATCGCGGTATTCGCCGCGGCTCCGCCGTTCTCGGCCCCGGTCCCACTCCCTGAAAGAAAGACACACGCAATTCATAAGAAGTATTGGATTTACTCATAAATTATAAAGCCCTAAACGGTTTGGGCCTCGCCTATCTCTGCGATCGCATCTCCCTCTATGAACCGGCACGAGCTCTAAGAGCTTCCAGGGAGGATCTCCTCTCGGTCCCACCTCCATCTCAAGCGCGGTTGATGGGGATCAGAGAGAGGGCCTTCTCGGTGCTGGCCCCCGCCTCTGGAACGCACTTCCAAGGGAAATAAGACAGGCCTCATCCCTCCCCTCCTTTCGTAAGAGCTTGAAGACCTTTGAAAATGACCAGTTCTAACTCAGCCCCACACATTTGTCTAATGCGGCCTTATTCTTCCTACTAACTACCCAGATCATTTCCTCTAATCGTCCCCGGAATGAATAGCCACAGACCGTACCTAATATTATTGTTGCCTGCCATAGCATTGCACTTAATTTTGGGACTTGGACAAATCTTGGCCCAGCCTTTTGAATTTTTTAATTGCCTTGAACAAGCAGGATTCTTTTAATATATGTGTGTTATGGAGACAATTTTATGCTTATATTTTGTTTGTTAATCTTATGGTTATGTTGTTTTTTTACTTTGTATGTTTTGTGACATGACCTAGGAATTGCTTTGAGTCCCCTTGGGAAGATGGAGCGGTATATAAATAAAGTTTTATTATTATTATAAATCTAATGCCCAACCTTTTGGACTCAATTGCCTTGCCAAAAGTAGGGTGCGCATTAGATTTGCATAATACGGTAATCCTAGTGCTGAGCCAAAGCAAAAGGGGAAGCTGCTTCAGGAGCACCTGGAGCTTCTGTTTGAGAGAGATGGCACCTGTAATTTAATTGTCATAGCACAATGCTATATAATCCTGGGATTTGTAGTTTGGTGAGGAATCCGCACTCTTTGGCAGAGAAGAGTTGCTCAAGGCCTTGTGCAACTACAGCACCTATGATTCCATAGCATTGAACATTTCAAGGCATTTAAAGTGGATTCACTCTACAGCAGAGATGCACCCCAAGGTCTCTTTTCCATTGCTAAAAGCTTTGGTTCCAATACAATTGAAAGAATTCGAAGTAGGCAGCAACTGTAATCGGCATATTAGAAAGAATAATAATAGAACTTTATTTATTCCCCGCTACCATCTCCCAAGGGACTCGGTGCGGCTTACATGAGGCCAAGCCCACAATACATCAATACATGAAATAACAACCACAATACAAAGCAAAATACAAATACTAAAACAAAGCAATTAAAAATAAAACTCATACATAAATAGCATAAACATTGAACAATAGCACAAAACGCATTTAAAATCTATGGCTGGGCCAAATGAATGCACCTTTTATATTCAGCAGCAAATACTTTTTTCAGTTTCTGGGTTTTGAAAATTGAGGTGCGCATTAAATTCGATGGCACATTAGACTTGTGGGTATCATGAAAGTTGGTGAGATATTTAGAGTGTTACAACAGGTTTTTGGAAGATCGAGGTTTAATCACCCATGGAAAGGCTATGCAGATCTTCCCTGAAGAAATCTTGCTATGAAAATGTTTATAGGATCACAAGATGAGATAACACATTCTAGCAAAATAAAAAAAATCTTGATGCCTTGGTTTTTAGGCCTGTTCCTTGGGCTATTTTGGGTGCTGATTCAGAATATTTCATTGGATAGACCGCATCAGCTCTAGTTTCTTAGATATGGTCATCACGGTTTCTTATGAGCGAGCAGATGAAGAGTGGGATATGGCAAATGTTCAGTATCTTCAAAACTACAGCTGATGGGGAGAAACTGTTGCCACTTATGGAAATAGCAGGTCAAATAAACCCAGGAACAGGGCTAATGCTTGAAGCACCGGTGTGTGTGCAAGCAGGTAACTCTACATTTATTTATTTATTTGTATTGTATTTATTTCCAACATTTCTGCCCCAAAATATCCATCCTTTTTCACCTGTCATGCCCAGCATTTTTTAAAATTTTAATCTTTACATTTGGCCCAGCCATGTTTTTAAATTGCATCGTTATATTTTGTTATTGTTTTTGCTTTGCTATGAGTTATTGTTGTATTGTATTGTTGTGGTTATGTTTTTTGTTCTGATGTATTTTGGGCTCGGCCTCTTGTAAGCCGCACCGAGTCCTGCGGGAGATGGTAGCAGGGTATAAATAAAGGTTTATTATTATTATTATTACCCCATCCATCCCAACTCCTGAAGGGGGACTCAGGGCAGCTTACAGCGGTGCTGATAACATACAAAATACAATATAACAACATTATGCATGAGATAAAACACTGAATTAAAAACATGAAAACATTATTATTATTCATCATAATAATGTTTTAATGATTGACGACTCAGTCCAAAGCCTGTCCTATGTCAAAGATCAAACATTGTAAACAATGCCAAGCCTACTGTCTGAATGCCTGGTCCCAAAACCATGAAGGAGAGGAGGGACAAAGCTGACCTAATTTTGCTAGGGAGAGCATTCCACAGGCGGGGGCCACCACCAAGAAGGCCACATCTCTCTTCCCTGCCAAACACACTTGCGAAGATGCTGGGGCCGAGAGCAGGGCCTTCCGGGTGATCTTAAATTCCAAGGCGGGAATTCTACGATAGGGCGGTCTATAAATAAAGATTATGATTATTATTATTAAGACCTCTGGAGGATACCAGGAAAGCCTAGGGCGACTCTACATTAGGCATGGGCAAACTTGGGCCCTCCCTCCAGGTGTTCTGGACTTCAACTCTCACAATTCCTTGTGGGAGTTGAAGTTGAAGTCCAAAACATCTGGAGGGAGGGCCGAGGTTTGCCCATGCCTGGTCTACACTACAGACCAAAACGCTCCCTTTCAATCCCGCAAAAAAAGCTTGAACTCAACCTGTCACTCCAGTCATCCCGCCGGCGTTCGTCCCGTTCCCGAGAGCGGTCATAGTCGCTCCGCTCCCGACGGAATTTGTCCCTGCGCCTCCGATCGTACTCATCGTCGCTGTCACCCATTGCAACAGGAGAGGAAAGTCACTCTCTGCAAAAGAGAGCACAAGGAAGAGACTGTAAAGCTCTGCGATCCAGAGCAGAATTCCTTCAGAGGGTTGTGTCAGAACCAGGACATCTGATCTTGGGACCATCAAAGAGAAGCAGAACAGTTGGACTGTGTTTGGGAAAAAGCAATCACTGGATTCAGAAGAGGTTTGGGTGGCATGGATATTGACCATATGATAAAGTTGAAGTGAACAGTTTTTAATAATTTTAGGAGATGTCCTTCCTAAGAGTACAGACCAACTTACAAACGACCCATAGTTAAGAACGGGGCGAGACAGCAGAAAGTGAGAGGAATCTCCCCTCGGAAGGAAGGGAAATCCACTCTTCAAAGTGTTGTCAGGGGGAAAGGGGCCACCAATGAAGCTTTAACCCAATCGTTGTTGTCACAAGTCACATTTTCCAAAATTCCAGTCTCATGGGAACAAAAAGTGAAATCTTCTGAACAGGGGCACAGACAGCAAAGGAAACACCACAGGAGTGTTCATCCTTTGCTATACATATATATATATAGAGAGAGAGAGTTACACTTTAAAATGTACACATATCCAAATATAGCATTTCTACTAAATTTTGCAGATATAAAATTAAAATGGAAAAACGAAATAACAACAACAATAGGGGAAAAGTAATTGTTGAAAATTAATGTCATATATATAGCATCTATTGAAAATTAATGACATTTTACCCATTAATCTGTGTGTGTGTGTAATAAAGCACTTCTACTAAATTTTGCAGATAGAAAATTACAATGGAAAAAAGAATACATAACAATAATAATAAAATTGGGGAAAAGTAATTGTTGAAAATTAATGACATATATATAGCATCTATTGAAAATTAATGACACATTACCCATTAATCTGTAAAATTGTTATATCTCCAAACTTTGGATATATAAAATTTAAATGGAAAAAAGAAAGAATAATAATATTAATAAAAACTTGGGAAAAGTAATTGTTGAAAATTAATGAGCAATTATTCATTAATCTGTGTGTGTGTGTGTATATATATATATATACATATATATATATATATATATACACACACACACACACACACATATTCATATATAGCACTTCTACTAAACTTTGGAGACATACAATTAGAATGGAAAAAAGAATAATAATATTAATAAAAACTTGGGGAAAGTAATTGTTGAAAATTAATGAGCAATTATTCATTAATCTTAGAGAGAGAGAGAGAGAGAGATTAATGAATAATTGTTCATATATATATATACACACACCACACACATATATCCATATATAGCACTTCTACTAAACTTTGGAGACATAACATTAGAATGGAAAAAGAAAGAATAATAATATTAATAAAAACTTGGGAAAAGAAATTGTTGAAAATTAATAAGATATTATTCACTAATCTGTAAATACACACACACACCCAAATATAGCTCTTTTACTATGAGACAACACCATAGGACCCTGGACGGAAGTTGATGTAGATCCATCTTAATAGGACGACTGACCACTGTAGTTTTATATATAGTGTTTTTAAAGTTGTTTTTGTAATTGTGATATATGATATTTTAATGAGTGTATATGTTTTTTATGGCTGGAAACTGGGCTGAGTCCCTCAATGAGGTTGAGAAGCTCGGTATAGAAAACTGTGAAATAAATAATAAATAAATCATTTACTAAGCCTTGGAGAGATAAAATTAAAATGGCAAAATAATTAATAATAATAATAACAATAATAATAATAATAATAATAATGCTTTAAGTAAAACAGGTCAGCTTTGCAGAGCCTTGTTATGGCAGAATATAGTTTCAAAAGGCATGAAGATATAGATAGATAGATCCAAATATAGCACTTCTACTAAGCCTTGGAGAGATAAAATTAAAATGGCAAAAATCAATAATAATAATAATAATAATAATAATAATAACAATGTTATAAATAAGACAGCTTTGCAGAGCATTGTTATGGCAGAATATAGTTTCAAAAGACATGAAGATATAGATAGATAGATAGATAGATTCAAATATAGCACTTCTACTAAGCCTTGGAGAGATAAAATTAAAATGGCAAAAATAAATAAATAAATAATGTTATAAATAAGACAGCTTTGCAGAGAATTGTTATGGCAGAATATAGTTTCAAAAGGCATAAAGATATAGATAGAATCCTAGAATCCAAGAGTTGGAAGAGACCTGGTGGGCCCTCATCCAGTCCAACCCCATTCTGCCAAGAAGCAGGAATATTGCATTCAAAGCACCCCTGACAGATGGCCATCCAGCCTCTGTTTCAAAGCCTCCAAAGAAGGAGCCTCCACTACACTCCGGGGCAGAGAGTTCCACTGCTGAACGGCTCTCACAGTCAGGAAGTTCTTCCTCATGTTCAGATGGAATCTCCTTTCTTGCAGTTTGAAGCCATTGCGTCCTAGTCTCCAGGGAAGCAGAAAACAAGCTTGCTCCCTCCTCCTCCCTGTGGCTTCCTCTCACATATTTATCCATGGCCCTCATCATATCGCCTCTCAGCCTTCTCTTCTCCAGGCTAAACCTGCCCAGCTCCTTAAGCCGCTCCTCATAGGGCTTGTTCTCCAGACCTTTTATCATTTTAGTCGCCCTCCTCTGGACACATTCCAGAGCATTGTTATGGCAGAATATAGTTTCGAAAGGCATGCAGATATATATAGGTAAAGGTAAAGGTCGTCCCCTGACTTTAAGTCCAGTCATGTCTGACTCTGGGGTGTGGTGCTCATCTCCATTTCTAAGCCGAAGAGCCAGCGTTGTCCGTAGACACCTCCAAGGTCATGTGGCCAATGGCATGACTACATGGAGCGCCGTTACCTTCCCGCCGGAGCGGTACCTATTGATCTACTCACATTTGCATGTTTTCGAACTGCTAGGTTGGCAGAAGCTAGGGCTGACAGCGGAAGATCACGCCACTCCCCGGAATCGAACCTGCGACCTTTCGATCAACAAGCTCAGCAGCTCAGTGCTTTAACCCACTGCGCCACCGGGGGCTCCTGCTAGTAATATATATATATATCTCCAAATATAGCACTTCTAAATTATATCTCCAAAATTTAGAAGTGCTATATTTGCAGATATATATATATATATATATATATATAGAGCGCACTTCTAAATTTTGGAGATATAATATCAAAATGGAAACAATAAATATTAATATATACGATAATATAGTTTCGAAAGGCTTGCAGACATATATATATATCTCCAAATATAGCACTTCTAAATTTTGGAGATATAATATCAAAATGGAAACAATAAATATTAATATATACGATAATATAGTTTCGAAAGGCTTGCAGATATATATATATATCTCCAAATATAGCACTTCTAAATTTTGGAGATATAATATCAAAATGGAAACAATAAATATTAATATATACGATAATATAGTTTCGAAAGGCTTGCAGACATATATATATATCTCCAAATATAGCACTTCTAAATTTTGGAGATATAATATCAAAATGGAAACAATAAATATTAATATATACGATAATATAGTTTCGAAAGGCTTGCAGATATATATATATATCTCCAAATATAGCACTTCTAAATTTTGGAGATATAATATCAAAATGGAAACAATAAATATTAATATATACGATAATATAGTTTCGAAAGGCTTGCAGATATATATATATATCTCCAAATATAGCACTTCTAAATTTTGGAGATATAATATCAAAATGGAAACAATAAATATTAATATACACGATATTAATTAGGTAAGGCAAGCAGGCCCCCCTTGCAGAGCATTGTTGTGGCATTCTAGAGTGCCAAGGCGGCCTTCTCCTGGGTGTGTGTCCGCACTGGAATGCCTGGGCTCGGCTCTAACTGTCTCCCCAAGGCCTCGCTCTCAAGAAGCCTCGAATCCCTGCAAGGAGAGGACACCCGAGGGAATGTGCCCGGGAGCCCCGAGGAAAAGCGGATTGTGGGCCTGCCGGGAGGCGGGAGTCCTGGGCCTGACTCACCTCGAAGGAAGGAAGGAAGGCCGCGGTCTCTCCTCGTCCTCCCGGGAAGCCGCTCTCTCTCTCTCCCTCTAAACGCACCTTCTGCCGCCACTTCCGGTCCCGCCCCACTCGGCGCAGGGCGGAGAACCGGATGTAGGCCGCAAAACGGAGCACTTCCGGTGTAAGAAGTGCGCGCTCTGCCCGGAAATGACCCCGTGAGGGACTTCCGGAGGGATGGATATAGATAGATAGAAGAAGGGATGAGCTGAGCTGGCAGGAGGCCTCCTTGAGTGGGAGGGAGGGAAGGAAGGAAGGAAGGCCTGGGCTCCTTCTTCCCTCTCTTCCTTCCTTCCCTCCCCTTCTCTCTTTCTCTCCTCCCCTTTCTTCTTTCAACCTTTCTTCCCCCTCTCCCCTCATTCATCCTTCCTTCATAAATCTCCTTTCTTCTTCCTTCTGCTTTCCTTTCTCTTTATCTTCCTTTCCCCTCTCTTCCTTCTTTTCTATCCCTTTTCTTCCTTCCCTTCTTTCCTTTATCTTTCTTTCCTTCCCTTCCTTCTTTCCCTTCTGCTTTCCATTCCCTTTATCTTCCTTTCCCCTCTCTTCCTTCATGCCTGTCCCTTTATCTTCCTTCTCCTTTCCCCTCTCATCCTTCTTTCCTATCCCTTTTCTTCCTTCCCTTCTTTCCTTTATCTTTCTTTCCTTCCCTTCCTTCTTTCCCTTCTGCTTTCCTTTCCCTTTATCTTCCTTTCCCCTCTCTTCTTTCATGCCTGTCCCTTTATCTTCCTTCTCCTTTCCTCTCTTCCTTCTTTTCTATCCCTTTTCTTCCTTCCCTTCTTTCCTTTATCTTTCTTTCCTTCCCTTCCTTCTTTCCCTTCTGCTTTCCATTCCCTTTATCTTCCTTTCCCCTCTCTTCCTTCATGCCTGTCCCTTTATCTTCCTTCTCCTTTCCTCTCTTCCTTCTTTTCTATCCCTTTTCTTCCTTCCCTTCTTTCCTTTATCTTTCTTTCCTTCCCTTCCTTCTTTCCCTTCTGCTTTCCATTCCCTTTATCTTCCTTTCCCCTCTCTTCCTTCATCCTGTAATTTCATATTACTTATCCTTTCACTATCTTCACCCGCGTACTTTTCTACTATAAAATCTTTATTACCTATCCAATTTTCACTTTACTTTATTTCTATCCCTTCTTCTTATACCTTTGCTTTACCATTCAATTCTATAAAATAGAAGTCCCATTACTCTCATCAATGCCTGTCCATTACTCCCTTCCTCCCTCCTTTCCTCTCTATCTTTCTTTGAATATTTTATTCATATTAAATTAATTAATTAACCTGTATCATTTATTTACTATCAAATTTATTATTTACAAAAATTATTACCTATATAAAATAATTAACCAACTTCACTTTGTTCATATATCTGCTGTGGATGGAGTGATTATATTTTACCAGTCTGTGTCTATTTTGCACAAACTTGAAATAATTCATTAATGAATGTACACAATACTTAATTTGTTAACTTCCAATTTGTCTGAACTCAACGCTTAAATTAATCTTATACTTTAAAGAATTAGTTATTTTAGGTTACTGGAATGCAATTAGTAATTTCCATCCAATGACTTATTTTATATATCACTTTTATTTCATTCCTTTCCCATTTTTTTCTTTCTTTCCTTTCTTTCTTCTTCTCTCCTTTCTTCCTTCTCTACCTCTTTCCTTCCTTCCTTCTCTCTTTGCTTCCATGCTTCCTTATCCCTTTCCTTCTTTCTTTCTTTCTTTCCCTCCCTCCCTCTTTTCTTTCTTTCTTTCTTTCTTTCTTTCTTTACTTTCTTCTTTCTTTTCCCTGTTCTTCCTTCCTTCATCACTTTTCCTTCCATCTTTCTTTTTTACTTCCTTTCCTTGTTTCCTTTCTTCCTTCTTTTCCCTGTTCTTCCTTCCTTCCTTCTTTCCCTTCTGCTTTCCATTCCCTTTATCTTCCTTTCCCCTCTCTTCCTTCATGCCTGTCCCTTTATCTTCCTTCTCCTTTCCTCTCTTCCTTCTTTTCTATCCCTTTTCTTCCTTCCTTCCCTTCCTTCCTTTATCTTTCTTTCCTCCCCTTTCTTCTTTCAACCCTTCTTCCCTCTCTCCCCTCATTCATCCTTCCTTCATAAATCTCCTTTCTTCTTCCTTCTGCTTTCCTTTCCCTTTATCTTCCTTTCCCCTCTCTTCCTTCATGCCTGTCCCTTTTCTTCCTTCCTCCCCTTCTCCTCTCCTTTATTTTTCTTTCCTTCCCTCTCCCTTCTTCCTTTATCTTCCTTCTCCTTTCCTCTCTTCCTTCTTTTCTATCCCTTTTCTTCCTTCCCTTCTTTCCTTTATCTTTCTTTCCTTCCCTTCCTTCTTTCCCTTCTGCTTTCCATTCCCTTTATCTTCCTTTCCCCTCTCTTCCTTCATGCCTGTCCCTTTATCTTCCTTCTCCTTTCCTCTCTTCCTTCTTTTCTATCCCTTTTCTTCCTTCCCTTCTTTCCTTTATCTTTCTTTCCTTCCCTTCCTTCTTTCCCTTCTGCTTTCCATTCCCTTTATCTTCCTTTCCCTTCTCTTCCTTCATGCCTGTCCCTTTATCTTCCTTCTCCTTTCCTCTCTTCCTTCTTTTCTATCCCTTTTCTTCCTTCCCTTCTTTCCTTTATCTTTCTTTCCTTCCCTTCCTTCTTTCCCTTCTGCTTTCCATTCCCTTTATCTTCCTTTCCTTTCTTCCTTTTCTCTTCCTTCTTCCTTTTTTCTCCTTCCTTTTCTTCTTCCTTCCTTCCCTTCCTTCTTTCTCCCCTTCTCTTCTTTCCCTTCTTCCTCTCCCTCCCTTCTCACTCCTCACATACCAATTCCTTGTCTCCTTCACCTAGTTGTTTCCTTCTCATCACCATCCTGCTTTCCCCAGACTCAGGCAGCCTGGGGAGATGCCATGGCAGTGCCTTCCTTCCTCCACCCATTCCTGGTCCATCACTTCCTAATGACACCAGGATGAGTAACTATGGAAGCACAGACCCTGCAGAAAGAGTAGGGCATGCTTTTCTGCCCTTTCCTATAGTTTTCTTCCTTCCCTTCTTTCCTTTATCTTTCTTTCCTTCCCTTCCTTCTTTCCCTTCTGCTTTCCATTCCCTTTATCTTCCTTTCCCCTCTCTTCCTTCATGCCTGTCCCTTTATCTTCCTTCTCCTTTCCTCTCTTCCTTCTTTTCTATCCCTTTTCTTCCTTCCTTCCCTTCTTTCCTTTATCTTTCTTTCCTCCCCTTTCTTCTTTCAACCCTTCTTCCCTCTCTCCCCTCATTCATCCTTCCTTCATAAATCTCCTTTCTTCTTCCTTCTGCTTTCCTTTCCCTTTATCTTCCTTTTCTATCCCTTTTCTTCCTTCCTTCCCTTCTCCTTTCACTCCTTTTTCTTTCTTTCTTCCCTTTCTTTTTTCTCCATTCCCTTCACTTCCTTCTTCTCATTTCCTTTCCATTCCCTTTCTTCCCTTTTCCTTTCCATTCCCTCCTTCTCCTTTACCTTCCCTCCTCGTCTTTTCTTCTCCTTTCCTTTCTTCCTTTCAATCCTTTCTTTCTTCTCCTTCTTTTCCCCCTCTTTCCTTTTTCCTCCTTTTCTTCCTTCCTACTTTCCTTCCTTTCCTTCTCCCTTCCTTCCTTTTCCCCTTTCTTCCTTCTTTCCTATCCCTTTTCTTCCTTCTTCCCCTTTCCTTTTTCTTTCTTTCCTTCCCTCTCCTTTCCCTTCCTTCTTTTTCCCCGTCTGCTTTCGTTTCCCTTTATCTTCCTTTCCCCCCTCTTCCTTCTTTCCTTTTTCTTTCCTTCCCACTCCTTTCCCTTTATCTTCCTTCTCCTTTTCTATCTCTTTTCTTCCTCACTCCCCTTCTCCTTTCCCTCCTTTTTCTTCCTTCCTTCCCTTTCTTTTTCTCCTTCCCTTCACTTCCTTCCTCTCGTTTCCTTTCCCTTCCCTCTCTTCTCCTTTCCTTTCCATTCCTTCCTTCTCCTTTACCTTCCCTCCATTTCTTTTCTTCCTTCTCCTTTCCTTCTTTCCTTTCAATCCTTTCTTTTTTCTTCTCCTTTTCCCCCCATTTCCTTTCCCTCCTCTTTCTTCTTTCCTTCCTTCTCTTCTTTCTTCAGTCTGCGTTCCTTTCCCTTTATCTTCCTTCTCCTTTTCCCTCTCTTCCTTCTTTCCTATCCATTTTCTTCCTTCCCTTCTCCTTTCCTTTATCTTCCTTTCCTTCCCTCTCCTTTCCCTTCCTTCCTTCTCCCTTCTGCTTTCCTTTCCCATTATCTTCTTTCTCCTTTTCTTTCCCTTTTCTTCCTCACTCCCCTTCTCCTTTCCCTCCTTTTTCTTCCTTCTTTCTTTTTTCTCCATTCCCCTCACTTCTTTCCTCTCATGTCCTTTCCCTATCTTCCCTCTCTTCTCCTTTCCATTCCTTCCTTCTCCTTTACCTTCCTTCCTTGTCTTTTTTTCCTTCCTTGTCTTCTTCCTCCTTCTTTCCTTTCAATCCTTTCTTTTTTCCTTCTCCTTTTCTTTCTTCCGTCTGCTTTCCTTTCCCTTCATCTTCTTTCTCCTTTTCTTCTTTTTTCTTCCTTTCCACCTCCTTTCCTTTCAATCCTTTATTCCTTCTCCTTTTCTTTTTTCCCCCATCTCTTTTCCCATCCCTTATTTCCTTTCTCTCCTCTTTCTTCTTCCTTCTTTCTTTCTATTCTCTCTTCTTTCATGCCTGTCCCTTTATCTTCCTTCTCCTTTCCTCTCTTCCTTCTTTTCTATCCCTTTTCTTCCTTCCCTTCTTTCCTTTATCTTTCTTTCCTTCCCTTCCTTCTTTCCCTTCTGCTTTCCATTCCCTTTATCTTCCTTTCCCTTCTCTTCCTTCATGCCTGTCCCTTTATCTTCCTTCTCCTTTCCTCTCTTCCTTCTTTTCTATCCCTTTTCTTCCTTCCTTCCTCATTTCCTTTCCCTTCTTTCTGCCTTCTCCTTTATTTCTTCCCTCTCTTCTCCTTTCCATTCTTCCTTCTCCTTTACCTTCCTTCCCTGTCCCTTCCTTCCTCCTTCTTTCCTTTCCATTATTTCTTCATTCCTTCTCCTCTCTTTCTTTCTTCCATCTTCTTTCTTCCCTTTCTTCTTACTTTCCCTTCACTTCCTTCCTCTCATATAGTTTTCCTTCTTTCTACCTTCTCTTTTTCCTTCGTTCCCCTTTCCTTTCCCATCACTTTCTTCCTTCCTTCTCCTTTTCGTTTCTCTTCCTTATTTTCTCTTTTCTTCCTTCCTCCCCTTCTCCTTTCCTTTCCATTCTTTCTCTGTTCCTTCTCCTTTTTTCTTCCTTCTCATTCCCCTCACTTTTTTCCCTTCCCTTTCTTTCCTTTCTTCCTTCTCTTCTTCTTTACTTTTCTTTCCATTCTTTCCTTCTCCTTTTTCTCCCTTCTCTTCTTTCTCTCTCCTCCTTTTCTTTCCCTTCCTTCCCCTTTC
Source organism: Anolis sagrei ordinatus (assembly GCF_025583915.1). Taxonomy (NCBI): domain Eukaryota; kingdom Metazoa; phylum Chordata; class Lepidosauria; order Squamata; family Anolidae; genus Anolis; species Anolis sagrei. The sequence continues at coordinate 1,930,210 of NW_026847660.1, read as the reverse complement.
CTTCCTTCCCCTTATAGAAATGTCACTTTACTCCCTTTCGTTCCCTTTGGAACCAAAAGGAATGGTTCTTTTAGTACAAACCCTTCCATTCCTTTAAGTCAGAACACGAAGGCTCTGTGGGCCAAATCTGGTCTGGATCCGTCATGCAAGAGAGGAGCCTTTGTGGCACAAACCAACCAACACACATAGATTGACTCTTATAGAGAGATTGCACTCTGATTGTGGCAAAGGTTTCAAGGCAGTCAACGTTTTCTGTTTTTATTGAGCGGCTCCAAACGGACCGGGGGCCACCGAGAGGGAGGCCTGTTGCAGGCAGAAGTCAGCTCGCTTTCCCACCCTTCGCCCGCCCCAAAAACATGCTGCAAAAATGCCTGTGGATTCACCAGAAGCGCTTGAAAAAACACTGTTTTGAGTTCCATGAAATCATGGCGTCCATTCCTTCATGGCCGGAAATGGGTCCAAAGGCTGGCAGGGAGGTCCAGAAATCGCCCCAAAATTCCCTGAGGGTCAGCGGAGGTCACAAGGGCCGGAGGAGGAGGAGGAAAAGCAGAGGTCCAGCTGACCTTCAGCCCCCCAGGCGGATGCTCTGGATCATCTGGAAAATGGCTGTGGAAAGACATGTGATTTGAATAGTATCTGCTTGGTGTCATTCTAACTGCCTTTGTATGTTGAATTACACAAACTTCAGCCCTCCAGGTATTTTGGACATCAACTCCCACAATTCAGTGTTAAAACACAAAGGAGACAAGCACAAGAAGTGGTAAAAGGGAGAAATCACCAAAGAAGAATTCAAACAAATAGCCAACACCTGTAGGGAAAAGGTTCGCAAGGCTATGATTCTAATTCCTAACAGCCAGGCAGTTATGAATTGTAGGAACTGAAGTCCAAAACACCTGGAGGGATTTTCTATAATCTTTCATAGAATCAAAGAGTTGGAAGAGACCTCATGGGCCATCCAGTCCAACCCCCTGTCAAGAAGCAGGAATATTGCATTCAAATCACCCCTGACAGATGGCCATCCAGCCTCTGTTTAAAAGCTTCCAAAGAAGGAGCCTCCACCACACTCCGGGGCAGAGAGTTCCACTGCTGAACGGCTCTCACAGTCAGGAAGTTCTTCCTCATGTTCAGATGGAATCTCCTCTCTTAGTTTGAAGCCATTGTTCCATTGTGTCCTAGTCTCCAGGAGCAGAAAACAAGCTTGCTCCCTCCTCCCTTGTGGCTTCCTCTCACATATTTATACATGGCTATCATATCTCCTCTCAGCCTTCTCTTCTTCAGGCTAAACATGCCCAGCTCCTTAAGCCGCTCCTCATAGGGCTTGTTCTCCAGACCATTTATCATTTTAGTCGCTCTCCTCTGGACACATTCCAGCTTGTCAATATATTTAATTCTCATATATATATATATATACCATATAGGTCTTAAATTGCATTGTTCTGGAGGCAGTGAAGAATCCTAGAGCTTTAAGAGACCCCCAAGTGGCATCTAGTCTGACCCCGTTGTGCCAGGCAGGAAGACAATCCAAGCCCTCCCAAAAGATGGCCATCCAGCCCGTTTGAAAACCTCCAGTTGAGGATACTTCAGTGGGCATCCAGGTAGTTTATATTACATAGAGTTGGAAGGGACCCCTAAAGGTCCCCATTAAAGGACATTATTCTTCCATGCAGGACCACCCACCAAAGCCCTCCCAATAGATGGCCACCCGATCTTTGCTTTATTTATTTATTTATTTATTTATTTATTTACAGTTCTTATATTCCGCCCTTCTCAACCCGCAGGGCGGATTACAGTAAACACATATATGGCAAACATTCAATGCCTGACGAATGTTAATACTAATAATACAGTAATAGTTTCCAGACCTTTGGCCATCTGGGCAAAAAAATAATTCAAGTGAGGCCATCTGTCAGTGAGGCTTTGATTGTGTCATCCAACTAGATCGCTCTCAGGGGTCTCTTCAAATTCTAGGGTTTGATTATTCTAGCTCTGGCCAAAGCAGAGCGAGGCATGACATGACCTGAATGGTCATAGCTTCACTTCCAGAACTTGAATTGGGTGCATCTACACTGCAGAATTAGTGCGGTTTGACACCACGTTCACTGCCATGGCTCAGTGCTATGGAATCCTGGGAGTTGTGTGATGAGCCTTCAGCACTCTTTGGTGGGGAGAGCAAAAACACATTATTAAACAGGATGCAATAGCAGTTAAAGTGTTGGATTGTTGTCGGTTTTTCGGGCTATATGGCCATGTTCTAGAAGCATTCTCTCCTGACGTTCGCCTGCATCTATGGCAAGCAACCTCAGATGCTTGCCATGCTTGCTATAGAAACAGGCGAAACGTCAGGAGAGAATGCTTCTAGAACATGGCCATATAGCCCGAAAAACCGACAACCCAGTGATTCCAGCCATCAAAGCCTTCGACAATACAGTTACAGTGTTGTCAATCTGCATTAATATTACAGTGTGGATGTCCCTCTTGGACAGGAGGCCCACTGGACCCAAAGCACCTTGTTAAGGGATGCTCAAAACCATTCCAGGTGTCCTCAACCAGCCTTTAAAAACTGCAACTCCCAGGCATTTCCAAGGATGACTTCCACGTTGTAGCAGCATAACATTGTGATTCCATTTTAACTGTGTCCTTATGGAACCCTGGGATTTGTAGTTTGGAGACGCACAACAGCTTTATAACCCATAACGTGTTAAGCTCAGGGTTACAGAGGAGAGGCATGACTTTGGAGCCAGAGGGCTTTTCTAGAGTACTACACATCCCAGGACTGATCCCTGGCAGTCCAAAGTGCTCATTGTGTCATTGTGAGCAGCAATGAACAAGTATGTGGCATTAGCATAATACTATTGGTATTGCAAAAAAGAGAGAAAATAATACTACTACTAATCATAGTAATATGAATCATACGGACCTGATCCGCAGACCACGAAGACGAAGAGGGCCAAGAGCCAGGGCCCGACGGGGGCTTTCTCCTCCTGAGGCATCTTCACACACACACACACACACACACACACACAAAAGAGACCAAGGTGGAATGAGAAAACAAGGACTTTCACAACAACCATCGTTTCTATTTTTCCTTTTGTTTATTTACTAGCCGTCCCCTGCCACGCGTTGCTGTGGCCCACTCTGGTGGTCATGGGGGTTCTGTGGGAGGTTTGGCCCAATTCTATTGTTGGTGGGGTTCAGAATGCTCTGTGATTGTAGGTGAACTATAAATCCCAGCAACTACAACTCCCAAATGTCAAGATTCTATTTTCCCCAAACTCCACCAGTGTTCACATTTGGGCATATTGAGTATTTGTGTAGCGTTTGGTCCAGATCCATCATTGTTTGAGTCCACAGTGATCTCTGGATGTAGGTGAACTAAAGAAGGCAGAACTACAACTTCTAAAGTCCCATTAGCATTGAGCTAGGGCACTTAAAGCAGCATCAAACTGGGTCAATGCACCTAGAGATTAGCAGAACTACAACTTCCATTATTCCATTAGCATTAAGTGAGGGCTGTTAAAGCGGTGCCAAACTGGGTTAATCCTACAGTGGAGTTGAGCGTAGAGAATGTGGGAGGCCTTGTAGAACTACAACTCCCAGGATCCCATTAAGCATTGAGCCAGGACAGTTAAAGCTGTCCCAAACTGGGTTAATCCTACAGTGAAGATGCACCTAGAGATGGCTAAGGAGAGCTTGGAGAACTACAATTCCCAGGATCCCATTAAGCATTGAGTCAGGGAAGGTAAAGTGGTATTGAAGCGGGTTTAGGCTACAGTGTAGGTGCACCCAGAGAAGGCAGGAGTCTTTGTAAAACTACAACTCCTAGGATTCCATTAGCATTAAGTGAAGACAGTTAAAGGAGAGCTTGGAGAACTACAATTCCCAGGATCCCATTAAGCATTGAGTCAGGGAAGGTAAAGTGGTATTGAAGCGGGTTTAGGCTACAGTGTAGGTGCACCCAGAGAAGGCAGGAGAGCTTGTAAAACTACAACTCCCAGGATCCCATTAGCATTAAGTGAAAGCAGTTAAAGGAGAGCTTGGAGAACTACAACTCCCAGGATCCCATTAAGCATTGAGCCAGGGAAGCTAAAGTGGTATTGAAGTGGGTTGAGCCTACAGTGTAGGTGCACACAGAGAAGGCAGGAGTCCTTGTAAAACTACAACTCCCAGGATCCCATTAGCATTAAGTGAAGGCAGTTAAAGGAGAGCTTGGAGAACTACAACTCCCAGGATCCCATTAAGCATTGAGCCAGGGAAGCTAAAGTGGTATTGAAGTGGGTTAAGCCTACAGTGTAGGTGCACACAGTGAAGGCAGGCGACCTTGTAAAACTACAACTCCCAGGATTCCATTAGCATTAAGTGAAGGCAGTTAAAGGAGAGCTTGGAGAACTACAACTCCCAGGATCCCATTAAGCATTGAGCCAGGGAAGCTAAAGTGGTATTGAAGTGGGTTGAGCCTACAGTGTAGGTGCACACAGAGAAGGCAGGAGTCCTTGTAAAACTACAACTCCCAGGATTCCATTAGCATTAAAAAGTGGTATCAAACTGGGTTATTCCCACAGTGAAGATGCACCTAGAGGAAACAGGAGTCCTTGTAGAACTACAGCTCCCAGGGGCCAATCAGCATTGAGCCAGGGCAGTTAAAGCGGTGCCAAACTGGGTTTAATCCCATAGTGCAGATGCACCCAGAGAAGGCTGGAAGGAGACCTTGTATTTATTTATTTATTTATTTGCTATACTTGTATACCGCCGTTTCTCAGCCTAGCCGGCGACTCAACGCGGTTTACAACAACTTATAACAAACAACAGTATACAGTTTAAAAACATAAAAACACAATCCACAATACATATATCAATAAACAATCCAATTCATCTCTTGACTAAAATCGCGATCCAGTTTCGTCGTCCAAATTGCCAGTCCTTCAATCATTACACTTATTGCACTGAGTTAACCGAACGCCTGCTCGAACATCCAGGTTTTTAGTCTTTTCGAAATACCATCAATGAGGGGGCTGATCTTACCTCCATGGGAAGGGCGTTCCATAGCCGCGGGGCCACCACAGAAAAGGCCCTGTCTCTCGTCCCCGCCAGCCGCACCTGTGAAGCAGGCGGGATAGAGAGCAGGGCCTCCCCAGAAGATCTTAGGGTCCTGGTGGGCTGATAGGCCGAGATACGTTCGGATAGATAAGTTGGGCCAGAACCGTTTAGGGCTTTAAAGGCCAACACCAGCACTTTGAATTGAGCCCGGTAGCATATCGGCAGCCAGTGGAGCTGGTGCAGCAGAGGAGTTGTGTGCTCCCTGCGCCCCGCTCCTGTTAGTATCATGGCTGCCGCCCGTTGGACTAATTGGAGCTTCCGGGCGTCTTCAAAGGCAACCCCACGTAGAGAGCGTTGCAGTAGTCTAAACGGGATGTAACCAGAGCGTGGACCACCGTGGCCAAGTCAGACTTCCCAAGGTACGGGCGCAGTTGGCGCACGAGTTTTAACTGTGCGAATGCTCCCCTGGTCACCGCCGAAACCTGGGGTTCCAGGCTCAGCGATGAGTCCAGGATCACACCCAAACTGCGAACCTGCGTCTTCAGGGGGAGTGCGACCCCATCCAACACAGGCTGTAACCCTATGCCCTGTTCGGCTTTACGACTGACCAGGAGTACCTCTGTCTTGTCTGGATTCAATTTCAATATTATGGCCCACTAGGTCTCTTCCAACTCTAGGATTCTATTAATTATTATTATTATTATTATTATGGCCTACCAGGCCTCTTCCAACTCTAGGAATCTATTATTCTATTTATTATTATTATTATTATTATTATTATTATTATTATTATTATTATTGCCTACCAGGTCTCTTCCAACTCTAGGAATCTATTATTCTAATTATTATTATTATCTACCAGGTCTCTTCCAACTCTAGGATTCTATTAATTATTATTATTATTATTATTATGGCCTACCAGGCCTCTTCCAACTCTAGGAATCTATTATTCTATTTATTATTATTATTATTATTATTATTATTATTATTATTATTATCATCACCTACCAGGGCTCTTCCAACTCTAGGAATCTATTATTCTAATTATTATTATTATCTACCAGGTCTCTTCCAACTCTAGGATTCTATTTATTATTATTATTATTATTATTATTATTATTATTATTATTATTAGGCCCACCAGGTCTCTTCCAACTCTAGAATTCTATTATTCTATTTATTATTATTATTATTATGGCCCCCCAGGTCTCTTCCAACTCTAGGATTCTATTTATTATTATTATTATTATTATTATTATTATTATTATGGCCCACTAGGTCTCTTCCAACTCTAGAATTCTATTATTCTATTTATTATTATTATTATTATTATTATTATTATTATTGCCTACCAGGTCTCTTCCAACTCTAGGAATCTATTATTCTATTTATTATTATTATTATTATTATTATTATTATTATTATTATTATCATCACCTACCAGGGCTCTTCCAACTCTAGGAATCTATTATTCTAATTATTATTATGGCCCACTAGGTCTCTTCCAACTCTAGAATTCTATTATTCCATTTATTATTATTATTATTATTATTATTATTATTATTATTATTATGGCCCACTAGGTCTCTTCCAACTCTAGAATTCTATTATTCTATTTATTATTATTATTATTATTATTATTATTATTATTGCCTACCAGGTCTCTTCCAACTCTAGGAATCTATTATTCTATTTATTATTATTATTATTATTATTATTATTATTATTATTATTATTATTATCATCACCTACCAGGGCTCTTCCAACTCTAGGAATCTATTATTCTAATTATTATTATGGCCCACTAGGTCTCTTCCAACTCTAGAATTCTATTATTCCATTTATTATTATTATTATTATTATTATTATTATTATTATTATTATGGCCCACTAGGTCTCTTCCAACTCTAGAATTCTATTATTCTATTTATTATTATTATTATTATTATTATTATTATTATTATTATTATTATTATCACCTACCAGGGCTCTTCCAACTCTAGGAATCTATTATTCTAATTATTATTATTATATACCAGGTCTCTTCCAACTCTAGGATTCTATTTATTATTATTATTATTATTATTATTATTATTATTATTATTATTATTATGGCCCACTAGGTCTCTTCCAACTCTAGAATTCTATTATTCTATTTATTATTATTATTATTATTATTATTATTATGGCCCACCAGGTCTCTTCCAACTCTAGGAATCTATTATTCTATTTATTATTATTATTATTATTATTATTATTATTATTGTTATTATTGTAGAACTACAACTCCCAGGATCCCATTGAGCATTGAGCCAGGGAAGCTAAAGTGGTATTGAAGTGGGTTAATCCCACAGTGAAGATGCACCTAGAGGAAACAGGAGTCCTTGTAGAACTACTACTCCCAGGGCCCTATCAGTACTGAGCCAGGGCAGTTAAAGCGGTGCCAAACTGGGTTAGTCCCATAGTGCAGATGCACCCAGAGAAGGCTGGAAGGAGACCTTGTAGAAGTGCAGCTCCCAGGGTCCAGTCAGCTAAAGTGGTATCAAAGTGGGATAATTCTATAGTGTAGATGCAACTAGAGAGGGTTGGGGACCTGGCAGAACTACAACTCCCAGGGGGGTGGCACTGGCCCTGAGCCTTCTTACCGGGCTCCGGTGGAGTCCTCCCCGCTGCGTGATGCTCTTGCTGTGCCTCTCGTTGGCCACCTTCATCCGCTGCACCCCGGCCATGGCTGACCCAAGGAAGAGGGAGGGAAGGAGGGACCCAGGGATGTTGTCGTGGCGGGTGGGCGGGCCCTCCCGCGGCCACGCCCCCGCTCCGCCCCTCGCGCACGCGCACTGCAGCCACTCCCCCTGACGCCGCCAAGGAGGCCGCCATTCCTTTTGCCCGCTCTGCCCAAAGCAGCGCCGCCTCCGCCTGATAGAAGCGCATGCGCAAAAAACGCACTTCCGCCCTACCGTATATCTCCTAGGAGAGGCCCCTTATAAAAAAAAACAAAACTGCAAGATCTCTGGCTAGGATATAATCTATACAATATAGTAATATATAGAAATAACAACATTGTAATGTAATAATACTTATGTGATGTTAATACTGTAATATATTATATATACTGCAACCTATAGTACAATGTATTACGTAATATTAATAGTATAATACTAGTACATATTGTGGTAATATTATTATGTATACTACAACTTATGATACAGTACAATGTATTATGTAATAGTATAATACTAGTATGTTGTTGTTCATTCGTTCAGTCGTCTCCGACTCTTCGTGACCTCATGGACCAGCCCACGCCAGAGCTCCCTGTTGGCCGTCACCACCCCCAGCTCCTTCAAGGTCAGTCCAGTCACTTCAAGGATGCCATCCATCCACCTTGCCCTTGGTCGGCCCCTCTTCCTTTTGCCTTCCACTTTCCCCAACATCATTCCCTTCTCCAGGCTTTCCTGTCTCCTCATGATGTGGCCAAAGTACTTCAGCTTTGTCTCTAGTATCTTTCCCTCCAGTGAGCAGCCGGGCTTTCTTTCCTGGAGGATGGACTGGTTGGATCTTCTCGCAGTCCAAGGCACTCTCAGCACTTTCCTCCAACACCACAGCTCAAAAGCATCGATCTTCCTTGGCTCAGCCTTCCCTAAGGTCCAGCTCTCACATCCGTAGGTGACTACAGGGAATACCATGGCTTTGACTAGGCGGATCTTTGTTGCCAGTCTGATGTCTCTACTCTTCACTATTTTATCGAGATTGGACATTGCTCTCCTCCCAAGAAGTAAGCGTCTTCTGATTTCCTGGCCACAGTCTGCATCTGCAGTAATCTTTGCACCTAGAAATACAAAGTCTGTCACGGCCTCCACATTTTCTCCCTCTATTTCCCAGTTGTCAATCATTCTTGTTGCCATAATCTTGTTTTTTTTTTTATGTTTAGCTGCAACCCGGCTTTTGCGCTTTCTTCTTTCACCTTGATTAGAAGGCTCCTCAGCTCCTCCTCGCTTTCGGCCATCAGAGTGGTGTCATCTGCATATCTGAGGTTGTTAATGTTTCTTCCAGCCATTTTCACCCCAGCTTTGCATTCATCCAGCCCCGCACATCCTCGCATGATGTGTTCTGCATACAAGTTAAAAAGGTTGGGTGAGAGGATGCAGCCTTGCCGTACGCCTTTCCCAATCTTGAACCAGTCTGTTGTTCCGTGGTCAGTTCTGACTGTTCTACTTGGTCCTTGTACAGATTCCTCAGGAGAGAGACAAGGTGGCTTGGTATGCCCATCCCACCAAGAACTTGCCACAATTTATTATGATCCACCCAGTCAAAGGCTTTAGAATAGTCAATGAAGCAGAAATAGATGTTTTTCTGAAACTCCCTGCCTTTCTCCATTATCCAGCGGATATTGGCAATCTGGTCTCTCGTTCCTCTGCCTTTTCTAAACCCAGCTTGAACATCTGGCAACTCTTGCTCCATGTGTTGCTGGAGTCTTCCTTGCAGGATCTTGAGCATTACCTTACTGGCATGAGAAATAAGGGCCACTGTACGGAAGTTTGAGCAGTCTTTCGCATTTCCTTTTTTTGGTATGGGGATATAAGTTGATTTTTTCCAGTCTGATGGCCATTCTTGTGTTTTCCATATTTGCTGGCAAATGGCATGCATCACCTTGACAGCATCATCTTTTAAGATTTTAAACAGTTCAGCTGGGATCCCGTCGTCTCCTGCTGCCTTGTTGTTAGCAATGCTTCTTAAGGCCCATTCAACCTCACTCCTCAGGATGTCTGGTTCTAATTCATTCACCACACCGTCATAACTATCCTCAATATTATTATCTTTCCTATACAGATCTTCTGTACAGTCTCGCCACCTTCTCTTGATCTCTTCAGCTTCTGTTAGGTCCCTGCCATCTTTGTTTCTTATCATACCAATTTTTGCCTGAAATTTACCTCCAATGTTTCTAATTTTCTGGAAGAGGTCTCTTGTCCTTCCTATTCTGTTGTCTTCTTCCACTTCCATGCATTGCTTATTTAAAAATAGTTCCTTATCTCTTCTGGCTAACCTCTGGAATTGCGCATTTAACTGGGCATATCTCCCCCTTTCACTGTTTCCTTTTGCTTTCCTCCTTTCTTGGGCTACTTCCAGTGTCTCAGCAGACAACCATTTTGCCTTCTTGGTTTTCTTTTTCTTTGGAACGTACTTTGTTGCCGCCTCCTGAACAATCTCGCAGATTGTATTATTAGTATTACATGTAATATTACTAATATTTCCAGTATAGTGGTATAGGACAATCTCCATCAAAGTCAACATCGACACTGAAATACAACACCGCCTGAGCTCTGCGAGTGCAGCATTTTTCCGAATGAAGCAGAGAGTGTTTGAGGACCGGGACATCCGTAGGGAGACCAAGGGGCTTGTTTATAAAGCTATTGTCCTCCCAACCCTGCTCTATGCCTGTGAAACGTGGACTGTCTACAGACATCACATGCAACTCCTGGAACGATTCCATCAGCGCTGCCTCCGGAAAATCCTGCAAATCTCTTGGGAAGACAGGCGGGGAAACGTCAGCGTGCTGGAAGAAGCAAAGACCACCAGCATTGAAGCAATGGTCCTCCGCTATCAACTCCGCTGGGCCGGCCACGTTGTCCGGATGCCCGACCACCATCTCCCAAAGCAGTTGCTCTATTCCGAACTCAAGAACGGAAAACGGAACGTTGGTGGACAGGAAGAGATTGAAAGATGGGCTCAAAGCCAACCTTAAAAACTTTGGCATAGACACTGAGAAGCCCTGGCCCTTGAGCGCTCCAGCTGGAGGTCAGCTGTGACCAGCAGTGCTGTAGAATTTGAAGAGGAACAAATGGAGGGTGAAAGAGAGAAACGTGCCAAGAGGAAGGCGCGCCAAGCCAACCCCGACCGGGACTGCCTTCCACCTGGAAACCAATGCCCTCACAGTGAGAGAAGATGCAGGTCAAGAAGAGAGCTCCAGAGTCACCTACGGACCCACTGCCAGGACACCAAACTTGGAGGACCATCATCCTCAGACTACGAGGGATCCCCTAAGTAAGTAAGTAAGTAAAGATAGGACAATATAGTAGTATATAACACTGATATTGTGCTATGTTAATAATACAGTATATTGTATATACATATAGTATTGATAAAGGCTTACCAGTGTCTCCCCAAACCACAACTCCTATTATTCCATAGTGCTGAGTCATGGCAGCGAAAGGTGTTCCCAAACTGCATCCATTCTACCGTGTAGATGTCCCTGAAGTAACTCCTGCATTGTCAGGTACTACGCTGGAAACTAAACAAAAGCTAAGGGCCTGGTCAAGCTCTAACTCCCAGGGTGCCACACCACTCAGTCATGGCAGCTCAAGGTGGCATCAAAACTACATTGTGGATGTACCCATCATCTTCCAGGTGGCATCCCATCTTCTTCCTTCAATTTCTTCATCTTCTCTTTCCATTCTGTCTCCTCCATCTTCTCCATTTATTTTCCACTTTCTCTCCTCTATCTTCCCACCTCTATCTCACCCAGCTTGTTTCCTTCACCTTCTCTTCTCCACCTTTTCTTCTCTATATTGTCTTCTTGATCTCTATCTTCTCCACATTCTCTTCTCAATCTCCCCTCCACCTCCCCTTTTCCATCTTCTCTATCTGGTTCTCCATGTTCTCTCCTCCATCTCTTCTCCTCAAACTCTCATCCACCTTCTCTATCTTCTCCATCTCAATTTCTTCTCCATCTCCTCCATCCCTATCTTTTCTTCTCTATCTCCTCTACTCAATCTCTCCTTTGTCTTTTCTTCTCCATCTCTATCTTCCCCTCCTTTTCCATCTCCTCTATCTTCTGTTCTCCATCTCTTCTCAATCTCTGTCATCTCTTTTCATTTCCTCTATCTTCTCTTTTCCATACCTTGCCATTTTTATCTTCTCTCCTCAAGCTCCATCATCTCTTCTCCATCTTCTCAATCTCTCCGTCTTCTCTTCTCCATCTCCTCTATTTTCTCTTTTCCATCCCCTCCATTTCTATCTTCTCCATCTCTATCTTCTCCTTCCTTTCCACCTCCACCTCCTGTTCTCCATCTCTTCTAAATTGAAGGCAATTTTCCTGATTCTTGGCAGAATAGAGTTGAACTGGATGGCCCATGAGGTCTCTTCCAACTCTAGGATTCTATGCTTCTCTATCTCCTCTATCTTCTCTTTTCCATCTCCTCCCTTTCTATCTTGTCTTCTCCATCTTCTCAATTTCTACTCCACCTTCTCCATCTTCTCAATCTCTCCTCCATCTCTATCTTCACTGACTTCTCCATCTCCTCTATTTTCTCTTCTCCATCATCTCTATCTTCATCTCCTTCTCAATCTGTCCTCCATCTCCGTCTTCTCTTTGTTCTCCTCTCCATCTCCTCTTCTTGATCTGCTCCATCTCTTCCATCTTTTCTCCATCTTCTCTTCTCAGTCTTTGTCTTCTCCTCTCCATCATTTCAATCTCTCTTCCGTCTTCTCCATCTCTCTTTTCAATCTCTCCTCCATCTTCCAAATGTCCCCAGTTCCCTCAGTTATTCCTCCCAAGACCTGGTGTCCAGTCCTTGGACCTTCTTGTTTCCCCTCCTTCAAGCCTTCCAGATGGTGGACTTCTTAGATGGGGGATCCCAGATGTTTCCACAAGACTATTCCCCCCTCACCATCCCCCAAAAAACCACACCGACACTTGGTCTGAGCCTTCAAATTGTTTAATATCCACCCGTTCTCACGACTGGACCATTGAGGTCAGCAGAGGGGGCCCCTCCAGGCCCTTGGACATGCATCTGGGGGCCCCTTCCTTCCTGCAAAAGTCCAAAAATCATGAAAAAGGAGGAAAAGGGAAGAGGGAAGGAGGAGGAATCGCAGGGGGAAAAAGGCTTTCCAATCAGGCTTTTTTTGAGGGGGGTGGAGAAAGTCTCTCAGTACAAAACCGTATTTCTCAAAGGGGAGGCGGGAAGAACACTGAGAATGGGCCAAACCCAAAACGGCCTCCTTTTCGGACTACAAACCCCAGAAGGCTTGGAGACGGAGTCTCAAGAAAGTGAACTTCGACAGGCTCCGGACAAATAAAACCACGCGTTTCCTCTTTTGCTCCCACAACGAACAATAATTTAAAATGTCATTCCTCCCACCCTCTGTATTCCTTGCTCCACCAATCCCTTCCCATGTAACTACTGGTACCATAAGAGTATGAGAACTGGAAAGGGGCCTGTGTGCTGATGCGAACCCCCCCCCCCCCCCACTAGTAACAGACATCTAAGAAACTTGTAAACTCTCATGCATGGGCCAACTTTGGCCTGACCTCCAGGTGTTTTGGACTCCAACTCCCACAATTCCTAACAGCCTACCGGCTGTTAGGAATTGTGGGAGTTGGAGTCCAAAACACCTGGAGGGCAGGCCAAAGTTGGCCCATGCCTCTCGACGCCTGAGCAGGAGCAGAGCCCCCAGAAGTGACCGTCATGCGCTGCTCTCAGCCGGTGGCCCCCTCCCCTTAGTGCTGGTCCTGGGCTGCGGGGGCCATTCGGGGTCGAAGAGCAGCTCCTGGGCCAAGCGCTTGTACTTGGCCCTTGGTGGGGCCTGGCGGCGACAAGAATAGGTCGGAGGGGCCATCGCGTCCAGCTCCAGCTGCAAAAGAAGGAGAAAGAGGAGGAGGAGAGTGTCAAGAAGGACACGGAAGGGGTCCCGAGGTGGGCCGCTGGCTTGAGAGCAGCTCCTCCATGGCTCCAAATGGTGAATCATAGAATCATAGAATCAAAGAGTTGGAAGAGACCTCATGGGCCATCCAGTCCAACCCTCTGCCAAGAAGCAGGAATATTGCATTCAAATCACCCCTGACAAATGGCCATCCAGCCTCTGTTTAAAAGCTTCCAAAGAAGGAGCCTCCACCACACTCCGGGGCAGAGAGTTCCACTGCTGAACGGCTCTCACAGTCAGGAAGTTCTTCCTCATGTTCAGATGGAATCTCCTTTCTTGTAGTTTGAAGCCATTGTTCCACGTCCTAGTCCAGGGAAGCAGAAAACAAGCTTGTTCCCTCCTCCCTGTGGCTTCCCCTCACATATTTATACATGGCTATCATATCTCCTCTCAGCCTTATCTTCTTCAGGCTAAACATGCCCAGCTCCTTAAGCCGCTCCTCATAGGGCTTGTTCTCCAGACCCTTGATCATTTTAGTCGCCCTCCTCTGGACACATTCCAGCTTGTCAATATCTCTCTTGAATTGTGGTGCCCAGAATTGGACACAATATTCCAGATGTGGTCTAACCAAAGCAGAATAGAGGGGTAGCATTACTTCCTTAGATCTAGACACTAGGCTCCTATTGATGCAGGCCAAAATCCCATTGGCTTTTAGAGTCCTAGTACACCACAAGCGGAACACGTGTCAGTACTGAGAGAGGGCAGTGAGAAAATAGGTCTCAAGTCTTTCTGAATACCTAATTAATCTATCCTTTACTCCCTCTGTGCTGAGGCCTAATCTGATATCACGGGAAAACTCCCCATCTTCACCTGCAGAAGGCCCTGAAAGAGACTTTTCCCTGGTTGGACACTGGAATCCCAAACACACCGTTTCCTCTGCAACTGCTGGCCCTTCTCTCTGATCTGAGGCCTGCAAACCAACTTGATCACACACAGACTTGTCAATGGGAAACCCATCGTCCCCCTCGTCCTCCGAATCCCCAGCATCTTGCTGCTGGAGCCCAACAATATTTATTTATTCATTTATTATTTATTAATCAATTTTATATACCGCCACTCCCCGAAGGCTCGAAGTGGTTCACAATATACATACGTAATACATAACGTTAAAATCAAGGAAAAATTTGATCAGCAAGGTTCAAATGCCAGCCTAAATAAATAAGTTTTACAAGCTCTGTGAAAGGATAGTAAATCTCAGAGAGCTTGTGTCCCCGCTGGCAATGTGTCCAATTCTGGGCACCACAATTCAAGAGAGATATTGACAAGCTGGAATGTGTCCAGAGGAGGGTGATTCAAATGATCAAGGGTCTGGAGAACAAGCCCTATGAGGAGTGGCTTAAGGAGCTGGGCATGTTTAGCCTGAAGAAGAGAAGGCTGAGAGGAGACATGATGAGAGCCATGTATAAATATGTGAGAGGAAGCCACAGGGAGGAGGAGGGAGCAAGCTTGTTTTCTGCTTCATTGGAGACTAGGACGCAATGGAACAATGGCTTCAAACTACAAGAGAGGAGATTCCATCTGAACATGAGGAAGAACTTCCTGACTGTGAGAGCCGTTCAGCAGTGGAACTCTCTGCCCCGGAGTGTGGTGGAGGCTCCTTCTTTGGAAGCTTTTAAACAGAGGCTGGATGGCCATCTGTCAAGGGTGATTTGAATGCAATATTCCTACTTCTTGGCAGAATGGGGTTGGACTGGATGGCCCAGGAGGTCTCTTCCCACTCTAGGATTCTATGATTCTATGAAGTTGTTTCAATGTATGGCAACCCTATTGCAAACCGCTTTGAGTCGCCCAAGGGCTGTGAAAAGCGGTATATAAATGAAGTAAATAAATATTATTTATTTATTTATTTCGCGCATTTCTACCCCGCCCTTCTCAACCCCCGAGGGGGGACTCAGGGCGGCTTACAAAAAGGCACAATTTGATGCCAACACAAACAATATGAGAAAAACATACATCAACAAAAATTTTGAAACAATTAAAACCATCAATTATGTATCAATAAAGCCAGTCTAATGCTCAACGTTCACCAACTCAGAGTCCATCAATTCATTCCACATTGTCCAATCCTATCCAATTCTAGTCGTCATTGTCTATCTGCCAGATTACCCAAAGGCCTGGTCCCATATCCATGTTTCTAGTTTTCTTCTAAAAGAGAGGAGGGATGTCGATGACCTAATTTCCCCGGGAAGCGAATTCCACAGGCGAGGGGCCACCACCAAGAAGGCCCTGCTCCTCGTCCCCACCAACCTCACTTGTGATAGAGGTGGGGTCGAGAGCAGGGCCTCCCCAGAAGATCTTAAACTCCGAGGCGGGATGTAGAGGGAGATCCGTTCGGACAGATACGCTGGGCCGGAACCGTATAGCGTTTTGTAGGTCAAGACCAGCACTTTGAATTGTGCTTGGAACTGGATCGACAGCCAGTGGAGCTGACATAACAGAGGGGTGGTATGTTCCCTGTATGACGCTCCGGTGAGTAGTCTGGCTGCCGCCCGTTGGACTAATTGAAGTTTCCGAACAGTCTTCAAAGGCAACCCCATGTAGAGTGCGTTGCAGTAATCTATTCGGGATGTAACAAGAGTGTGGACCACTGTGGCCAGATAAATAAATATTGAAGGGCTTCTTAACAGGATTGCTTTACCACCACTGCCTACCTCTAGGGCTGAGAGAGTGTGGCCTGCCTTAAGAATTTGAAACCTAGCCTCCAAAGTCTTGGTCCAAAACTCAAATGACTTCACAACTCTAGCTTCCATCTTTGGCCCCTATCCTTCTTGAACTGTGAGGCCCAGACATGGAAAAGACCTGAACCCAAGTGAGATGTGACTCAAGCAGAAGAGGGTGGGACGAGGACTTCTCTCCATTTGCACCCTAGACTCCTGCGGAGGCAACCTGGAATCGCCTTTGCTGCTGCATCTCACTCTCGGTTCATGTTTCACATCTACTAGGACATCACGATCCTTCAAGAAAGTATATCCACCCTCGATCTGCACCTGTGCACTTTTTGCTGGCGTACCTGGGGGTAGGTGGCCTGGTTTGGGTATTCGAACTTCCTCTTGGTGTAGCAAACCCGCTGCCAGAGGACGTCGCAGTCGCAGATGAAGTTCTGGGGAGGAAAAGAACGACACGCACAAACATCAGGAGGCTGATGTGCAAAGGCAGTTGTTGCCCTGGGTGGCAACTTCAACTCTCACCTTTCCTAAGAGACCAAAATTGGCCTGTGCCGGCCTTACCTCCAAAGAGACCGAGAGCACCAGGTTGCTCAGCACCAGCACCAGGAGGATGATCCGCCATTCGTAGGGGACGCAGACCAGCTAAAGGGGAAAGGAAAGGGTCCTGGCTCAATGGGGTGCCTCCTCTTTGCTGGACACATTTGCAATGCATAGGGCACCCCTCCCCACAAACACACACCACTTTGCACTCTGCTCTTGCTGTTGTTTGCCCATGACCTCTCCAAAAGAGCCAGGCAGCATTTTAATTAATGACGGTAGTGGATTAAAACACTTCCTCTGATCCAACCATCTCCAGGAAGAGCACCATAACATCCATTTCAACCAGGCCAGAAGCGCATTAAATGAGAACTGGAAACAGCGGTGGCTCAATGCTTAGGGGATCCTGGGATTTGTAGTTTGGTGAGGTACCAGCTCTCGATGGCAGAGAAGGCTACAGCCCCCATGATTCCATAACACTGAACCAAGGCAGTTATTTATTTATCTATATCAATGGTTCTCAACCTTCCTAATGCCGTGACCCCTTAATACAGTCCCTCATGTGGTGGTGACCCCCAACCATAATATTGTTTTCTTTGCTACTTCATCACAGTCATTTTACTACTGTTATCAATCATAACGCATATATCTGATATGCAGGATGCATTTTCATTCACTGGACCAAACTGGGCACAAATACCCAATATACCCAAATGTGAATGCTAGTGGGGTTGAGGGAGGATTCATTTTGTAATTTGGGAGTTGTAGCTGCTGGGATTTATAGTTCACTTGTAATCAAAGAGCATTCTGAACTCCACCAGCGATGGATTTGAACCAAACTTGGCTCCCATGACCAATGGAAAAACACTGGAAGGGTTTGATGGGCATTGACCTTGAGTTTGGGAGTTGTAGTTCACCTACATCCAGAGAGCACAGTGGACTCAAGCCATGATGGATCTGGACCAAACTTGGCACGAATACCCAATATGCCCAAATGTGAACACTGGTGGAGTTTGGGGAAAATAGACCTTGACATTTGGGAGTTGTAGTTGCTGGGATTTATAGTTCATCAACAATCAAAGAGCATTCTAACTCCACCAATGACAGAATTGGCTCAAACTTCCCACGTGGAATCCCCATGGCCATCAGAAAATACTGTGTTTTCTTATGGTCTTTGGCGACCCCTCTGACACCCCTTCACGACCCCCTCAGGGGTCCCGAAATCTATATAAATAAAAATTTATTAATAAATAAAAATGTAATATTCGTTTGTGGGATTAACAGAACTCAAAAACCACTGGACGAATTGACACCAAATTTGGACACAAGACACCTAACAACCCAATGTATGTTCTTCACTCAGAAAATTGATTTTCTCATTTGGGAGTTGTAGTTGCTGGGATTTATAGTTCACCTACAATCAAAGAGCATTCTGAACCCCACCAACGATGGAATTGAACCAAACTTGGCACACAGTTCTCCCATGACCAACAGAAAATACTGGAAGGGTTTGGTGGGCAGTGTCCTTTAGTTTTGGAGTTGTAGTTCACCTACATCCAGAGATCACTGTGGACTCAAAGATGGATCTGGACCAAACTCTACACGAAATACTCAATATGCCCAAATGTGAACACTGGTGGAGTTTGGGGAAAATAGAATCTTGAGATTTGGGAGTTGTAGTTGCTGGGATTTATAGTTCACCTACAATCACAGAGCATTCTGAACCCCACCAACGATAGAATTGGGCCAAACCTCCCACACTGAACCCCCATGACCACCAGAGTGGGCCACAGCAACGCGTGGCAGGGGACAGCTAGTTTGCTATATTTTGTATACCGCCTCTCTCAACCCGAAGGCAACTCAGGGCAGTTTAAAGTGGATTCATTCTACAGCACAGACGCACTTTGAGATTTCTTTTCCACTGCTGTAATCTTTATTTACTATTATTTATTTATTTTATTTGGTACACTTGTATACCGCTAATTTCTCAGCCTAGAACGGCGACTCAATTGCGGTTTACAGCATTTTAAAAACAATCTCAGTTTAAAAAAAAAAACATATACAAATACAATAACAAATTATTCCAATACAATTCCAATACAATTGTTTTTAAAGAAAGAATTCTAAGTGGGACGCCACTTTCCATTCCAGGGCCACCCACGATAAGTGAAAATCTGCGAAATAGGGACGCTATATTAATTTTAATATTTACACATTACTAGCCGTCCCCTAAGGGTCCCTTTCAAATCTATGATCTGTGTGTGAGAGAATCATATCTATCTATCTATCTATCTATCTATCTATCTACCTATCTATCTCTATCTATGGTTGGATGGCTCTTTGTCAGGAGGGCTTTGAGTACGTTTTCTTGCCCTGGTGAAGGGAGTTGGATTGGATGGCCTTAAGTATTTTCTGATGGTCATGGGGGTTCTGTGTGGGAAGTTTGATCCAATTCTATCATTGGTGGGGTTTAGAATGCTCTTTGATTGCAGGTGAACTGTGAATCCCAGTAACTACAACTCCCAAATGTCATGGTCTACTTCCCCCAAACTCCATCTGTGTTCATATTTGGGCGTATTGAGTGCTTGTGCCAAGTTTGGTCCAGATCCATCATTGTTTGAGTCCACAGTGCTCTCTGGATGTAGGTGAACTACAACTCCCAAACTCAAGGTCAATGCCCACCAAACCCTTCCAGTGTTTTCTGTTGGTCATGGGAGTTCTGTGTGCCAAATTTGGTTCTTCGTTGATGGAGTTCAGAACGCTCTTCGATTGTAGGTGAACTATAAATCCCACCAACTACAACTCCCAAATGACAAAATCACAATTTTTTGAGTGATGGTTACTCCTTGTGCTGCGAGACGTTTTGTTGCCAAATTTGGTGTGATTTCGTTCATTGGTTCTTTTGTTTTTAAGGCACTCATTATGCACAGAGCATTTATATATATATAGATTAATATTTCCAAAAACCCGCGAAACAGCGAGTCCGCGTAAAGCGAACCGCAAAGTAACGGAGGAACACTGTACACCTTTTGCTGCTGTGCATTACATTCAGCAGCAAACGCTTTTTTTAGTTTCAGGGTCTTGAAAACTGAGGTGCGCATTAGATTTGATGGTGCATCAGACTTGAGTAAATATGCGCATATCTAGGCTGCATCTTACCTCAAAGAAGTCGTCCAAGGCTGGCATGGGCCACAGTAAGAAGACCAGCAGGAAGGCGGAGGTGCCGAAGAGGGAGGCCACAAAGGGACCTGCAAAGGGAAGGAAGGAGGAAATAAGGAGAGCGGTCAGCCTGCAGAGAGTGACCGGCAAGGAAACACACAAGGAGAAGGTGGCCATATTGGAGGCAGCATCGTTTAGCAGGCTTTGAGGGTTGCCTCATCTATCAAGTGATAATCCCACTCCTCCTTCGTGTTCCACTGGGCCGCTTTGGGCAAGTCACACTCTCTCGGCCTCAACCTTCCTCTGAAAGAACCCAACCAAGAAAAATGACAAGAGAGTCATTACTAAAAGCAAACATCTACCTGAAGGCACAAAACAATGGCGCTGATATGAAGAGAGCAGTGAGGATAATGGGACAGAAAGAGAACCAAATATGGGGATAATGAGTGGTGAAGATAATGGGCAAAAAGATAATAAAGATGATGTTGAGGGCTAATGGCATACAAGGATGGCGCTAAGGATAATGGCAACAACATACGAGGATAGCAATGGGGAGAGGACCGGGCTGTGGCGCAGCTAGTTAGTAACCAGTTGCATTAAATCACTACTGACCGAGAGGTCATGAGTTCGAAGCCAGCCTGGGTCAGAGTGAGCTCCCGACCATTAACAGTCTAGCTTGCTGTTGACCTATTTATTTATTTATTTATTTATTTATTTATTTATTATTTATTTGATGCACTTATTAACCGCCATTCTCAGCCCTACGGGCGACTCATGGCGGTGTACAGTACACATAAAAGACAATTACAAAAGTCAGTTTCACAACATACAGACTATACGGCAACTACAGACTACACTAAAATCCGCTTTGCCTCTTAGTGGAATCATAGCCGGTCTCATATTCCTAGTTCCATTCCAGTTCTCATAACCATATTATTAGCACTAGATTAATTAAATGCCCTCTCGAAAAGCCATGTCTTATTTATTTATGAGCTTTTATAACCCGGTCTTCTCGACCTCCAAAGAGGGACTCAGGCCGGCTAACAGCCAGACATTCATACACAAGTAGGATGAACATAATAGCATCGTAATACATTAATACATAAAATACATTAAAATAGAGATCATACAATTACAAAAAGCCAGGTCGACAAATGCAGCCCTGAAGACAGCTGGATGTGTCAAGTAAGGAATTTATGTACTGCTTTATGTGGGGAGGCTAACTGAACTAATTTACGATGCCATAAAACCTTCCAGCAGCGTGCAGAAGAATGAGGAAGTACACCATCAAAGGACTTGGTGTCACAAGTGGACGGTGAAGCAACAGCTCCCCCTGTGGCCGCAACCGAGCATACCCTCATGAAGCCGGAAATAGCTGGAATGTTAAATTGCCTCTGTGTCTGTCTATATATGTTGTATGTCTAAATGGCATTGAATGTTTGCCATGTATATGTGCACTGAAATCTTCCCTAAATCCCCTGTGGGATGAGAAGGGCGGAATATAAATACTGTCAATAAATAAATAAAGGCACTAAACCAGGGGTTCTCCACCTTCCTAAAGCCGTGACCCCTTAATACAGTTGTGGTGACCCCCCAACCATAATATTATTTTTATTGCTACTTCAAAACTATAGTTTTGCTACTGTTATGAATTGTAATGTAAATAACTGATATGTAGGATGTGTTTTCATTCACTGGACCAAATCTGGCACAAATACCCAATACACCTAAATTTGAATACTGGTGGGGTTGTGGGGGATTGATTTTGACATTTGGGAGTTGTAGTTGCTGGGATTTGTAGTTAGCATTACAATCAAAGAGCATTCCGAACTCCACCAGTGATGGAACTGAACCAAACTTGGCACACAGTTCTCCCATAACCAACAGAAAATACTGGAAGGTTTTGGTGGGCATTGACCTTGAGTTTGGGAGTTGTAGTTCACCTACATCCAGAGAGCACTGTGGACTCAAACAGTGATGGATCTGGACCAAACTTGGCACGAATACTCAATATGCCCAAATGTGAACACTGGTGGAGTTTGGGGAAAATAGAATCTTGACATTTGGGAGTTGTAGTTGCTGGGATTTATAGTTAACATACAATCAAAGAGCATTCTGAACTCCACCAGTGATGGAACTGAACTAAACTTGGCTCACAGTTCTCCCATAACCAACAGAAAATACTGGAAGGGTTTGGTAGGCATTGACCTTGAGTTTGGGAGTTGTAGTTCAGCTACATCCAGAGAGCACTGTGGACTCAAACAGTGATGAATCTGGCACAAATACTCAATATGCCCAAATGTGAACATTGGTGGAGTTTGGGGAAAATAGACCTTGACATTTGGGAGTTGTAGTTGCTTGGATTTATAGTTCACATACAACTATAGAGCATTCTGAACCCCACCAATGATAGAATTGGGCCAAACATGGCACACAGATCCCAAGAGCACTGTGGACTCAAACAATGATGGATCTGGACCAAACTTGGCACGAATACTCAATATGCCCAAATGTGAACACTGGTGGAGTTTGGGGAAAATAGAATCTTGACATTTGGGAGTTGTAGTTACTGGGATTTATAGTTCACCTACAATTATAGAGCATTCTGAACCCCACCAATGATAGAATTGAGCCAAATTTCCCACAGAAACCCTATGAACAACAGTAAATACTGTTCTCAGATGGTCTTTAGCGACCCCTCTGACACTTACTCACGACCCCTCTGGGGGTCCTGACCCCCAGGCTGAGAAACACTGCACTAAACAGTACCAAAATATGGGGATAACAGTGAGGATAATAGCACAAAAATAATGGCAAAATATGGGAATAGCAGTGAGAATAATGGCAGAAAATAATAGCAAAAGAAGAAGGTAGTGGTGAGGATAATGGCACAAAAGAGCACCAAAATATGGGAATGGCAATGGCACAAAACAATGGCAAAACAGAAAGACAGTGGTGAGGGTAATGGCACAAAACAGCACTAAAATATGAGAATAGTGGTGAGGATAATGGCCTAAAAGAGCACCAAAAGAGAAAGGTGATGTTGAGGAGGACACTAAAGATGCTATACTCCTCTGGAGAGGGATGGAAACCCCGCACCCCGTTGCCTCCGTCCACCCCACTTCCTGCCCTGAGAAGAGGTCCGTGGCCAATGGCTGGCCAGGCCATCACTCACGGTTGGTCCAGGTGGGCTGTCGGAAGGGGCGGCCCTTGGCGAAAGCGAGGGCCACGGCAATGTACTGGAAGCAGGAGACGTAGAAGAGGGTGGTGTTCTCCAAGCTGCGCACCGAGTCTTCCTCCGCCTC
The DNA here is from genome assembly GCF_025583915.1 of Anolis sagrei ordinatus. Lineage (NCBI taxonomy): Eukaryota > Metazoa > Chordata > Lepidosauria > Squamata > Anolidae > Anolis > Anolis sagrei. The sequence continues at coordinate 1,906,812 of NW_026847660.1, read as the reverse complement.
GGCCTCCTTCTCCTCCTCCGGCGCATGGGGCTCCGCGTATCCCGCTGTGGCATTGCTCAGGCCGGTCAGGTTGGGGCCCAGCAGGAGGGCGGAGGTGGTGTTGCTGGGGCTGGGGACACAAGCCCTGAGGGGGAAGAGAGCGCCCAATGGGATGAGTGACATCTGGCTAACATATGTGCAATTCACAGTTGACCACGATGGGAAACCCAAAGTGCTCTTCCAGCAGTCACCAGCCCATCCCTCTCCAATGCCAGAAATACAGCTTCATGGTGTAACATTAGAAAATGTGGACCATTTCCGCTCCCTTGGCAGCCCCCTCTCCACAAAAGTCGCTGAAATACAGCACCGCCTGAGCTCTGCAAGTGCAGCATTTTTCTGAATGAAGCCGAGAGCGTTTGAGGACCGGGACATCCATATGGAGACCAAGGGATTCATCATTGAGCCTGGATCCCCAGGTTTCAGCGGTGACCAGGGGAGCATTCGCACAGCTTAGGCTCGTGTGCCAGCTGCGCCTGTACCTTGAGAAGTCTGATTTGGCCATGGTGGTACACGCTCTGGTCACATCCCGCCTTGACTACTGCAACGCTCTCTACGTGGGGCTGCCCTTAAAGACGGCCCGGAAGCTTCAGCTAGTCCAGCGCGCGGCAGCCATGTTACTAACAGGAGCAGGACGCAGGGAGCATACAACGCCCTTGCTGTTCCAGCTCCACTGGCTGCCGATTTGCTACCGGGCCCAATTTAAGGTGCTGGTGTTATCCTACAAAGCCCTAAACGGTTCCGGCCCAAAATACCTTTCGGACCGCATCTCGGCCTATGAGCCCACGAGGACCTTGAGATCGTCTGGGGAGGCCCTTCTCTCGATCCCGCCTGCTTCACAGGCACGTCTGGCGGGGACGAGAGAAAGGGCCTTCTCGGTGGTGGCCCCCCGGCTGTGGAACGACCTCCCTGCTGACATCAGACAGGCGCCCTCCCTTCTGTCCTTCCGCAGGAGCCTAAAGACCTGGCTTTTCGAGAAGGCATTTAACTGAATATTACGGCAACTGGTAATTGACATCTGGAACGGAATATGGACTACGATATTGGATATGATTCTATGATATGACGGAGCGGATTATTTAGTATAACTTATAGTATTGTGTATTATTGTTGTGTGGATTGCTTGTTTCTGTTTTTGTATACTATTTTTATATGCTGTACACCGCCGCGAGTCGCCCTAGGGCTGAGAGCGGCGGTCAATAAATGCACCAAATAAATAAATAAACATTGACACCGAAATACAACACCGCCTGAGCTCTGCGAGTGCAGCATTTTTCCAAATGAAGCAGAGAGTGTTTGAGGACCGGGACATCCGTAGGGAGACCAAGGGGCTTGTTTATAAAGCTATTGTCCTCCCAACCCTGGTATACACCTGCGAGATGTGGACTGTCTACAGATGTCAATATTGACACTGAAATACAACACCGCCTGAGCTCTGCGAGTCCAGCATTTTTCCGAATGAAGCAGAGAGTGTTAAAGGACCAGGACATCCATAGGGAGATCAAGAGGCTTGTTTAGAAACTATTGTCTTCCCAAACCTGTGAAACATGGACTATTATTTTGAAACCCATAATAAAAATTTAGACTACACAAAACACAGTGTGTCCCCCCCCCCCTCGCAAAACAATATTCCTTCTCCTTACCCGCTCTGCTGCTGGCGGTACCAGGGCTGCCCCCGGACGAGGAGGAAGGCGCCCACCTGGAAGCCCAGCGAGAGGAAGACCTGCGTCAGGACCGAGAGCAGCAGCTGCGGGGAAACCAGGCTGGTGGGCGGCCGCTGGGGGACCAGCTCCTTCCAGGCCCGGTTCAGGCTCACTGCAGGAAAGAAGAAGAAGCAGGAGGAGGAGGAGGACGCCGGGGGTCAGAGAGGCCATCCAGTCCAGCCCCCTTCTTTCTGCCAGGAAGGAAGTCACCACCCGAGCCCTCCCAACAGAGGGCCATCCAGCCACAGATATGTATAGATCATGTCTGAGATACATATATACAATAGATACAAAACCATAGAGTTGGAAGGGACCCCCAAAAGCCATCCAGTCCAACCTCTTTCTGCCAGGAAGGAAGACACCACCTAAGCCCTCCCAACAGAGGGCCGTCCAGCCACAGATATGTATAGATCATGACTTAGAAATATATACAATAGATACAGAATCATAAAAGAGTTGGAAGGGGCTCCCAAAGGCCATCCAGTCCAACCTCTTTCTGCTAGGAAAGAAGACACCACCCGAGCCCTCCCGACAGAGGGCTATCCAGCCATAGATAGATACGATAGTTCATGTTTGAGATACATTTATCCAAGATACAAAATCACAGAATTGAAAGGGACCTCCAAAGGTCATTCAGTCCAACCCCCTTTTGCCAGGAAGGAAGGCACCACCTGAGCCCTCCCAACAGAGAACCATCCAGCCACAGATATGTATAGATCATGACTCAGAAATATATACAATAGATACAGAATCATAAAAGAGTTGGAAGGGACCCCCAAAGGCCACCCAGACCAACCTCTTTCTGGCAGGAAGACACCACCCGAGCCCTCCCGACAGAGGGCCATGCAGTCATACATATAATGACTTATATATATATATATATATATATATATATATATATATATATATGATAGATACAGAATCATAGTTGGAAGGGGCTCCTAAAGGCCTTCCATTCGAACATCCTTCTGCTAGGAAGGAAGATACCTAAGCCCTCCCAACAGAGAGCCATCCAGCCTCTCTTTAAAAACTCCAAAGAAGACTCCACTGGGAATATCAGACACGTTATATTGCACTACTGGATGACCCCCCCCTCAAGGGTCATCCAGTCCAACCCACTTTCCGCAAGGCAGGGCAACATCCAAGCCCTCCTGACAGACGGTCATCCAGTCTGAATTGGAAAAAACTTCATTGGAATTCCAGGCAACACCATGTTTGTTCCATTGCCGACCAGCTCATACCATCAGGGAGTTCTTCCTAATGTTTAGGTGCAATTTCCTGCAGTTTCCGTCCACTGCGCTTTTGTCTCCCTAGCTTCTGAAGCAGCAGAAAACAAGCCTCGCTCTTTCCTCCTCACGTGTGTAAACATGGCTCTCATGCCCCCTTCTCTTCTCCAAGCTAAACATCCCCAGTGTTGGAGTTCAGCCTGTGATTGTGTCTCAGGATCAGGGTGCTTTGGAGGTGGGGAATGATGTTAATGAGGTTCAAGATGAGTTTCAAGATGGCAATGTTTTGGTCAGAGATATTGATACAGAGAATGACCAGGAGATCCCTGTAGTTTCCCAGGAGAATGTCTCTGAGGGGTGTGGGGATGATAGTGTGCTTTCTGAATTGTTACCAGAAAGTTCTCATGAGAGAGAACATGAAAATAGCTCAATACCTGCAGAAATTAATGAGCAAATAGATAACAAGCTAAGAGATAGACAAGAAAAAATTCAATCAAAACAGGAGAGCTGTGCAAAGGCTTCGGCGCTCTGCCAAGCTTCAACAGAAAACAATAACAAAGTCTCAACTAAAGAGAAACCAATTTCCGACCGCTAGTGACCTAGCTAACGAGGGGATAAAAAGTCTCAAGTTTGGGATGTGTAGTCAGATGAAGCATTGTTTAGAATCACGCCAAGTTCTGGAGCCCCCGGTGGCGCAGTGGGTTAAACTCCTGTGCCGGCAGGACTGAAGACCCACAGGTCACAGGTTCGAATCCGAGGAGAGGCAGATGAGCTCCCTCTATCAGCTCCAGCTCCTCATGCGGGGACAAGAGAGAAGCCTCCCACAAGGATGATAAAAACATCAAATCATCCGGGCGTCCCCTGAGCAACATCCTTGCAGATGGCCAATTCTCTCACACCAGAAGCGACTTGCAGTTTCTCAAGTCGCTCCTGACACGACAAAAAAAACAACAACCTTGCTTTGAAGTTTCATGCTAAGATATTTCTTGTTCATAGTTTTGGATTCCTGGATTTCATGATTGCTTCCCCAAGCCTTGGATCAATGTATTCCTGACTTTCTGGATTATATTGGAGATGTGTGCACTTTGTTTTTATGTTGCTGAACTCTACCTTGGACTAATTTGTTCCTGCTTATCTTCTTACCTAATTGGATTTACCTATTTCTTTAAAGTGCTTTTTACTTTGCTTTTTACTTATCTTCAATAAAATGATTGTTTTTTCCTATTCAACATGTGGTGTTTAAAGTCAGATGATTATTCCTGTTCTGGAGTGCAACACCCTGGTCTTTCAGCTGCTTCTCACAGAGATTTGTACCAATCTGGCCACCCTTCTCTGGACACTTTCTAGCTTGGCGATACCTTTCTCGTATCGTGGTGGAAAAGAGGTTCAACTTGAACCTTCCTGACAATAAGAGCGGTTCAACAACGGAATACACTGCCTTGAGTCCAGTGAGGGCTCCTTCTTTGCACGTCTCCAAATTGAGGCTGAATGGCCATCTGCTGGGAGGGCTTGGATAGTGTCTTCCTGTCTGGCATGAACAGGGTCACACCCAAATTCCTGGGAGTCACTCTGGACCGTTCTCTGACCTACAAGAAGCACTACCTGAATATCAAGCAAAAAGTGGGTGCTAGAAACAATATCATACAAAAACACAGACATGTGCCTTCCATCTCAAGAACAGAGAAGCATCCCGAGCTCTGAGGATGATTACCTGGGAAGGAATCCCACTGGAGCATTGAAGCGCACCCAAATACTTGGGAATCACTCTGAACCATGCTCTTACCTACAAGAAGCATTGCCTGAACATCAAGCAAAAAGTGGGTTCTAGAAACAATATCATACAAAAGCTGACTGGCACAACCTGGGGATCACAACCAGATACAGTGAAGACATCCGCCCTTGCGCTGTGCTACTCTGCTGCTGAGTACGCATGCCCAGTGTGGAACACATCTCACCACTCTAAAACAGTGGATGTGGCTCTAATGAGACATGCCGCATTATCACGGGGTGTCTGCGCCCTACACCACTGGAGAAATTACACTGCTTAGCCGGTATTGCACCACCTGACATCCGCCGGGAAGTAGCAGCCAATAGGGAAAGGACCAAGGCAGAGACATCTCCAGCTCATCCCGTTTGGGTATCAGCCAGCACGCCAAAGACTTAAATCCAGACATAGTTTTCTAAGATCTACAGAGACACTCGCTGGAACACCTCAGCAAGCGAGAGTCCAAAAGTGGCAGGCTCAAACCCAGAACCTCAATCAATGGCTGATACCAAATGAGAGACTCCCCCCTGGGCACACAGAAGACTGGGCGACTTGGAAGGCGCTGAACAGACTGCGCTCTGGCACCACGAGATGCAGAGCCCACCTTGAGAAATGGGGCTACAAAGTGGAATCCATGCGGATGTGGAGAAGAGCAAACCACTGACCACCTGCTGCAATGCAACCTGAGCCCTGCCACATGCACAATGGAGGACCTCCTTGCAGCAACACCAGAGGCACTCCAAGGGGCCAGATACTGGTCAAAGGACATTTAATCAACTACCAAGTTTGCAAACTTTGTGTTTTTTTTTAATCTGTTTGTTTGTTTTGTTCTGTTAGAAATGTGATACAATGGTCTGGTTACCCTGACACGATAAATAAATGAACAGGTTCGGACTGGGTGGCCCTTGGGGTCTCTTCCAGCTCTTAAGGTTTGATGAGGACACGTTGAGGAGGAGGTCTTACTGGTGAAAGCCAAGGACAAGATGATGGCCACGTCGATGAAGAGGTACTGAATGTCTCCGAGGTTGCGCAGAATCTGGAGGAGGAGGAGAGGAGCAGAAAGGAGGCCTGACTCCCTGAGCCTTGGCCCTTTCTTTCCCCAGCCCCACCCCAGCCAGAACCACGGCCTGGGAGGGCTCACCGAGTAGAGAAGCAGGATGCTGAGGTACTGGATGATGCTGTAGAGGGCCATGAACTTGAAGACGCAGAAGGAGGTCACGAGGGCTGCACGGCCTTCCCTGGGAAAGACAGAGGCACAGACACACACATCAGAGTGCTTGAAGGAAGGCAGAGCCTGGGCACCCGTCTCCTTAAAAAATGGCCGGAATAAAGGACAGTGAGTATGAATGTGAATGAACGAATGTGGAGTGGATACTGAATAAATGTTAGTGTTCCCCTTTGTCTGTGTAATCCCTATAGCGATGGTAAAACCCAGCACTGGAGTCTGTAAGTCTGCTTCTTTCTCTGAAATGCCTGATGCAATGTGCCCCACTGAACATGGATTAAAGACCATCCTTAAGAACACGAAAGGATTGCAAGCGGGTCTTTCTATAAATCAATTCAGACTTCTCTCAATTTACAAAACAAAAAATAATAATTAGAATCTGACCAATCCTTATAATCAAGTCACTCATTCACTCTCCAAATACAATATGATCGTAACCTATATGCAACATGCAAATTCAAGACATGTCCCATCATTCAATCTTATTCTGTTTTGGAAACATAATGATGACCACTCATAGAATCATAGAATCAAAGAGTTGGAAGAGACCTCATGGGCCATCCAGTCCAACCCCATTCTGCCAAGAAGCAGGAATATTGCATTCAAATCAGCCCTGACAGATGGCCATCCAGCCTCTGTTTAAAAGCTTCCAAAGAAGGAGCCTCCACCACACTCTGGGGCAGAGAGTTCCACTGCTGAACGGCTCTCACAGTCAGGAAGTTCTTCCTCATGTTCAGATGGAATATCCTTTCTTGTAGTTTGAAGCCATTGTTCCGCGTCCTAGTCTCCAAGGAAGCAGAAAACAAGCTTGCTCCCTCCTCCCTGTGGCTTCCTCTCACATATTTATACATGGCTATCATCTCCTCTCAGCCTTCTCTTCTTCAGGCTAAACATGCCCAGCTCCTTAAGCCGCTCCTCATAGGGCTTGTTCTCCAGACCTTTAATCATTTTAGTCGCCCTCCTCTGGACACATTCCAGCTTGTCAATATCTCTCTTGAATTGTGGTGCCCAGAATTGGACACAATATTCCAGATGTGGTCTAACCAAAGCAGAATAGAGGGGGAGCATGACTTCCCTAGATCTAGACACTATGCTCCTCTTGATGCAGGCCACAATCCCATTGGCTTTTTTTGCCGCCACATCACATTGTTGGCTCATGTTTAACTTGTTGTCCACGAGGACTCCAAGATCTTTTTCACACGTACTGCTCTCAAGCCAGGCATTGTCCCCCATTCTGTATCTTTGCATTTCATTTTTTCTGCCAAAGTGGAGTATCTTGCATTTGTCACTGTTGAACTTCATTTTGTTAGTTTTGGCCCATCTCTCTAATCTGTCAAGATTGTTTTGAATTCTGCTCCTGTCCTCTGGAGTATTGGCTATCCCTCCCAATTTGGTGTCGTCTGCAAACTTGATGATCATGCCTTCTAGCCCTTCATCTAAGTCATTAATGATGTATATTTTCCCCCTCTTCCCCTCACCCTTAGTTTGTGCCCCCTTCACCAGGACCAACCAACTCATGTTGTTTCACCATTCCAAAATATCATTGTTTCTCTCGCTGGCTTATACCCCTTTCCCTCATTAAGCACATACTCAATGAATTTTCTCCATATTTTCCAAAAGTCTGTTTGTTTACATATTCCCTTTTTAATTTTAACATTGCAAGTTAGCTTATCATTAATCGCCATATTCCAAATTTCCCTATACCATTCTTCAGTCGTCTCCGACTCTTCGTGACCTCATGGACCAGCCCAAGCCAGAGCTCCCTGTCAGCCGTCATCACCCCCAGCTCCTTCAAGGTCAGTCCAGTCACTTCAAGGTCCAAATTTCCCTATACCATTCTTCTAATTGAATTTCTTTTTTTGTTCCTTCCAATTATTTGCTATTAACAATTTAGCTGCTGTTATCAAATTAGAAACCAATTCTTTCTCCTCTTGTACGGGAATTATATTATCATGTATAAGTAATAAAGCTAATTTTGGTGTAATCTCAGTCTCTATTTTTATTATTGCTCTTATTTCTTTGAATATGCTTTCCCAAAATTTTTGTATAATGTAACATGACCACCACATATGAAGATACGTCCCTATTTCCTGACAACCTCTCCAACACTGATTTGAATATTTTTTATCAATCTGATTTAATCTAATAGGGGTTAGATACCACCTCCATATCATTTTGTAGTAATTTTCTTTAATTCTGATAGACATATTTTTTAGTATTCTCATATTCCATATGTTTGCCCATAATGGGAGTTAGATACCACCTCCATATCATTTTGTAGTAATTTTCTTTAATTCTGATAGACATATTTTTTAGTATTCTCATATTCCATATGTTTGCCCATTCTTGATTATTCATCCCCCCCCCCCAAGTCTGTTTCCCATACTTCCTTCAAATAATCTTGTTCCTGTTCATTCATTAATAACAGTGTTGGGGTTCAGCCTGAGTTTGAACTTGAACCTGATTCTCTGTTTGTTCCTCCTGATGCTAATGAAAGTATATTTACTGATGCTAGTGGAAATGTACCTCTTGATGCCAATGCTCCTGAAATTAGTGAGGAAGAAACTGCTGTAGGTTTGGAAAATGCCAATGTTCCTGAAATTAGTGAGGAAGGAACTTCTGTAGATTTGGAAAATGAAAGTACCAGTGTTCATGAGAATGTTTCAGAGGGAGACCTTGAACTTTCCCTCCCTTCTGCACCTGTTAACTGTAATGACAACAGAAGGGGCCAAATTTGGGAAGACAGAAGTAAATCACTCAGTTTGCGTAGATCCTCCCGAATTTAAGAATTAAAAACATTGGCTTCAAAAAAGAAGGGCGGTTCACGGAACCAATTCTTGAGTTTTAATTGCAATACGCCGAGCTGATTGTCTCAGTTCAGGCATCGTTTCAGAATTGATGAAGACCTTGGCAGTTCTCCCGGTTCCCTGGCCATAGTTTGGGAAGATTTCTAGGATATCAAGTACAGTTAGTGGATTGCTAACAGATTCCAGTATTTCCCAGTGAGGCTTTTGGTTTTGCTTTGTCCATTTAAATTCATGTTTGCTGATTTTGCTGTGGCTTTTGACTTGCATTTTTCCTTTATTTTGTAACCATTTTCTTCAATAAAAAAGGATTGTTTTTCACAGCCAAGTGTGGTGGATAGTTATCTTAGGGCCTCGTTCCCTGCTCTGGATTGCATCAAACAGTTTATAGATATCACTTACTATGCCTTTTAATGTTATATTGTCTTCTTTAGTCTCCCTTTGAGTTATCATCTTTTCTATTTTTGTGTATTCCCTACCTCCGTTATACTTTTTCCTTATATCACTTGACCATTTACCCAATTGTAGATACTTATGCCAGTCTAAGTCTCCTCATTCCTCTTTTATTCTTTCCATATTTACCATTTTCAGATCCCAGTCTTTTACTTTCATTAAACCTCTTCCATTAAGTTCTACTTCAAGTTCTTTTTTTAAAATTTTCTGGGAAGTTTTCTGTTATAGAGTATAGGAATAATTTAGTGATAAAGGTATGTTTACTTAATGTGTTTATGTTAAGTTGAATAAATGCAATAAATTTTTAAAAAAAAAAAAAAGCAAGCAGGTCTTTCGCAAGTTAACATATTCGGCACCTACCGGATGAGGTCCGGGACGCAGGAGATGTTGGGGGTCTTGGAGGTGAAGGGTGAAGCCACGGAGGCCTCAAGCTCCGAGAGGGAGATCCCGGCGTGCGCTCGCTTCAGGGCCTGAACGGGGCAGAGACAGGAGAGTCAGGGCTGCCTCGCACTCAGTGGTTCTGTACCACAACTATGTTTCTTTCAGCCATCTTGTTTTTATATTGCTTTTAATTGTGTTGTTATTTGTTTTATCTGATGTTTTAATTGGTTAAAGTGTTTTACATGTTGTGTTTTAGTTGTAATCTTGGGCGTGTCCCTTGTAAGCCGCCCTGAGTCCCTTCGGGGAGATGGTTGGTGGGGTACAAAAATTATTATTATTATTATTATTTCCTGACTGTGAGAGCTGTTCAGCAGTGGAACTCTCTGCCCCAGAGTGTGGTAGAGGCTCCTTCTTTGGAGGATTTTAAACAGAGGCTGGATGGCCATCTGTCAGGGGTGCTTTGAATGCAATTTTCCTGCTTCTTGGCAGAATGGGGTTGGACTGGATGGCCCAGGAGGTCTCTTCCAACTCTATGATTCTATGATTATTATTATTATTATTATTATTATTATTATTATTATTATTGTATTGTCGAAGGCTTTCATGGCCGGAATCACTGGGTTGTTGTAGGTTTTTTCAGGCTGTATGGCCATGTTCTAGAGGCATTCTCTCCTGACATTTCGCCTGCATCTATGGCAAGCATCCTCAGAGGTAGTGAGGTCTGTTGGAAGTAGGGAAAGGGGTTTATATATCTGTGGAATGACCAGGGTGCTGGAGCTAGGTGTGAATGTTTCAGCTGACCACCTTGATTAGCATTTAATGGCCTGGCAGTGCCTGGGGCAATCTTTTGTTGAGAGGTGATTAGATGTCCCAGATTGTTTTCCCTCTGTTGTTTTGCTGTTGTAATTTTAGAGTTTTACAACAACCTTATTATTATTATTATTATTATTATTATTATTATTATTATTATTATTATTGGGCTTCACAGATCAGCCTGGTCTCAAGCCATTGGGGGGAGGGCGTCATAACCCCCATAACTTTCTGCTCTGCCCCACTTCTCTGAAGGGACACACAGGCAAGTTTGCCCATGCAGCAGGCCTTTTGTGTTCATTGTAATGCCAACAGGTGAAGGACTCACCCCGCAGTCATTGGCTCCGTCCCCACACATCCCAACATAGTAGCTGAAAGACAAGAGGCGGGTGAATTGGAGCAGGAAGAGGGGTTCCCTCCATCTTTAAAACCCCATAATCTTCCAGAAGAAGTTTGGCTAGCGGACAGATTGGGGGGCACACTCACTCCATCTTCTGCAGGGCTTCCACCAGCTGCGTCTTCTGGTCGGGGGCCATCCGGGCATAGATGGTGCCGCAGAGCAGAAGCTGGAACACAACAACATAACAAAGATGATATATCAGGCAGGGGCAAACTTGGGCCCTCCCTCCAGGCTGTTTAACATTTACATGAAACTGTTGGGAGAGATCATCCAGATTTTTGGAGTTTGGTATCAAATTTACACTGACGACACCCAACTCTATGCCAAGGATGCATAATGGACTGGAAGAGGGCCAGTAAGTGGAAATTAAATTCGGACTAAACAGAGGTCCTCATGGTCAGTCAGAAAGGCAGATCAGGGTGTGGGATTACAGCCTGTGTTGTGTTGGATGGGGTCGCACTCCCCTTGAAGACACAGGTCCGCAGTCAGAGGGTGATCCTGGACTCATTGGCTTTTCCCCCCACATGAGGGACACGTCTTAAAGAAACTGGCAGTCAACATACCATAATCACAACAAAATAAAAAATTAAATTAAAGTAAAATAAAATAAAAATAAAATAGTAAAAATTCAAAGACGAAGAAGAATGAGAGAAAGATCTCTAGCTGCTGCAATGGTGGCGGATGAAAGGAACTGAGGCAGTTGCCCCTCCCACTGGCTATATATACTCTCAAGGGGAGAGTGGGCGGGGCTACCACCTAAATGTGTCTAATAATTGTCGAAGGCTTTCATGGCCGGAATCACTGGGTTGTTGTAGGTTTTTCCGGGCTATATGGCCATGTTCTGGAGGCATTTCTCCTGACGTTTTGCCTGCATCTATGGCAAGCATCCTCAGAGGAAGGGTAGTGAGGTTTCTACCTCAGAGGTAGAAACGTTAGGAGAAATGCCTCTAGAACATGGTCTTATAGCCCGAAAAAACCTACAACAACCCAGTGTCTAATAAGTTTTCTAGAAAATTCCGAACTGTCTGCGCAGGCGCAGGAAATACCATATGTGTGATTCACAGGGACCACGATGGGGAACTCCAGGTGTCTGCAGTGGCCAGGAGTGCCTTTGCACAATCAAAACTTGTGCGCCAGCTGCGCCCATACCTTGAGACACTAGTCTTGACCATGGTAGTCCACACCTTAGTCACATCCCGTCTGGACCACTACAACGCTCTCTATGTAGGGCTGCCTTTGAAGATAGTTCGGAAGCTGCAACTGGTTCATAGATCAGCAGCCAGGTTACTAACTGGAGTGCCAAACAGGGAGAGAACTACTCCCATGTTATGGCAGCTCCATGGTCTGCCAGTCTGCTTTGTATGGTCAGGATAATGACCATACAAAGTGCTGGCCATTATCTATAAAGTCCTAAACTGTTCGGGCCCAGGCAATTTGCAAAACCGCATCTCTGTACACAAACTGGCCTGAAATTCCGATCTGCAGAGGAGTCCCTGCTCTCAGTCCCGTCCTGTCTCAAGCATGGTTGGTGGGGACAAGAGCGGGGGCCTTCTCCGTGGTGGTCCCTCTCCTCTGGAACTCCCTCCCTAAAGAAATAAAAACAGCCCCCACCCTTGCCTCCTTTAAAAAGCTTTTTAAAACCCCTTTATGCACCTTATCATATGTAGAGGAGGAAGACTAGTACACCTTTCAATATATCCTCGCCTAGCTACTGGACACCTACTTCAGCCTCTGGAAATGATGTGTGATGGGTTATATTATGTCTATTTAAGTTCAATTATGTATTATTTTTATTTAGCTTTATTTTACTTTATGGACCTCCAAGTGGCGCAGTTGGTTAAACATTGAGCCGCTGACCTTGTTGATCGAAAGGTCGTAGATTCGAATCTGGGGAGCGGTGTGAGCTCCCACCGTTAACCCCAGCTTCTGCCAACCTAGTAGTTCGAAAACATGCAAATGTGAGTAGATCAATAGGTCCCGCTCTGGCAGGAAGGTAATGGCGCTCCATGCAGTCATGCTGGCCACATGACCTTGGAGGTGTCTACGGACAACTCCAGCTCTTCGGCTTGGAAATGGAGATGAGCACCAGAGTCCCAGAGTTGGACACAACTGAACTTAACGTCAGGGGAAAACCTTTACCTTTATTTTATTTAGTTTGTTTTGTGATTATTTTATCCACTGTTTTGATTTGATTTATCAATCTGTTTTCGGCACTGAATGTTTGCCATTGTGTTACTTTTGTTGGAAATTGCCCTGAGTCCCCCCAGAGAGACAGATAGGGTGGGGGACAAATAAAGTATTATTATTATTATTACTATTATTATTATTACTACTACTACTACTACTACTACTACTACCACCCTGCATTCCGCTTTGTAAGAGATACCAAACATTCCTACGCTAAGGATCATGGCGGCTGTTATCTAGCATATTTATGGAGGATGCAATGCTTCTTTTTTTCCTTTTTCAAATATATTTTTCTTCAGGATATTAAAGATATAGAGGTGGAGGATTTAGGGATCCACAAGAGAGGAAAGAAAGAAAAAGGGGGAAAAAAACCCTTTTACATGTAAAGTGGGAAAACAATGGTGTGATAGGAAAGTAGGAAAACATGTATAGTGTAACAAAAGAAATAAACAAATGAAAAATGGAAAAAAAAATAAAGAAAAAAGCAGATAAAAAAATAAAAATAAAAAGTCTGTTGACTTCCATCTAGTCTTTTGCGGCTTTGTCTTCATCGTAACCTAAATAATCTCTATTGAGGGTATCATTTCATGGCATTTCAATAAAATAAATCGGCTCTTCTTGTGTCTCCATTATGTACGGATGTCTTATAATAAATCTATTTAAATCTCAATTTTTTCTTTAACAAAAAAGTTAATTTGTCCATGTCCTTGATCTCTTTTATTTTCTGGTGCCATTCATCTAAATCTGATTACTCTTTTTACTTTCGGTATATCGCATAACAAATTCTGGCTCCAGTAGACAAGTAAATAAATAGAATCTTCATCTTGGAAAGAAGTGACGAGTGGAGTGCCGCAGGGTTCCGTCCTGGGCCCGGTCCTGTTCAACATCTTTATTAATGACTGAGATGAAGGGTTAGAAGGCAGGATCATCAGGTTTGCAGTTGTTGTTCATTCGTTCAGTCGTCATGTTCAACATCTTTATTAAAGACTTAGATGAAGGGTTAGAAGGCATGATCATCAAGTTTGCAGACGACACCAAATTGGGAGGGATAGCCAACACTGCAGAGGACAGGAGCAGGAGATCTTGACAGATTAGAGAGATGGGCCAAAACTAACAAAATGAAGTTCAACAGTGACAAATGCAAGATACTCCACTTTGGCAGAAAAACGAAATGCAAAGATACAGAATGGGGGACGATGCCTGGCTCTGAGAGCAGTACGTGTGAAAAAGATCTTGGAGTCCTCGTGGACAACAAGTTAAACATGAGCCAACAATGTGATGTGGCGGCAAAAAAAGCCAATGGGATTTTGGCCTGCATCAAGAGGAGCCTAGTGCCTAGATCCAGGGAAGTCCTGCTCCCCATGCTCTATTCTGCTTTGGTTAGACCACACCTGGAATATTGTGTCCAATTCTGGGCACCACAATTCAAGAGAGATATTGACAAGCTGGAATGTGTCCAGAGGAGGGCGACTCAAATGATCAAGGGTCTGGAGAACAAGCCCTATGAGGAGCGGATTAAGGAGCTGGGCATGTTTAGCCTGAAGAAGAGAAGGCTGAGAGGAGATATGATAGCCATGTATAAATATGTGAGAGGAAGCCACAGGGAGGAGGGAGCAAGCTTGTTTTCTGCTTCCCTGGAGACTAGGACGCAATGGAACAATGTCTGTATTCATAGAATCATAGAATCAAAGAGTTGGAAGAGACCTCATGGGTCATCCAGTCCAACCCCCTGCCAAGAAGCAGGAATATTGCATTCAAATCACCCCTGACAGATGGCCATCCAGCCTCTGTTTAAAAGCTTCCAAAGAAGGAGCCTCCACCACACTCTGGGGCAGAGAGTTCCACTGCTGAACGCCTCTCACAGTCAGGAAGTTCTTCCTCATGTTCAGATGGAATACATGAGGAAGAACTTCCTGACTGTGAGAGATGTTCAGCAGTGGAACTCTCTGCCCTGGAGTGTGGTGGAGGCTCCTTCTTTGGAAGCTTTTAAACAGAGGCTGGATGGCCATCTGTCAGGGGTTCTTTGAATGCAATATTCCTGGTTCTTGGCAGGGGGTTGGACTGGATGGCCCATGAGGTCTCTTCCAACTCTATGATTCTATGATTCTATGATGTGATGAGGTCCTAATCAGTTATACCTAATACATAATATTCTGGCTTCATGGGGAATTTAATCTTGAGGATTATGTTGGGTTGCTGCATGTATTTTTTCCCAAAATCTTTTTGCTTCCTTGCAGGTCCACCACATGTGAAAGAAACTACCCTCCTGGTCTCTGCATTTCCAGCAATATTTTTGTGTGTTCCTATACATTAAACTTAGTTTCCTTGGTGTAATGTACCAACGATGGAACATTTTAAGCCAATTTTCTTTCAAATCCAGGATGCAACGCTTCTGAGCGTTGAGATCCCGTCGGCAGAGGCTCACCTTGGGCAGCAGGTCGGGGAAGTGCTCCAGGATGACGGAGAAGGACCTTCCGCCGATGGCGAAGTGGTAGCTGACCTCGGGGACCGCTGGCCGGGGCGCCGCAGGGGGAGGCTCTTCCTCGTCCAGCATCAGCTTGATCTCCTGCGGGGCGGAGGTGGGAGGGTTAACTTGAAAGTATTTGTAACAGAGACTTGGCTTTAGAAGAAACTGTAACAAGTTTATTGAAGTATAGAAGAAGCTTGATGGTTTCAATGTTTCTTAGCTCTTAGAGGCACATTTCTTCAGAGGTTACATTTAACACATTTCATAAAACAACTCTTAAGAGAACGATTCCGTTTACTAAACAGGTTTTGAATTTATTTTCCTTCAAAATGTGTTTCTTTCTTTAACAGATTACTTCAGGCACAAGCTTATTTTTTCCTTATGTTATTTCTGTTGCAGTAAAGATTCTTATTCTTGTTGACCCAAGGCAGGGGCAGGGCTCCTCACCTGCTTGCTGTCCTTGTCGGGGATCTCTGGGGCCGGGAGCTCGTCCGCCTGCTGCCAGTGGATGGTGGCCGGCTGGCCGTCCTTGGGGGGCAGGGCCTCCGTCAGAATGACCTTCCCTTTGGCCGGGATCATGCCACACTCGCGGCCCACCGAGACGGCCGTCAAGAGGTTATCTCCTGGGCCACCAAAGAGGAAGAGGAGGAGAAGGAAGGAAGGAAGGAAGGAAGGAAGGAAGGAAGGAAGGAAGGAAGGAAAGAAAAATTAATTGCAAGGATACAGAATGCCTGGCTTCACAACAGAGTTACATGTGAAAAAGATCTTGGGGTGTTGTTGGAGGCTTTCATGGCCAGAATCACTGGGTTTCCAGGCTCTCTGACCATGTTTCAGAAGCATTCTCTCCTGACATTTCACCCACATCTATAGCAGGCATCCTCAGAGGTTGTGAGGTTTGTTGGAAACTAGACAAGTGGGATTTATGCATCTGTGGAATGATGTCCAGGGTGGGAGAAAGAACTCTTGTCTGTTGGAGGCAAGTGTGAATGCTGCAACTGATCACCTTGATTAGCATTGGATAGCCTTGCAGCTTCAAGCTTTGGCTGCTTCCTTTTTTGGGAGGTGTTAGGTGGCCCTGACTGTTTCTTGTCTGGAATTCCCCTGTTTTTGATTGTTGTTTATCCTTTACTGTCTTGATTCTGGTGTTTTTAAATACTGGTAGCCAGATTTTATTCATTTCCTCCTTTCTGTTGAAATTGTCCACTTGCTTCTTGTGGATTTCAAGAACAAGGGCTAGACTGCGCATGTGCGCTTCTTATACACATGCTAAAATAATGTATAAATATTACAATTAATATGGTGTCCCTACTTCGTGGATTTTCACTTATTGCAGTTGATCCTGGAACGTAACCCCCGCAATAAGCGAGGGAACACTGTAATGTAAATAAAGACAAGTGCTGCTAGTTGAAGCAGAGAAACTGTTTGAAGTCAGCTAAGTGGACAGTTATCAGCACGTTGGCTAGCTAATGGCAATAACAGAATGCTGGACTGTATCTGAACACTTGCTGTGAGCTTAACAAGGGACTCTTTCCTGCTTCTTTCTGAGCCCCCAGAGACCCCTCCTCCCTCCCCCTCCCTTCCCACTTCCCTTTCCTGCTTCCCCTTCCTACCTGTCACCATGACGGGGCGGATGCAGGCCCTGCGCAGCTCTGCCAGCACCGGCACCGTCTCAGGCTTGAGCTTGTTCTGGAGCATGGCCAGCCCCAGAAAGTCCATGCCGCTCTCAATGAAGTCCCTGCAGCAGAGGAGAGGAGCGTTGGGGGGACGTATAGGTATAGGTCCCTTTTGAGGGTGGGGGAGGCAGCAGGGAACAAAGCGAGGCATTTACGCACCTGCTGATGTGCTGGACCTTGTGCCAGGTGAACTTGCTCTCCAGCCGCCGCCGTGCCAAGGCGAGGACCCTCAGCCCTCGTTGGGTGTAGGACTCCAGCACCGCAGAAAAGTTCTCTGGAACTGAAATATAGAGGAGAACATCAGAATAAATGTTGCGCCGCCCACAGAAAGGGAGTGTTGGTTCGTTCTTCAAAGCACCCCCAATTAAGGACTCTTCTCACCAGTCTCCTGGCGGCAGAGGCTCCCCACCACTTCGGGGGCGCCCTTCATGTATGCCGTGAGGCGCTTCTCGCCCAAAGTGCGGGTCACGACGCTCATGCGCTGCAGGGCCGAAGAGAAGGGGAACTGCACCAGGAGGCCAATCTGGAAGGCTCTCTGCACAGAAGAAGGGGAGGGTGGAGCCAGGAAAAATATAGGTTGCAAACCTGTGACCATAGTTTTCCGAGTGGTCACCGGAACTGAGGCAGTAGCCCCTCCCACTGGCTATATACTCTATGGGGAGAGGGGCCGTGGCTACCACCTAAAAGTGTCTAATAAGTTTTCTAGAAGATTCCGAACTGTCTATTGCAACCCAGAGCAGGAAACTGGACCCTCAGACAACAATCCACCACACTTGACTTCAGGAAAACAATCCTTCTTTATTGATGAAAGATGAATACAAAATAGAAGAAATATGCAAAGGTAAAAAGTCACAGTAAAAATCAGGAACAAGAAATGTCCACAAACAAGATCATGAAACCCAAAGCAAAACTGCTGAATCCTGGAACCTGTTAGCAATCCACTAACCGTACTTGGAACAACTAGAAAACCTCCGAGGAACAAGGCCACTTGAATCAGGAGACCTGCAAAAGCTTGGACATGAATCTGGAACGATGCCTGGTCTGAAGCTGCATTTAGGCCAGGCATACTTAAGGCCGAGAAATCAATTGCGAGACACGCCTGAAGACTTTGTTTGCATTTCTCTTAATCTAGCTGACCTACGTAAACTTTGTGCTTCCCCCCGGCTCTGCCAAATCTGCCCCCGCCTATCCTCATTAGGCAGACCAGGTGTCAGATTCTCTGGAGAACTAACACTGGAAGGAAAAGGGAGTGAAATGTCTCCGCTCCGCTCGGAATGCATGTTCTCATGGGAATCTTGACTTTCACTTTCCAAGGCTATAGGATTTCCACTACTCAAACCATCATAATCTAAATTGGCCTCAGAATTCACATTGACATCTACATTGGCATCAGGAAATACAATCAGAGAATCAGGTTCAGGTTCACACACAGGCTGAACCCCAACACTGTCTGTGCAGGCACAGGAAATACCATATGTGCAATTCACAGTTGACCACGATGGGAAATAAGAGGCATTATGTCTGTGGGCAAAATGTTAACCCACCCCCCAAATGTAATGGGAAGCAAGAGTAGACCCACTCACCATCATCTCCATGAGTTCCTGGAAGGAAAAAAGGAAGCAAAAAGAGCAAAGTCAGAATCCAAGGAGGTGGGCCTCATGATCACATTTTTTGAAATACCCAAATGATGATGATGATGATGATGATGTTTATTTATACCGTTTTTTTCTCTCCCCTAAGAGACTCAAAGCGGCATAAATAAAAATAATTTCAGTACAGTGGGTTGTTGTAGGTTTTTCAGGCTATATGACCATGTTCTAGAAGCATTCTCTCCTGACGTTTCGCCTGCATCTATGGCAAGCATCCTCACTGAGTTTATCTGGTTCAATGAAGTTCCAAAAGCTTGCTCGAAGAGCCAGGTTTTCACTCTTTTCCTAAAGGTCAGGAAGAGGGGGCGAATCTAATATCCCCAGGAAGGGAGTTGTTGATATGGTGGTTGTGCGGGTGGTCCAGCATTTCTGTGTTCTCAAATATTAATATGCTGTGTCCAGGCTGGTTCATCAGGTGCTCTGCTATGGCTGACTTCTCTGGTTGGAGTAGTCTGCAGTGCCTTTTGTGTTCCTTGATTCATGTTTGGGCAATGCTGCTGCCTTTGGTGGTCCCTCTGGAGACTTCTTGTCCACAGCTGTACGGTGTACGGCAGTGGTAAGTGGATCCCTCTAACTTTGCAAACTTCCTGGCTACTCAATACTATTCAAGTTTGCTAATTGCAACATTCACACTTGGTTCAAACTAAAAAAATTCAGTTAAAATCAATACAAAGAATTAGGCATGGGTAGAGTCGCTCAGATAACTCGTTGCACGTAATAATTCAGTTAAAATTACCTTTCTGAAGCGATATCGAAGCTTTTTTTAAAAAAACCAGATGTCCCTTTGCCCTTCCCAAGCTTTTTCTGCCATTTTTGTTATGACTCAGGAAGTGAGTCGGAAATTATTCAGCTTTTCCCTGCTTCTGGTCCCTGGTCTCGGCTCGAGCCAGAGAAACCAGGTTTAAAGCCAGAGAAGCCAATTTTAAGCCAGAGAAGGAAGGAATTTCCTCTGCTCGCTTTTCCCTGCTTCTGGTCCCTGGTCTCAGCTCAGGCCAGAGAAGCCAATTTTAAGCCAGAGAAGGAAGGAATTTACTCCGCTTGCTTTTCCCTGCTTCTGGTCCTTGGTCTCGGCTCAAGCCAGAGAAGCCAGTTTTAAACCAGAGAAGGAAGGAATTACCTCTGTTTGCTTTTCCCCGCTTCTGGCCCCTGACCTTGGCTCAAGCCAGAGAAGCCAGTTTTAAACTAGAGAAGGAAGGAATTTACTCCGCTTGCTTTTCCCTGCTTCTGGTCCCTGGTCTCGGCTCAAGCCAGAGAAGCCAGTTTTAAGCCACAGAAGGAAGGAATTTCCTCTGTTTGCTTTTCCCCGCTTCTGGCCCCTGGTCTCGGCTTAAGCCAGAGAAGCCAGTTTTAAAGCCAGAGAAGGAAAGAATTTCCTGGCATCGACTCAAGCTAGAGAAGCCAGTTTTAAAGCCAGAGAAGCCAGTTTTAAACTAGAGAAGGAAGGAATTTACTCCGCTTGCTTTTCCCTGCTTCTGGTCCCTGGTCTCGGCTCAAGCCAGAGAAGCCAGTTTTAAGCCACAGAAGGAAGGAATTTCCTCTGTTTGCTTTTCCCCGCTTCTGGCCCCTGACCTTGGCTCAAGCCAGGGAAGCCAGTTTTAAAGCCAGAGAAGGAAAGAATTTCCTGGCATCGACTCAAGCTAGAGAAGCCAGTTTTAAAGCCAGAGAAGCCAGTTTTAAACTAGAGAAGGAAGGAATTTCCTCTCTTTGCTTTTTCCCGCTTCTGGCCCCTGGTCTCGGCTTAAGCCAGAGAAGCCAGTTTTAAAGCCAGAGACGGAAGAAATTTACTCCGCTTGCTTTTCCCTGCTTCTGGTCCCTGGTCTCGGCTCAAGCCAGAGAAGCCAGTTTTAAACTAGAGAAGGAAGGAATTTCCTCTCTTTGCTTTTTCCCGCTTCTGGCCCCTGGTCTCGGCTTAAGCCAGAGAAGCCAGTTTTAAAGCCAGAGACGGAAGAAATTTACTCCGCTTGCTTTTCCCTGCTTCTGGTCCCTGGTCTCGGCTCAAGCCAGAGAAGCCAGTTTTAAAGCCAGAGAAGGAAGGAATTTCCTGGCCTCGGCTCAAGCCAGAGAAGGAAGGAATTTCCTGGCCTCAGCTCAAGCCAGAGAAGCCAGATTTAAAGCCAGAGAAGGAAGGAATTTCCTGGCCTCGGCTCAAGCCAGAGAAGCCAGATTTAAAGCCAGAGAAGGAAGGAATTTCCTGGCCTCAGCTCAAGCCAGAGAAGCCAGATTTAAAGCCAGAGAAGGAAGGAATTTCCTGGCCTCAGCTCAAGCCAGAGAAGCCAGTTTTAAAGCCAGAGAAGGAAGGAATTTCCTGGCCTCAGCTCAAGCCAGAGAAGCCAGATTTAAAGCCAGAGAAGGAAGGAATTTCCTGGCCTCGGCTCAAGCCAGAGAAGCCAGATTTAAAGCCAGAGAAGGAAGGAATTTCCTGGCCTCAGCTCAAGCCAGAGAAGCCAGATTTAAAGCCAGAGAAGGAAGGAATTTCCTGGCCTCGGCTCAAGCCAGAGAAGGAAGGAATTTCCTGGCCTCAGCTCAAGCCAGAGAAGCCAGATTTAAAGCCAGAGAAGCCAGTTTTAAGCCAGAGAAGGAAGGAATTTCCTGGCCTCGGCTCAAGCCAGAGAAGGAAGGAATTTCCTCCGCCTGCTTTTCCCCACTTCTGGAGTAAAACGACGACTTTCAAAGTAAAGACCACCCAATAAACAGGAAATAACACTTTCAAACCATTAACAGAAACATTAAGAAGTCTTGGAAGTTTCGAAAAGTTTTGAATTTTTTTTTCTGTGAAATTCGGAATTGACTTTAGAATTGAATCATCAGAGCCCCGTACATCCGAAACGAGTTTTGAACCTTTTTTTTTTTAAATCAACCAAGCCTACAAAAATCTTCCATTTGGGCAACCAGTGGAAACTGCTCTGGAAGGAGTTCTCTTTCTTTAAGCATGTAGCATTTAAGCATAGTTTTAAAAGTATTTTAACTTCTATGACAGTTTTGCACTTCGCAGCAGCCCTGGGCAAACGTCATCCCTCCAGGTGTTTTGGACTTCAACTCCCACCATTCCTAACAGTCTACTGACCGTTAGGAATGGTGGGAGTTGAAGTCCAAAACACTTGGGGGAGGGTTGAAGTTGGCCCAGGCTTGGTCTGTATTTTCATTATACCGGGCTGGAAGGATGTCATAAAATCACTTTGGTTTGGAGGATCTGGAGAGTCCCACAAACCCTTTTTTGGGCCTAAGTGAAACTGTAAACATGTGGATAACAGGTGTGTGTGTGTTCACCTATAGCAATGAGAAAGGAAGAGTGTTTTGCTTTGTCTCACCTCCTCCTCCTCAGGGGCTCCCTTCGGGGTCCCTGGAGCCCCCCGATCCGGGGGCCGGACGACCGTGGGCTGGATCTGGTCGTGGCGGGATGTTTCCTCCATGGTGGGCTCCTCCAGAACCTGCAGAGAGGAGGGAGGACTGACTTTGAACCACAGATGAACGACACCCCAAAGTCCATCCAGTCCAAACCCCTTCTTTGTGCCAGGAAGGAGAACACAACCAAACCCCTCCTGACAAGAGGGCCTTCCAGCCTTGGCTTAACAACCTCTAGAACAGGCATGGGCGAAAGAAAAAGCCTTCCTGCTTAGTTGGGAAAGGACAAAAAGTATATTCTGCGTGTTTGGTTGTGCAAGTAGTAAACACCTCCTTCCTGAACCAGAACTAAAAGAACAGGCATGGGCCAACTTTGGCCCTCCCTCCAGGTGTTTTGATCTCCAACTCCCACAATTCCTAACAGCCAGCTCTTTAAGCTGCTCCTCATAGGGCTTGTTCTCCACATCCTTGATCATTTTAGTCACCCTCTTTCTCTGGACACATTCCAGCTTAGAGTCAGTATCTCCCTCCAATTGTGGTGCCCAGAACTGGACACAGTGTGATTCCAGGTGTGGTCTGCGCAAGGCGGAACAGACACCCCGCTGTGTGCCTGCTTACCCATCCAGTGGCCTCAAACATCTTGAGGTCGAGGGGGTCCCCCGAGAGGCGGCCCCCGATGGTGGCGAGCGAGTGGCAGGCGGCCATGGCGGCCACGAAAGGAGAACTGGTCAGGGCCGGGGAGCGGAGGTCCTGCCCCGGAGGGAGGAAGCTGCAGGAAAAGGGGGGCAAAGAGACACACGGTGTAAGAGATCAACAGCCGGGGAGAAAACGGAGCTCCTCTAACATAGAAATGGGTGCAACACCAGGGGGAGAAGACCATCACGTTGGCAATCAATCATCGAATAACAAAGTTGGAAGAGACCACTTGGGCCACCCAATCCAACCCCCTTCTGCCATGATGCAGGAAAAGTAGCATCAAAGCACCCCCGACAGATGTCCACCCAGCCTCTGTTCCAAAGCTGCCAAGGAAGGAGCTTCCACCAGACGCCAAGGCAGAGAGTTCCACTGCTGAACAGCCCTCCTTACAGACTGGAAGTTATTCCTCATGTTTAATGATATCTCCTCCCTGTCATTTGAGCCCATTGAAATAACGGTGGGTCAATTTTTGCCTTAAAATCACAAAGAAGACCCCCAGCGACCCACACAAAAGTTCCCTTATGGCAAGCAATCTCACACCATCACAAATAATGGCTTTCTTGGAAGCCCAGCCTTGCTTCGTCCACTCACCGGCCGTCCTGAGCTTGGACGAAGCCCCAGAAGTCCAGCCCGTCCTCAGTCAACGTCCCCGTCTGAAAAGGAAATAGATACGGTTGAAATCCACAATCAAACGAGGGATTTATTTGATGGGACAGTCAAGTTGAAAGAAAATATGTGATAACTGCAGCGAGAATTGTCTATATTGATCATGGGCAAACTTCGGCCTTCCTCCAGGTGTTCTGGACTTCAACTCCCACAATTCCTAACAGCTGGTATTAAATAATAGATTGTTATTATTAGCACAGCAGGTGATGGATGATTGATTAAAATCTGATGCAACAATCACAGAATGGGATGAGTCAAAAGAATAATTGTGGACAAAGTAACCGGTTATTATGGCACAGAATGACCCAGAGGATCGTAGAATGGAAGAGAAAGGAAAGCCCAGAAGCAGATGTAGAGAAAAATTTAAAATGGAAAATAAGGAAGAAGAAAGGAATTGTGGGATTCATATATAATACTAGCCGTCCCCTGCCATGCGTTGTTGTGGCCCAGTCTGTGTATATGTGTTTTGTGTGTGTATATATGTGTATATGTATGTGTATATATTTGTGTATATGTGTATATATGTGGTTATCTGCATGTGTTGCAATGTATTTAATATTTTTTGGCTTTTTAAGTCCCTTCTGCTGTGTTTTCCCGTGTTTTTATGAGTGATGGTCACTCGTTGGCCTGAGAGGTGTCTTGTGCCCACATTTGGTGTCAATTTGTCCAGTGGTTTTTGAGTTCTGTTCATCCCACAAACAAACATTACATTTTTATTTATATAGATAACTAGCGTTCCCCTGCCAGGCGTTGCTGTGGCCCAGTCCAGTGATCTGGAAAATAAAGTAATGAGAAAGTGTTGGTTTCTAATCTATGTAATTTCTTTCTGCTTGTGGGTAAACAGTATTTCTTGCTGTTGCTTTGCCAGAGTTGATGTGGAGATTGTCTGGTTTGCCTACTCTGGAACAGACAACATATAATCGTCCTTCTTTAGGGGTCCCTTTCAAATCTTTGATACTGCATCTGTCATATACATATATGTATGTGTGTGTGTGTGAATGGCTGGATGGCCCTTTGTCAGGAGGGCTTTGATTATGCTTTCTTGCCCTGGTGAAGGGAGTTGGACTGGGTGGCCTTAAGGCACCATTTCTCAACCTGGGAAGTCAAGACCCCCGGGGGGGGGGGGTCACCGGGGGGGGGGGTGTCAGAAGGGTCACCAAAGACCACCAGAAAACACAGTATTTTCTGTTGGTCATAAGGGTTCTGTGTGGGAAGTTTGCTCCAATTCTGTCGTTGGTGGGGTTCAGAATGCTCCTTGATGGTAGGTGAACTGTGAATCCCAGTAGCTACAACTCCCAAATGTCAAGGTCTGTTTCCACCAAACTCCATCTGTGTCCACATTTTGCTATATTGAGTATCCATGCCAAGTTTGGTCCAGATCCATCATTGTTTTGAGTCCACAGTGCTCTCTAGATGTAGGTGAACTACAACTCCAAAACTCAAGGTCAATGCCCACCAAACCCTTCTAGTATTTTGTGTTGGTCCTGTGTGCCAAGTTTGGTTCAATTCCATCGTTGACGGAGTTCAGAATGCTCTTTGATTATAGGTTAACTATAAATCCCAGCAACTACAACTCCCAAAAGACAAATCAAATTTTTTTGAGTGATAGTCACTCCTTGGGGTAGTAAATGTCTTGTGGCCAAATTTGGCAGCAATTCATCCAATTGTTTTTGAGTTCTGTTAATCCCACAAACGAACCTTACATTTTTATTTATATCGATAATAATATGGCCGACCTTGTCGAAGCACATGAGGTTGAGCTGCCCGCAGATGTTGATGCGCTGGGGGCTGATGGAGAAGATGCGCTCCCTGCGCAGGCGCCGCTGGGCATAGACCACCCCAGCCGTCATGGCCGCCGGCAAGGCGGGGGGCACCGTGATGGTCAGGATGTCCAGGGATTCCAGGATGATGCGCCCCACGGGCTCCTGGCCGAGGAGACGCAAGCAAGAAAGAGAGTTACCATCTGGATCAGGCCTTACTTCTACAGGCAACACGATTTTTGTTCCTGGGTTATAATAAATGTCATTTCCTAATTGGTTGTATCATAAAAATGGAGTCCCCAGTGGTTCAGTGGGTTAAACCCCTGTGCAGGCAGGACTAAAGACCAACAGGTCACAGGTTCGAATCAGGGGAGAGAATGGATGAGCTCCCTCTATCAGCTCCAGCTCCCCATGCGGGGACATGAGAGAAGCCTCCCACAAGGATAATAAAACATCAAAACATCCAGCCGTCCCCTGGGCAACGTCCTTGCAGACAGCCAATTCTCTCACACCAGAAGCGACTTGCAGTTTCTCAAGTTGCTCCTGACATGACAAAAAAAAAATCATAAAAACATGGGAAAGTTTATTAAACTGCCAAAATTTTGTTTCTATAGGATAGAAAGCACATTTTGCTGTAGTTTTTCAATGAATATCTCATAGAGTCCCAACCAACTGCAACCTATGTGTCATTGAAGGATTTCAAGGCCGGAATCATTAGATTGCTGTGAGTTTTCCAGCCTGTCTGGCCATGTTCCAGAAGCATTCTCTCCTGATGTTTCCCCTGCATCTATGGCAGGCATCCTCAGAGGTTGTGAGGTTTGTTGGAAACTAGGCAAGTGGGGTATATATATCTGTGGAATCACATCCAGGGTGGGAGAAAGAACTCTTGTCTGTTGGAGGCCAGTATCAGTGTTGCCATTGGCTGGTCTGATTAGCATTGGAAACCCAGACCAGGCTGGACAGGCCCTCTATCCCAGGATCTGGTCCCAGGGTTTCAGCTTTAAACTGGATTATATGAGTCCACACTGCAGGATAATCTGGGATAAACAGAAAACCTGGGATCAGATCCTGGAAAAAAGGGCCTGTCTGGAGGAGCCCTTATAATAATAATAATAATAATAATAATAATAATAATAATAATAATAATAATACACTTTATTTATAACCTGCCACCATCTCCCCAAAGGGGACTCGGGGCGGCTAATATGAGGCCAAGCCCAAAATAAGACAACATAATAAACACACAATAACAAAATACATCATAACAAAATATAAAAACAACTTCTTTATTCTACTTTAGTGTCTTCATCTTCAAAGTTGCCTGTTGACATCTCCTTTATCTAATCCGTATCAAATTTTGGATCAGTCCCCAATATCCACAGGCTGTTGAGGTGTCTTGAGGGCAGGGGTGTCCCCTGGGAGGTCATTCTGGACCCTACTGATGGAGTGACCTCTCCGGCCTCTCTTTGCAGGACACACTCACCGCCTGCTGGACGCTGCGGATGACCGAGTAGAGCATGCCGACCCCAGCGATGCCCACCAGGCAGAGGAGGAAGCGGTAGGCGTCTCTGTAGAGGCGGAAGTCGGTCGGTTTCGGGAACAAGATGGAGCAAACCAGCTGCCCCTTGGAGGTGGAGAAGCCTGGCGGGGGCAAAGGCATCAGCGAGAGGAACAAGGGTCATGATATGTTAAAGCAAGCTTGGGAAAACTTCAAGCCTCCTCTAGTAATTTGTTTATCTATAATCCTGTTGCCGACTTATTGTATGGATGTTCTGATATGCGGCTTTCTTTCCTTGCTCTATGTTTCTCTGAGAAGTTGGTGAGAGGGGCTACAGAACCTGTGATCTCCTCTGAGACGAGCACAGAGCACAGACTTCTTTATGCTTTGGACTGCTCAGATCGCAGACTCGCAAACACTTGCCTGATGTTTATTCTAAGAGAGATGTTCTGACCAGATGGCACAGAAACTATCTCCAACGTATCTGGAACTGACTCATTAGTTGTGTTTCTGTGTATGCCCAACAAATGAAGGTTATGAGTAAACCAAATGTGTCATTTTTTCACCAAAGTCTACTTTATTTTGTCTCATGAGTGCTTATAAACAAGTTGTTTTATGTGAGGGTAGATATATATTTTGGGCACTGAAAAACACTTCTGAATAACTGTTATTTTTTTTGTGCAGTGGTCCATTCTGTTGTGGCTCAGCTGGAGCCTCAAGAAGAAGATGGGTTTCAGATTCCTGAACATGTTCCTGTTGTTGATACAGACGATGTTGATATTGAAGACGAGGAGTCTCAGTTTCCCATGGCAAGGGATCTTTTGGAAAATGTTTCTGATCTTAGTGAAACTTCCCAGGTGCAGGTGGAGGAGGCGAGCTCTCAGCCTGCTGATTCTCAGGGTAATGAGGTATCCGACCTTGAAGGCTCTGCAGATTTAGATAGGGAAGGTCGCTTGCAATGCAGGGTTCGCCGCAGTACAAGTCTTGCTAACAAGAGAGAGGTAGAGGTCAAAGGAATGTGTTTGTTGTTTCTGAGATGTTCTCTGATGATGAGGATGATGGGATGGAGAGGCCTTCCCACACAGATAGTGAAAGTGCAGAAAGCCTTGAGAGTGACCTGACCCGGCAAGCCCGTCTTGATTTGCGGGTCAAGAGGAGTTCTTGCCTACCCAGCAGACGAGAAGCCAGCTCAGGGAAAGGTCATCGCAATGCTTTCATGTTGGTGAGAGCATAATGTTTTCATGTTAGAAAGGTATTTAGGTTTCTTGCAAACGGAGAGAAACTGTCAGTTCAACGTAGCTTATTAGCCTGAAAGCTTCATGGAATAACCTTAGCTGGAAAGCAGCATGCTTGGGATTTCTTGCATTGTGATTCTTGGGGCAATTGTTTCATTGCTTGTAACAGGTTTTTTTTTATTTCTCATGTCAGGGCAGCCAGTCAATTATATTACATTTCTAACAGAACAAAGCAAACAAACAGAGAAAATACAAAATGCGTGAGTTTGGTAGTTGATTAAATGTCCTTTGACCAGTATCTGGCCACTTGGAGTGCTTCTGGTGTTGCTGCAAGAAGGTCCTCCATTGTGCATGTGGCTGGGCTCAGGTTGCATTGCAGCAGGTGGTCAGTGGTTTGCTCTTTTCCACACTCTCATGTCGTGGATTCCCCTTTGTGGCCCCATTTCTTAAGGTTGGCTCTGCATCCGTGGTGCCAGAGCGCAGTCTGTTCAGCGCCTTCCAAGTCGCCCAGTTCTCTGTGTGCCCAGGGGGGAGTCTCTCATTTGGTATCAGCCATTGGTTGAGGTTCTGGGTTTGAGCCTGCCACTTTTGGACTCTCGCTTGCTGAGGTGTTCCAGCGAGTGTCTCTGTAGATCTTAGAAAACTATTTCTTGATTTAAGTTGTTGACGTGCTGGCTGATACCCAAACAGGGAATGAGCTGGAGATGTCTCTGCCTTGGTCCTCTTTTGAACTTTGCCTATAGGATTGTGCCTCTTGTTTTTACCTGAAGATCTTTGGAACTATATTCTGTATTTAACCTAAATCTTTGGAACTTTGCAATGCTTACTCTTTATTTTGACTTGGACTTTTTCCTCAATAAACTATAAAACTACAGCTCTTGTGTGGTGGTGTTTGGAAACAAGGCAAAGCTTACTCTGAGTTGCAACAGTGTTCACGCTGGGAAAGTATATTAAACAAGCTGTTTGAAATCAACTCTTTGTCAGTGCAACTTCTGCAAACACCCTGGTAACTTCTCTGGGTTGCCTTGGTTTTTGGGCAATGCTCTTGGCTCCTTGGGACTCTGTCATGCTGCCATGGATTCTTGTTTGATCAATGCCTTTGGATTATGCTTCATGTTGTTGGCCATTGAACTTTGGAAACTTTGCCTTTGCATTTAAGACTCTGCTTTTGCCATTGAACTTTTGAAACTTTACTTTTATGTTAAAGACTTTGCTTTTTCTTCAATAAACTACAAAACCTTCAGCTTTGGTGTGGTGTTCTGACCAAGGTGAATCTATCCTGAGTTCCGACATATTCTCTGTTTCCTAACTGATCAGAGGCAACAGGTTGTTCAGTCTAACAACTGAAGCAACTTGCCTTGCATAATTACATTTCATTGTATACCACTTGACAAGATTCTACTCAAATGGGTTTTTGGCTCTTCTCTAAAGGGTCATGCTTTTATGAATACCATTTTCTAAAAAGTTTGCCTATGCTTGCTCTACAGACATCTCTACCTGAACTTTAAAATACAAATATATACAAATTAGCCATTAAATCAGAGGTGACATCCCTCAAATCGGGGCTTCAGGTACAGCTTCCCCTTTTGTTTTGGCTGAGCACTAAGATTACCTTACTACACCAATCTGATGTGCACCCTAATTCTGGCAAGGTAATTTAGCCAAAAAAAAAGGTGAGCATTAGATTCGAGTAAACAGAGGTATGTACTTCTGCTAGTTTTCATATGAACAAAGTGTTTATATATCTCCAAACCAAAATTACATAAAGTCTTTCCCTGTCCCTGAGATATATATTGATAGAAGGATTTCCATTCTTTGAAGAATCCCGTGCCAGGTCTGGGCCTGTCTTCCCAGCACCAGGCACCCAACCATTACCTGTCCGGATGACCAGCGCCCGGACGGGCTCCCCAGAGTAGTACCGCGTCTGGATGACGGAGGTGCCACAGAAGAGTGTGTGCCGCTTATGCTCCTCTGGGTCGTAGGCTGGATCCTGGAGCAGGCCGTTCGCGGATCGTGAAGGGTCCGGCAGGGCTGTCTTGGTCACGGGGACGCTCTCTCCTGGGGGAGAAATGGGATGTCAGGTCCAGAGGGAAGAAAAGGGGCCGCTTCCTGTCCGCTCCGTCAGGATTTGTAAGTTGCACAGCATTTCTTTAAGGGATAACAAGATCAGCGTCTCAGGCTGGATCACAGGTGTCATTGTAAATTGGGGTGTGGTGGCTAGTGTTGAGACTATAGTATATAGGTTGTAGTAACCCTGTGTTAAGTTTGATGAGGGTGGAGGAAGGTATGAGGTGTGTTGGAGGATTGTTTGCACATATGACATATTCCAGGCATGGGCAAACTTCAACCCTCCAGGTGTTTTGGCCTTCAACTTCCACAATTCCTAACAGCTGCTCTGAGTCCCCTTCGGGGTGAGAAGGGCGGGGTATAAATACAGGAAATAATATTTAATAAATAGGATCTACTCATAATAAATCTTCCTATATCAATGTACATATCTGTTGGGACTCAGCCTGTGACTGAACCTGTGAATGTGTTTCCATCTCCTGACGTTTGTGTCTGATATGGGTAATGAGGAGGGGAATCTGTCTCCTGTTGCTTCTGATGTGGGGGATGTTGGGACTGACTGAGGTGCAAGATGGAGACACTTTGGTCAATGAGTTTCATGCAGATACTGACAGAGAGGCTTTGATGCAAAGGGCAGATTCTCATGAGAATGTTTCTGTCAGGCCTTGGGAGGAAGGTTTACTGCCTGTGAGCTCTCCAGATTCTAGTTTGGAAAACAGTCTGACCCCTGCTAAAGTTAATGAGGAGTCAGATAAGCAGAGTCAGCAGCTGGAGATTAGCTAGAATCGACAAGAGGCCCAATGTTTACGTAGATCCGAAAGAATTCGTCAATTAAAGTCAAAGACTGGGGGAAAACAAAACCAGTTTTTGGATTTAAGGTTTGCCTGTAGAAAATCTTGTCAGATCAGGCATCGTTTGGAAACCAAGTTCTTGTGCCACGGAGATCTTGTTCTAGAGATTTTGTTTCTGTGGAGTTTTTAGCCTTTTGGATTATCTTTGCATCCTGCTTGATTCCTGTCTGGATTAATGCTGTCTTGGATTGCCTGCATTTCTTGTGTGGACATTGCTTTGGGTTACTACTGTTTATAGATTAATACTTTTTGGAACCTTCTTGGAACCTTTGGAACCTTTACTAAGCTTCAATAAAAGAAGATTTGATTCTTCACTCGTCGTGTGGTGTGCTTTAAGTCAGAGGGCTTCTTCTGGACCTGGAGTGCAACTTTCTTGAAGTTATACACTTTTCTACTTTAACTCAGAAATATTAACACATCTGTTGTTGTTGCTGTTGTCTTGAGGCGGCTAACAGTCCACATTAGACAAGTTTCAGAAGTGCAATACAAAGGTTAAAAAGCAATTAAATAATGTGGTAAAAACAAAATTAAAATACAGTAAACACACTAAAATAGTCTTTAAAGCCCTTACCCCCCTCAAAACCCACCCAGAGAACCCCCTGAATTAAAACTACTACACTCCCTGAACTGATCTTAAAAGCTTTCTTCATTGAAAGTTTGTCTGAATAAAAAAGTTTTAGCCTGAAGGTATCTGGTTCCTTAATTGGGGGCCTTAAGAGTCCCTCCTGCTCTAACAGGGAATTGTATGACGGTATAGAACCCCTGATACTGGTTATGGGCCCAGTGCACCCAGAATAATAAGGACTCTAAGGACCAGAATCCACAAAGATGTTATCTTTGTGTGTGTGAGTGGTGAAGAAGAAGGCTGAGCAGCAGTGGTCCCCGTCATACCAGTGAGCATGCTCTCGTTGGTGATGGCCGTGCCGCTCAGCAGCACCGCATCGCAGGGAACGGTCAGCCCCTCCGGAGGAACCAGCAGGACGTCCCCCGGCACCAGCTC
This sequence comes from Anolis sagrei ordinatus, assembly GCF_025583915.1. Classification (NCBI taxonomy): domain Eukaryota; kingdom Metazoa; phylum Chordata; class Lepidosauria; order Squamata; family Anolidae; genus Anolis; species Anolis sagrei. The sequence continues at coordinate 1,874,918 of NW_026847660.1, read as the reverse complement.
CGTGGAGAAGATCTCCTCTGTCTCTGCAAAAGGGACACAAGAACAGAATATGACGCAGCAGCTAAAAAAGGCAACGCCATTGCAGGCAGCACCAGTAGTAGTGCAGCATCCAGATTGAGGGAAGACATAGCCGCACTCTCCTCCTCTGCTTTCGTCAGAATAATAACTCTATGCACAATTCTGGGCAAAGCAATGCAAGGAGGATATTGACTCTGAGCTGGAAGGTGTCCAGAGAAGGGCCACCCAAATGGTCAAAGGTCTGGAAACTACTACTACTATTACTACTGTTTCTGCTTTGGATTTTCTGCAAGCTTTCTGGACATTGCTGTTTGCTGTTTCATTTTGGTTTTTTTACCTTTGGACTTCTATCTATTTTATATTCATCATTCAATAAAAAGGACTGTATTTTTCCTAAACCAAGGTGTGGTGTATTAATGGCAAGAGGGCCCTGTCTCCTGCTCTGGAGTGCAACACCTTTTTTGGATTGTAACTGTGACTGATATTATGTACATTGCTTCCTCTTGGGGAGAGGGGGCAGGATATAAATAAAGTTTTAGTAGTAATAGTAGTATTAAACCAGAAAAAGGAATATACGATATTAAGAGTAATTCCGCCTTTAGGATGTTCGTACTCCTGTTTGGCCCAGGCCAGTTGCCAGTCCCTCTGCGGCTCACTCACCATAAGGCCCTCTGTACACCGTCACCCGGATGATGTTGTGAGCAGCAACCATGTCGTGAAGCAGGACGTATTGCTGGGTGGAGGAAGAAGTGGGAGTCAGTGCCCGCCCCATAGACCACCTTGAGGGGTAAGTCATACTGCAGCCACCCCCCTCGGCCTCCTCTCATAGGACCACCCTTAGGACCCCCACTTTACCTTCCGGATGGTGTAGAGGGAGGAGCAAATGGAGACCAGGGACATGAAGAGGATGGCCGAGGCGTACAGGTAATAGTTGTCCAGGGACCACAGCACCATGCTGAATACTTGGAAAATGTAGAAGGGATTCAACACCTGGGAGGCAAAGAGAATCGACATTGGAAGGTATGTTGAAGCTGGTTGCAATTTATAATGTAGATTTCAAAGTATGCATGTATGTTTAAAATGCAGTAGCTATGTGCCGAGTGTAATGTGTTCCTGTGTGGAAAGAGTTAACTGAACCATGGAGGGAACGGCATTCCTAGAGAGGTCATAAATCAAGTGTGTAGAACAAATGGACGCAGTGTCATACGTCACTCTGGAATGCAGGAGGTGTGGACTAGTACTGATAACAGTTGAAGAGTTCGCGATGTTACTATCGGACTATAAAGAAGCAAGTTTACGTGGGCTGTTAAGTAGCTTCTAATGTATATAGCTGTAAAATAAAGTAGTTTATAGCCTAGGTGGCTGTGACTGATCTGTTCCTGCCTTGCTGTGCTGCCGATGTCACTGACAAGGTATTCTTCAGAAGGGGAAGAAGGGCTGAGTTTCTAGATCAGGATTGGGCAAACATGGGCCTTCCAGGTGTTTTGGACTCCAACTCCCACCCTTCCTAACTGCCTTGGGGCCCTTCCTTTTCCCCCTCAGCTGCTTGTGTATCTAACAACAGCAACAACAATGGTGCCATGTTTCCACTGTGCATTCTTGGCCAACCTGGAACTTCAATGGGGCGCTGGTTCCATACTTGCGGAGACAAACTTACTTCCCTGATGAGAAGTTTGGGGAGGGAAGGCACTTGGACGTCAATTTGGTTGGTGCCGTAGAAAAGCCGCCTGGGGACAAAGGAGAAGGGGCTCAGACAACAACAACAACAACAATACTGTATTTATATATGGTTCTATCTCCCCGAAGGGACCCAGGGTGGTGATCTCTCCCACAATCCCCTTGGACTCTTTGCATACAGAAGAGCTCAGATGGGACCACAAATAATAACAATAACAATAATAACTTTATTTATATATCGTCCTATCTCTCCGAAGGGATTTAGGGTAGTGATCTCTCCCACAATCCCCATGGATTCTTTGCAGACGGAAGAGCTCAAATGGGACGAGAAATAATAATAACAATAACAATAATAATCATAAATAACAACTTTATTTATATATCGTCCTATCTCTCTGAAGGGACTCAGGGTGGTGATCTCTCCCGCAATCCCCTTGGACTCTGCAGACAGAAGAGCTCAGATGGGATGAGAAATAATAATAATAATAATAATAATAATAATAATAATAATAATAACTTTATTTATATATTGTCCTATCTCTCCAAAGGGACTCAGGGTGGTGATCTCTCCCACAATCCCCTTGGACTCTTTGCAGACGGAAGAGCTCAGATGGGACCAGAAATAATAATAATAACAATAACAATAATAATAACTTTATTTATAATTCGTCCTATCTTTCCGAAGGGACTCAGGGTGGTGATCTCTCCCACAATCCCCTTGCTCTTTGCAGACAGAAGAGTTCAGATGGGACTAGAAATAATAATAATAACAATAACAATAATAATAATAATAATAATAATAATAATAATAATAATTAACAACTTTATTTATATATCATCCTATCTCTCTGAAGGGACTCATGGTGGTGATCTCTCCCACAATCCCCTTGGACTCTGCAGACAGAAGAGCTCAGATGGGACCAGAAATAATAATTACAACAACAATAACAACAACTTTATTTATATATCGTCCTATCTCTCCGAAGGAACTCAGGGTGATGATCTCTCTCACAATCCCCTTGCAGACCTCTCTTCTGCAGACGGAAGAGAGCTCTGCTTCAGTGTGGACTCTGCCCTGTCAATGGAGCCCGGCTGTTTCCACCCTTTCCTCCTTCACCTCCTCACCGGTAGTCCTGGGTGCCACGTGGGAGGCCTGCCCCGTGGATGGCATGCAGGGCAGAGAAGGGCCGCCCCGTGTCCAGGGCCCTCAGCCGCTGGAAGGACTGGGACTCCACGCTCCAGAGGTAGCGGACGTTATGGTGGACAAAGAAGCGGACCTGGGGATCACAGAATAATAATAATAGAGCTGGAAGAGACCACATGGGCCAACCATTAGCTGCAGCATCACACTGTTGGCTGATGTTTAACCTGTTGTCCACGGACACTCCAGGGTCCCTTTCACATGAAACTATGTTGTGAAGGCAGGCATCACCCGTCCTGTCTCTGTGCATTTTATGTTTTCTGCCTAAGTCAAGTATTCTGCACTTTTTCTTGTTGAAATCCATTTTGTTAGTTTTGGCCAATCAGTTCTCTCATCTGTTGAGGTCCTTTTGAATCATGATCCTGTCCTCGGGAGTATTAGCTATCCCTCCTGACTTGTTCCCATGTGGAAATTTGATAAGCTGCCCTATAAACCTTAATGCAAATCATTAATATAGACGTTGAATGGCACCAGGCCCAGGGCAGAGCCCCCTTTATGGCACCCCACTAGTCACTTCTTTCCAGGATGAAGAGGAACCATTGGGATTGCAGAATGAAAGGGCTGGAAGGGGGCTATCCGATACAACCCACTTCTGCAAGGCACAAACACCCAACCCAAACCCTCCTGACAGATGGCCATCCAGCCTCTGTTTAGAAAAAATGACAGAGGAGACTCCACAGGACTCCCTGGTGGGAGCATATTCCAAAGCTGAACAGCTCTTACTAATGTTTTGGTGGAATCTCTTGTCAGTAATATTAAAAATTAATTAGGTATTTTTAATTACAAAAATGTGAGTCAAGCACTAAAAGAGTTAAAATGGGTGCCATGGCTCAGCAAAAACTGAAGTTCAATAAAAGCAGGGTTTGTTTGTTTTTTTGTCGTGTCAGGAGCGACTTGAGAAACTGCAAGTTGCTTCTGGTGTGAGAGAATTGGCCATCTGCAAGGATGTTGCCCAGGGGACGCCCGGATGATTTGATGTTTTTATCATCCTTGTGGGAGGCTTCTTTCATGTCCCCGCATGAGGAGCTGGAGCTGATAGAGGGAGCTCATCTGCGCTCTCCCCGGATTTGAACCTGCGACCTGTCGGTCTTCAGTCTCGCCAGCACAGGGGTTTAACCCACTGCGTAGCTTAGTCAGCTCCCAGTGTAAGAAGGCCTGGTGTGTGAACCTCCAGCGTGAAGGCTGCTGTGTGTGAAGCTACTACGTCTGCAGCTCCTGTGTAAGTTCAATGTGACAGGAGGCTCTATGAGAACCAAATTGGACACTGTTTATCTGCATAAGAAAAAAGCTCAGCGAGCAAAGAAACAAAGACGGAAGTAGGCCTCAGTGTGAGGTAGGCCTCAGTGTGAAGATGGCCTGATGTGAGAAGCCTCAGGTTGAAGGCCTCATGTGAGAAGCTCCAGTGTGAAGACTGTTGTGTGTAAAAAGCTACTGTGTGAAGCTCCTGTGTAAGTTCATTGTGAGAAGAGCCTCTGTGAGAGTGAAGCTGCTTATCTGTATTAGAAAGAAGCGCAGCATGGAAGCAAAGAAGGAAGTATAAAGGACTTTGTATTGTCGAAGGCTTTCATGGCCGGAATCACTGGGTTGTTGTAGGTTTCTTCGGGCTATATGGCCATGGTCTAGAGGCATTCTCTCCTGACGTTTCACCTGCATCTATGGCAAGCATCCTCAGAGGTAGTGAGGTCTTTACCTGTGTTAGGGAAACCTTATTTTTGTAAATAGTGCAACCATATTATTTTGCTATAAAGAAAAGCCTCCTATGGAAGACGTAACATTGGTCTGTGTGTTTTTGTCACTTTGGGCAACTGGTGATGGGTCACGCTGCTCTGCTAAGTTACTCTGCTGTACATTTATGAGGAGGGTCTTTTGTTAATAAGCCCACTCCCCCACCATCTTTTTCCCTGCCATTTGAATCCATCTCTGCATTGCGTCCCAGTCTCTGGAGCAGCAGAAAACAAGCCTGGCTCATTCCTCCTTTCTGGTGCTAAAACCTGTCTCTCCTACCCCCTTCCCTCAGCCTTCTCTTCTCCAAGATAAACATCCCTGGCTCTTTGAGCCACTCCTCAGGAGGATTCGTAATTTCCAGACCTTTTGATAGCCCTTCTCTGGACACCTTCCAGCTTGTTAATATCCCTTTTGATTTGTGGTTCCTAGAACGGGACACAGAGCGAATCCAGGTTAAGAGGTCAAGGCCAAAGCAGAAGAGAGTGGGGCGTAGAATGTTCTAAAACAAGCATGGGCAAACTCGGGCCCTCCCTCCAGGTGTTTTGGACTTCAACTCCCACCATTCCTAACAGCCTCAGGCCCCTTCCTTGCCCCCCTCAGCCGCTTAACCAATTGTTTGCCGCTTTGAGTCCCATCCAGGGGAGAAAAGCCAGGCAAAAATAAATAAATAGTACTAATATTATTATGATTGCACAGCCCGCCTCCCCGCCCTCCGCTCACCTCGGTCTGCTCCCCAAAGGCAGGGGGGCTCAGGAGGCCCTCCTCGCAGTCCCAGTCTTCCAGGGGGGCAGACTGGCAAAGCGGCCCCTGGCTCTCCGGCGGCTGCGGGAAACCCAGGGGGTCGGATCCAGGGGCCGAGAAGGAACACACCTGGATCCGGAACCAGGTCCGGAACTCGTCCTGCAGGAGGGAAGACAACAAAGGTGGAGTGAGGGGCTGCGCACAACCCAATGTATGTCCTTCACTCAAAACATTGATTTTGTCATTTGGGAGTTGTAGTTGCTGGGATTTATAGTTCACATACAATCAAAGAGCATTCTGAACCCCACCAACGATGGAATTGAACCAAACTTTCCACACAGAACTCTCATGACTAACAGAAAATACTGGAAGGGTTTGGTGGGCAGTGTCCTTTGGTTTTCGAGTTGTAGTTCCCTTGCATCCAGAGATCACTGTGGACTGAAACAATGAAAGATCTGGACCAAACTCCTCACAAATACTCAATATGCCCAAATGGGAACACTGGTGGAGTATGGGGGAAAATAGAATCTTGACATTTGGGAGTTGTAGTTACTGGGATGTATAGCTCACCTACAACCACAGAACATTCTGAACCCCACCAACAATAGAATTGGGCCAAACCTCCCACACAGAACCCCCATGTGGGCCACAGCAACGTGTGGCAGGGGACGGCTAGTAAATAAATACTAGTCTCTCTCCCCACGCGCTGGGCAAGGGTGGCTGCACTGTGCAGCCTGGCCACTTGCAAGGCCCAATCCCCAATCCCCTGGAAAGCAACGGAAGGAGTGAGGGCTTCGCGTGAGAACAGGCCGTGCGGTGTAGCCTCCGCTGCCCAGTGCGCGGGGAGAGAGAGACACACAGAGGGAAGAAAGGGTTAAAAGGAAGCCGTCCTGCGAGAAGCCGGTGGAAGAGTCCAGTTTGCCTCCCATCTCTTCCCTCCTCTCCCCCTTCCCAAGCCTTACTATGTTATCTCAGGGTTTGCAACCTTTTTCTTTTTTCACTAAAGATCAAAGTTCTTGCAGGTGTTCTTGCAGGGGCCAAGCCAACAATGCCTGCTATTGATTTAGACAACCCTGTGCCTTTAAGAAGCCTGCTTTCAAAGCAAACACTCAGGGAAGGAGAGCTGCACTGTGACGGGAGGCAGATATATTCCTTGCCTAGATATATGTTCCCACCATGGAGATGGGCTTCTATTTTTTTTTTTAATCCATTAAAAATGACGGGGTGCAGATCTTGGAGTCCTCGTGGACAACAAGTTAAACATGAGCCAACAATGTGATGTGGCGGCAAAAAAAGCCAATGGGATTTTGGCCTGCATCAATGGGAGCCTTGTGTCTAGATCTAGGGAAGTCATGCTCCCCATGCTCTATTCCGCCTTGGGTAGACCACACCTGGAATATTGTGTCCAATTCTGGGCACCGCAATTCAAGAGTGATATTGACAAGCTGGAATGTGTCCAGAGGAGGGCGACTAAAATGATAAAAGGTCTGGAGAACAAGCCCCATGAGGAGTGGCTAAAGGAGCTGGGCATGTTTAGCCTGAAGAAGAGAAGGCTGAGAGGAGGCATGATAGCCATGTATAAATATGTGAGAGGAAGTCACAGGGAAGAGGGAGCAAGCTTGTTTTCTGCTTCCTTGGAGACTAGGACGCAAGGGAACAATGGCTTCAAACTACAAGAAAGGAGATTCCATCTGAACATGAGGAAGAACTTCCTGACTGTGAGAGCCGTTCAGCGGTGGAACTCTCTGCCCCGGAGTGTGGTGGGGGCTCCTTCTTTGGCAGCTTTTAAACAGAGGCTGGATGGCCATCTGTCAGGGGTGATTTGAATGCAATATTCCTGCTTCTTGGCAGAATGGGGTTGGACTGGATGAAGGACCATGACGTCTCTTCCAACTCTTTGATTCTATGATTCTATGATTCTCCTTCCCTGAGTGTTTGCTTTGAAAGCAGGCTTCTTAAAGGTGAAAAAAGAAAAAGGTTGCAAACCCTGAGATAACATGGTCGGGACTTTTGCAGGACGGCTTCCTTTTAACCCTTTCTTCTGTGTGTGTGTGTCTCTCTCTCCCTTTTCCTTCCCGCCACGTCGAGCCCTCATTTGAGCAGCTCCCCGTTCTGATGGCGAGGAGGGCGTCCACGATTGGCGGAGGTGGTGCCAGGTGAGCGTGGCCAGGCAACACCGGCTTCCCTGGCCCGGAGGCCCCGCCCCTTTTTACTACAGGTGGCCGCACCACACGGGAGGGAGGAGCCTGGCCCAGCACAGCCCCGCCCGAAGCCACTCCGGAAGGAGAGAAACGCTGCGCGGGCCGGATAAATGCCCTCGGCGGGCCGCATATGGCCCACGGGCTGTAGTTTGAGGACCCCTGCTCTACACTTTGTGTAGAAATATGTATGAAATATGTATATCCATGTGAGTCCCTTTGGGCAGAGAGGGTGGGTTATAAATAAAGTAGTAGTAGTAGTAGTTATCATTGATGTTGTTGTTCTATTGTTATTATTGTTGTTGGGTTTTTGTAGGTTTTTCCGGGCTATATGGCCATGTTCTGGAGGCAATTTTTCTCCTGACGTTTCGCCTGCATCTATGGCAAGCCTCCTCAGAGGTAGTGAGGTCTGTTGGAAGTAGGAAAAATGGGTTTATATATCTGTGGAATGACCAGGGTGGGACAAAGGACTCTTGTCTGCTGGGGCTAGGTGTGAATGTTTCAGCTCATCACCTTGATTAGCATTCAATGTCCACATGCTTGTGGATTTCAGTGGCTTCTCTGTGTCGTCTGACGTGATGGTTGTGAGAGTGGTCCAGCATTTCTGTGTTCTCAAATGATATGCCGTGTCCAGGTTGGTTCATCAGGTGCTCTGCTATGACTGATTTCTCTGGTTGGAGTAGTTTGCAGTGCCTTTCATGTTCCTTGATGCATGTCTGGGCAACGCTGCGTTTGGTGGTCCCTATGTAGACTTGAAGCCATTGAAATCCACAAGCATGTGGACAATTTCAACAGAACGGAAGAAACCATGAAAATGAACAAAATCTGGCTACCAGTATTAAAAAACTCAAAAATTACAACAGCAAAACAACAGAGGGGAAACAAACAGGCACATAAAATCACTCTCAACAAAAGATTCCCCCCAGGCACTTCCAAGCCATTGAATGCTAATCAAGGTGATCAGCTGAAACATTCACACCTAGCCCCAGCAGACAAAAGTCCTTTGTCTCACCATGGTCATGCCACAGATATATAAACCCATTTTTCCTACTTCCAACAGACCTCACTACCTCTGAGGATGCTTGCCATAGATGCAGGCGAAACGTCAGGAGAAAAATTGCCTCCAGAACATGGCCATATAGCCCGGAAAAACCTACAACAACCTAGTGATTCCGGCCATGAAAGCCTTCGACAATACAATAATAATGTTGTTGTTATTATTATTTGAAACACAACAAAATGAGTCCACAGCAAACAAGATCACTCTGCTGGCTGTTGTATTGGATCACAACAGCCAGCAGAGGGGCTGTTTTTGAAATGTGTCGTGTTATTATTGTATTGTTTTGCATTATTGTATTATTTTGCATTGTTATGAGTTATTTATTGTTGTTCTGTTGTTGTTAGGTTTTTATGATGTATTTGGGCTCGGCCTTTTGTAAGCCACACCGAGTCCTGAGGGAGATTGTAGCAGGGTATAAATAAAGGATTATTATTATTATTATTATCATCACACGTCAGACACTTCCCAAGTGTCTAGGACTGTGTGATGTCAGCGCCGATTGTGTTTAAGTGCAGGCCAAGGTCTTGAGGCACTGCACCCAGTGTGCCGATCACCACTGGGACCTCCTTGACTGGCTTGTGCCACAGTCTTTGCAGTTCAATCTTTAAATCCTCATATCGTGTCAGCTTTTCCAGTTGTTTCTCTTCAATCCTGCTGTCACCTGGGATTGGAACATCGACAATCCATACTTTGTTGTTATTATTATTACTATTATTATTATTGAGTTTTTAATTATTATTATTATCATTATTATTATAGCCACACCAGAGGCACTCCAAATGTCCAGCTACTGGTCAAAGGATATTTAATATAATGCCAAGCTTTCAAACTTTGTGGGGTTTTTGTTTGTTTTGTAAATACATTAAATCTGTACCCTTAGTTTGCTTCTGATACGATAAATAAATAGCACTAACATTTTTATTCAAGCATTTGGTTCTGCTGGACCTCTCAGCGGCCTTCGAAACCGTTGACCACGGTATCCTTCCGAGATGCCTCACAGAAATGGGACTTGGAGGGACTGCTCTGCAGTGGCTCCAGTCTTTCCTGGAGGGTCAGTCTCAGAGGGTGTTACTGGGTGACACCTGTTCGGCTCCACAACTGTTGTCTTGTGGAGTCCCTCAGGGTTCAGTACTGTCCCCGATGTTATTTAACATCTACATGAAGCCGCTGGGGGAGATCATTCGGAGTTTCGGACTAAAGTGTTATCTGTATGTAGATGATGTCCAAATCTGTCACTCCTTCCCACTTGTCACTAAGGACGCTGTCCAGACCTTGAACCAGTGCTTGGCCGCTGTGTTGGACTGGATGAGACATAACAAATTGAAATTGAATCCAGACAAGACAGAGGTCCTACTGGTCAGTCGCAAGGTCGAACAGGGCATAGGGTTACAGCCTGTGTTAGACGGGGTCACACTCCCCCTGAAGATGCAGGTTCGCAGATTGGGAGTGATCCTGGACTCATCGCTGAGCCTGGAGCCCCAGGTCTCGGCGGTGGCCGGGACAGCTTTTGCACAGTTAAAACTCATGCGCCAGCTGCGCCCGTACCTTGGGAAGTCAGATCTGGCTACGGTGGTCCTCTCAGAGAAAGCTGAGAGGAGACATGATAGTCATGTATAAATATGTGAGAGGAAGCCACAGGGAGGAGGAAGCACGCTTGTTTTCTGCTTCCTTGCAGACTAGGACGCGGAACAATGGCTTCAAACTACAAGAGAGGAGATTTCCATCTGAACATGAGGAAGAACTTCCTGACTGTGAGAGCCGTTCAGCAGTGGAACTCTCTGCCCCGGAGGGAGTGTGGTGGAGGCTCCTTCTTTGGAAGCTTTGAAACAGAGGCTGGATGGCCATCTATCAGGGGTGATTTGAATGCAATATTCCTGCTTCTTGGCAGAATGGGGTTGGACTGGATGATGGCCCAGAAGGTCTCTTCCAACTCTAGGATTCTATGATTCTATCCCGAATAGATTACTGCAATGCGCTCTACATGGGGCTGCCTTTGAAGACGGTTCGGAAACTTCACTTAGTTCAACAGGCAGCAGCCAGAACACTAACTGGGGTGACATACAGGGAGCATACCACCCCGCTGTTATGCCTGCTCCACTGGCTGCTGGTCCACCTCCGAGTCCAATTCATAGTCCTGGTTTTGACCTATAAAGCTCTATATGGTTCGGGCCCAGCTTACTTGTCTGAACGCCCCTATGTCCCACCTTGCAATTTAAGATCATCCGGGGAGGCCCTGCTCTAGCTCCCGTCAACAGCGCAAATGCGGCTGATGGGGACGAGGAGCAGGGCCTTCTCGGCTGTGGCCCCCCGCCTATGGAACACACTCCCAAAGGAGGTAAGATCTGCTCCCTCACTCCTGACCTTTAGAAAATAAAATAAAATCATGGTTCTGGGACCAGGCCTTTGGACAATAGATGTATGCAGCTTTTTGTGGGACAAGGACTGGAACGGCAACTCGACTGATGAGATTGTTTTATGGTTTTAATAACTGTTTTGATATTTGATGATGTACTGTTTTTGATATGATTGATGTTTAATGTGTGGTTTTACTGTTGTAGTTGTAAGGCATTGAATTTTTGCTATTATCTATGTGTAAACCGCTTTGAGTCCCCCTCGGGGTGAGAAAAGCGGTATAGAAAAACATCTACTTCTGCTTCATTGACTATTCTAAAGCCTTTGACTGTGTGGATCATCATAAATGGTGGCAAGTTCTGGGTGGGATGGGCATCCCAAGCCCCCTTCCCTCTCTCCTGAGGAATCTGTACAAGGACCAAGGAGCAACAGTCAGAACTGACCACGGAACAGGAGACGGGTTCAAGATTGGGAAAGGCGTCCGGCAAGGCTGCATCCTCTCACCCAACCTTTTTAACTTGTATGCAGAACACATCATGCGAGGATGTGCGGGGCTTGAGGAATGCAAGCTGGGGTGAAAATTGCTGGAAGAAACATTAACAACTTCAGATATGCAGATGACACCACTCTGATGGCCGAAAGCGAGGAGGAGCTGAGGAGCCTTCTAATCAAGGTGAAAGAAGAAAGCGCAAAAGCTGGGTTGCAGCTAAACATCAAAAAACCAAGATTATGGCAACAAGAATGATTGACAACTGGGAAATAGAGGGAGAAAACGTGGAGGCTGTGACAGACTTTGTATTTCTAGGTGCAAAGATGACTTCAGCTGCAGACTGTGGCCAGGAAATCAGAAGACGCTTCCTTCTTGGGAGGAGAGCAATGTACCAATCTTGATAAGATAGTGAAGAGCAGAGACATCACACTGGCAACAAAGGTCCACCTAGTCAAAGCCATGGTCTTCCCCATAGTCACCTACGGATGGGAGAGCTGGACCTGAGGGAAGGCAGAGCGAAGGAAGAGAGATGCTTTTGAGCTGTGGTGTTGGAGGAAAGTTCTGAGAGTGCCTTGGACTGCGAGAAGATCCAACCAGTCCATCCTCCAGGAAATAAAGCCCGACTGCTCATTGGAGGGAAGGATACTAGAGACAAAGTTGAAGTACTTTGGCCACATCATGAGGAGACAGCAAAGCCTAGAGAAGGGAATGATGCTGGGGAAGGTGGAAGGCAAAAGGAAGAGGGGCTGACCAAGGGCAAGATGGATGGATGGCATCCTTGAAGTGACTGGACTGACCTTGAAGGAGCTGGGGGTGGTGACGGCCGACAGGGAGCTCTGGCGTGGGCTGGTCCATGAGGTCACGAAGAGTCGGAGACGACTGAACGAATGAACAACAACAACAACATAAATGCTGTAAATAAAATGAATTTGTTTATAAGTGTGTAAGTGCCTTCAAGGTTGTTTACAACAGGAACACAAAATGTAAGGAAGAAAAATGTGAAAGCACAACCAATACACAAATAAAGTCCACTGAAAACCTAACAGAATATATATTGCCTTCCCTGCCCAAATAAGAAAAACCCATTAGAACAGGCATGGGCAAACTTCAGCCTTTTGGGTGTTTTGGTCTCCAACTCTCACCATTCCTAACAGCTTGCAGGCTGGAAGAATGTAGAATGATGCAAAAGGATACAAAGATCGGACTTTAAAGCAGGAATGCAATATTTCTCCTCTCTTTGTTATGCAGAAGGCATGAGTCAACTTTTGGACTTCAACTCCCTCTACCGGCTGCTAGGAAATGTGGGAGTTGAAGTCCAAAACACCTGGAAGAGGGACAAAGAGGGCCCAGGCCTGTTGTAGAGGACATAGAGAATGTCGCGGTCCTTTCTAAGCGCTCAGGGCCCCTCACCGTGGTCCTCAGGAGCAGGACCCGAGCCTCTTGCAGGGTGACGGTGCGGCAGGTCCACTTGACGCTCAGCTCTGGCAGCCAATAGAGGAAGAGGAGGAGGAAGCCTCCGCTGCACACCGTGCCCAGCGAGACCAGCGCCAGTTTCCAGGAGCAGGGGCTGTAGCCGGAGATTTCCTGTGTCCGAAAGAACAAGAAAGGGAGTCAAACCAGGAGGAAAAGGCCCCACTTCTCCACTCCCTGGAGGATGCAAACAAATCCCAAGCTTCTGTCCTTCCGAAGCTCCCCCAAGCCCAGCTTCTAGCGCAGGCTTGATCCAACTTCGGCCCCCCCTCCAGGTGTTTTGGACTTCAACTCCCACAGTTCCCAACTGACCATCTCGTCTTCCTCGTCGCGGTTGACATACGCCTCGTCCGTTCTCTCCATGTCTCTTTCCTGTGGGCCACACGCCTACCCCACCTCCACGCTCCTGAGGGGACAAAGAGGAGGAAGAGGGGGTGGTCAGTCAGAACTGGACACAAGGGACGGACCGTCCCGGACAGCAAGGAGGCACCAAAATGTGTGGGACAACAGCCCCATGCCCTTTCTACATTACATGTACAGAAGGATTAATGCTTTTATTTTTGTCACTTTATTACATACATATATATATATATGTGTATCACACACATACATATACATATATATACACACATACATACACTGCATCAGGCACCCAGGACTGCCTGGGTTTCCATTTTGTAATGGGATTTGTTAATAAAAATCATTGTCAGTGTTACAATTGTTGGGATGGTTCTATCCTCAGACTGAAACATGAAGCAGTACTTTCTTTGTCCCTCAGAGAGGGAGCACACCTGGCTGATTTAGGTCTCCATGGCAACCCTCCAGTGGCCTCTTGGGGTAACAGCTGGCCATTTCCTGAGGCGCTCCAGTGATCCCTTGGGGTAGCAGCTGACCCTTTCCCTTGACTGTTTAGTGACCTCTTGGGTTAACAGCTGGCTCTTTCCCTTGACCCTCCAATGATCTTTTGAGGTAACGCTGGCTCTTTCCCTTGATAATCCAGTGATCTCTTGGGGTAGTAGCTGGCAATTTCCTTTAACCCTCCAGTGACCTCTTGGGAAAAGAGCTGACTCTTTCCCTTGACCTTCTAGTGACCTTTGGGGGTAATAGCTGGCTCTTTCCTTTAACCCTCCAGTGACTTCTTGGGAAAACAGCTGACTCCCTCGACCTTCTAGTGACCTTTGGGGGTAGTAACTGGCTCTTTCCATTAACCCTCCAGTGACCTCTTGGGAAACAGCTGACTCTTTCCCTTGACCTTCTAGTGACCTTTGGGGGTAATAACTGGCTCTTTCCTTTAACCCTCCAGTGACCTCTTGGGGAAACAGCTGACTCTTTCCCTTGACCTTCTAGTGACCTTTAGGGGTAGTAACTGGCTGTTTCCTTTAACCCTCCAGTGACCTCTTGGGAAAACAGCTGACTCTTTCCCTTGACCTTCTAGTGACCTTTGGGGGTAGTAACTGGCTGTTTCCTTTAACCCTCCAGTGACTTCTTGGGAAAACAGTTGAATCTTTCCCTTGATCTTCTAGTGACCTCTAGGGGTAGTAACTGGCTGTTTCCTTTAACCTTCAAGTGGCGTTTTGGGGAAACATTTGGCTCTTTCCCTTTGACCTTCTAGTGATCTCTGGGGGTAGTAACTGGCTGTTTCCTTTAACCCTCCAGTGACCTCTTGGGAAAACAGCTGACTCTTTCCCTTGACCTTCTAGTGACCTTTGGGGGTAGTAACTGGCTGTTTCCTTTAACCCTCCAGTGACTTCTTGGGAAAACAGTTGAATCTTTCCCTTGATCTTCTATTGACCTCTAGGGGTAGTAACTGGCTGTTTCCTTTAACCTTCGAGTGGCATTTTGGGGAAACAGCTGGCTCTTTCCCTTGACCTTCTAGTGATCTCTGGGGGTAGTAACTGGCTCTTTCCTTTAACTCTCCAGTGGCCTCTTGGGGAAAACAGCTGGCTCTTTCCCTTGATCTTCTAGAAAGAGCCATGCTGGAAACTATATACATACATATATTCACTTTACATACACATATATACATATATATGAGTATGTATGTATGTATGTGTGTGTGTATATATATATATATATATCTAGCTCTATGGGGCGCTAGAGACACCAGATATCCCTGCAGTCTGCACGTCAGCGCAAGCCTCAGCCACCACTTTAGGCGCTGCTTATTCTGGGCTGTGAATGCAGCTCCCTGTCATCCCTCCTGAGACACGTGGTTTCTCTGCCTCTGGCTGACCGCAGACCTTTGGCCACAGCCTTGCAAGGACAGGCTGGAGAGGCCTGGAAGGTGGGTCTGGGCAGAACAAGGGGAAGCTAAGCTAAGCCCCAAAGGTTGAGAGACAGACTCACGGCAGATTTTGTCTGAGTGTCAGCTGAAGGGCCCCGGATCCACCGGCCACATCCAGGATGGAGAGGTTGGCAGCCTGCTCAGGAACTGCAGAAGAGGGAGAGAGGAGTTAAGAATCAAGGGGAGCTGGGGAGTTTGGGTTCAAAAAGGAGTGGGGTGTGGCAGCAACAGTAGCACATCAATCACACAGAAGAGAAAGATGGACCCCGAAGGGCAGGAGGGAAGAGGAAGAGCCACGTAACTCCCAGCATTTCACAAAGAAAGACTGGGAACGTCATCAGAATAGTGTCGAAAGACAACAAATGTCATCAGTTCTCATTTTATTCCTTTTACTTCCAGCTTCCTCCCAACACAGGGATCCAAAATGGCGTTGAGCACAATACAGCGAAAAACCATTAATGAGAAAGTTAAACACAGTAAAACTGAATGTCTATTTTTGTAAACACAAGTTAAACACAGAGAAGAACACACAAAACTACTATTTTAAGGAGAGAAACACTGGAGTTTCTGTCCTGAGGTCCCCATAAAGAGAAATGGGAGCGGGGAAAGGCCACATGAGATTATGTTCGGAAGGGAAACACTCAACCACGTTTCTCCCTCTGGTCAGGGAGCATCTACACTGCAGAAATAATGCAGTTTGGTGACCACTGTGATCATGGCTCAACATACTGGAGACCTGGGTGTTGTGGTTTTTCAAGGTTGTGAGACTTTTCCACCATAACAATGCAAAGTACAAATCGCAGGATCCCACAGCACTGAGCCAGGGCAGCCAAAGTGGGGTCAAACTGTGTTAATTCTACTGTGTAGATCAGGCATAGGCCAACTTTGGCCCTCCCTCCGGGTGTTTTGGACTTCAACTCCCACAATTCCTAACAGCCTACCGGCTGTTAGGAATTGTGAGAGTTGGAGTCCAAAACACCCGGAGGGAGGGCCAAAGTTGGCCCATGCCTGGTGTAGATGCACCATAAGTTTGGGATGAAACTGCAGCAAATGGTATAATGCAGCATTTCTCAACCTGGGAGTCGATACCCCTGGGGGGGTTGCAAGGAGGGTGTCAGAGGGGTCACCAAAGACTATCAGAAAACACAGTATTTTCTGTTGGTCATGGGGGTTCTGTGAGGGAAATTTGGCCCAATTCTATCGTTAATGGGGTTCAGAATGCTCTTTATTGATTTATTAACATTTATATGCCGCCCTTCTTACCCCAAAAGGGACTCAGAGCGGCTTACAAGATATATACATACAATATATTATATTATTAGCGTAGTACGATATCAGTATTATATGTTACTATATTGTACTATACCATTATATTGTAATGTTATTAGTAGCCAGCCATCCCCTGCCATGCATTGCTGTGGCCCACTCTGGTGGACATGGGGGTTCTGTGTGGGAGGTTTGGCCCAATTCTATCATTGGTGGGGTTCAGAATGCTCTGTGATTGTAGGTGAACTACAAATTCCAGCAACTACAACTCCCAAATGTCAAGATTCTATTTTCCCCAAACTCCACCAGTGTTCACATTTGGGCATATTGAGTATTCGTGCCAAGTTTGGTCCAGATCCATCAGAGTCTGAGTCCACAGTGCTCTCTGGATGTAGGTGAACCACAACTCCCAAACTCAAGGTCAATGCCCACCAAACCCTTCCAGTATTTTCTGTTGGTCATGGGAGTTCTGTGTGCCACGTATGATTGAATTCCATCATTGGTGGGGTTCATAATGATCTTTGATTGTAGGTGAACTATAAATCCCAGCAATTACAACTCCCAAATGTCAAGGTCTATTTTCCCCAAACTCCACCAGTGTTCACATTTGGGCATATTGAGTATTCGTGCCAAGTTTGGTCCAGATCCATCATAGTCTGAGTCCACAGTGCTCTCTGGATGTAGGTGAACTACAACTCTCAAACTCATGGTCAATGCCCACCAAACCCTTCCAGTTATTTTCTGTTGGTCATGAGAGTTCTGTCTGCCAAGCTTGGCTGAAGTCCATCGTTAGTGAAATTCAGAATGCTCATTGATTGCAATAATAGTAATTATTATTATTATTATTATTATTATTAATAATAATAATAATAATAATACCCTGCCACCATCTCCCTGAGGGGACTCGGGGCGGCTAACACGAGGCCAAGCCCAAAGATACAATACAGCAAAATAAAATACAAAATACAAAACAACAAAAATTACATCAGAATAAAATACATACAGTAGCAAAATAAAATAAATAAAGCAAAATAACATAATGGAATATCAAACACAATGGGCGGGCCAAATGTGCAAGATAAAATGATAACACCCTGGATGAGGTAGGAGTAGAAAAAGTGTATTTGCGAGGAGACCAATAATAATAATAATTATTATTTATTTATTTATTTATTTATTTATTTATTTATTTATACCCCGCTACCATCTCCCCAGGGAACTCAGTGAGGCTTACATGAGGCCGAGCCCAAAATACAACAATACAAGCAATAACAACAACAATACAAGCAAAAAGGGCAAACAGTGGGGATAGACCTTCAATTGAGGAGGGGGAAACACTGTAGATGGAACAGACAGAAATGGGATGAATGGTCACTCTCCAAAGGCACATCGGAAGAGCAATGTTTTCAGATCTTTCTTAAAAGCTGAACTATAGGTGAACTATAAATCCCAACAACTGCAACTCCCAAATAACAAGATCAACCCCCCTCCCCAAGCAGGGAGATGATAGAACAGAAGCTCTCCGAAGCTCTAGGTGCCCTTACTGCCTATTATAGGGAAAACCAGCTGATCCCCAACCAATCTAAAACACAGATATGTGCTTTTCATCTTAAGAACAAACAAGCATCCCGAGCTCTGAGGATCACCTGGGAAGGAATCCCACTGGAGCATTGCAGGACACCCAAATACCTGGGAGTCACTCTGGACCGTGCTCTTACCTACAAGAAGCACTGCCTGAACATCAAGCAAAAAGTGGGTGCTAGAAACAATATCATACAAAAGCCGACTGGCACAACCTGGGGATCACAACCAGACACAGTGAAGACATCTGCCCTTGCGCTGTGCTACTCTGCTGCTGAGTATGCATGCCCAGTGTGGAACACATCTCACCACGCTAAAACAGTGGATGCGGCTCTTAATGAGACATGCCGCATTATCACGGGGTGTCTGCGCCCTACACCACTGGAGAAATTACACTGTTAGCCGGTATTGCACCACCTGACATCCGCCGGGAAGTGGCAGCCAATAGTGAAAGGACCAAGGCAGAGACATCTCCAGCTCATCCCCTGTTTGGGTATCAGCCAGCACGCCAACGACTTAAATCCAGACATAGTTTTCTAAGATCTACAGAGACACTCGCTGGAACACCTCAGCAAGCGAGAGTCCAAAAGTGGCAGGCTCAAACCCAGAACCTCAATCCAATGGCTGATACCAAATGAGAGACTCCCTCCTGGGCACACAGAAGACTGGGCGACTTGGAAGGCGCTGAACAGACTGCGCTCTGGCACCACGAGATGCAGAGCCAACCTTAAGAAATGGGGCCACAAAGTGGAGTCCATGACATGCGAGTGCGGAGAAGAGCCAACCACTGCCCACCTGCGGCAATGCAACCTGAGCCCTGCCACATGATGCACAAGGGAGGACCTTCTTTCGGCAACACCAGAGGCACTCCAAGGGGCCAGAGACTGGTCCAAGGACATTTAATCAACTACCAAACCCACACATTTTGTATTTTCTCTGTTTGTTTGCTTTGTTCTGTTAGAAATGTAATATAATTGACTGGCTGCCCTGACACGAGAAATAAATAAAATAAAGTATAGCAATGGATGAACCTTGCAGGGTTTCAAGCCACAGAAACACCTCATTTTCTCGAGGCAGCAATATTTTTAAATCCCCAAATGGCTGCCCAGGCGCATGATCTTTCCGGACGATGCCACAAACGGAGGGAAGAGTCCGAAGAGCTTTCGGGATACCATGAACGCAAACAGAAATGCCTTCTTCTCTCCGAGGCGCTTTTAGACACGCCAGTCCCTCCCTTATGAACCGAGCTGCCTAATTTCGGAGCCCAGAAATCCACGCAGCCCAGAGGGGCAAATTAAGCACGAATTGAGAAACCACAGCCGCTTGGCACGAAGCCTCAGTGGCGCCATTTAAACATCCCAGTAGCACCGGAACATTTTGGGAGCAGGAAGATTATTTGGGGAAAGGGAGGAAAGGGTGGCTCCTCTCTAGATCCAGACTCAGCTCCCCCTTCCACACATTTGAATGTGCTCTGTGCACTTTAAAAATATTATTTGTATATTTCTTAAGTTTTCAATCGAAGGGTTTAAGTTGAATTTTAATGGGAATTAAGAAAAGAAAAATATATTTTCTGGGTATTGTTTCAGTGTCAAAAATACCATCACATTCAATGTTTTTTTTTCCTCCTCTTTTTATATTGCAAAAAACCACCACAGCTGCTTTTTTGAAAACTACGAGGGTTGAATGAAAAGTAATGCCTCCACCTTCGTTAGTTGGGTTTGGATGGGAATATTTTAATAAATCAAACGCAGAAATATTCCTTAGAATGCGCTCTTTCACTACCACTCTCCCCTTTTCCACATAACCACCAGACAATTGGATACATTCCTGCCAACGATGAACAACCACTCTTCACTTTTCCACATAACCACCAGGCAATTGGATACATTCCTGCCAACGATGAACAACCACTCTTCCCTTTTCCACATAACCACCAGACAATTGGATACATTTCTGCCAAGGATGAACAACCACTCTTCCCTTTTCCACATAACCACCAGACAATTGGATACATTCCTGCCAACGATGAACAACCACTCTTCCCTTTTCCACATAACCACCAGACAATTGGATACATTCCTGCCAACGATGAACAACCACTCTTCCCTTTTCCACATAACCACCAGGCAATTGGATACATTCCTGCCAAGGATGAACAACCACTCTTCCCTTTTCCACATAACCACCAGACAATTGGATACATTCCTGCCAACGATGAACAGCCACTCTTCCCTTTTCCACATAACCACCAGACAATTGGATACATTTCTGCCAAGGATGAACAACCACTCTTCACTTTTCCACATAACCACCAGACAATTGGATACATTCCTGCCAACGATGAACAACCACTCTTCACTTTTCCACATAACCACCAGGCAATTGGATACATTCCTGCCAACGATGAACAACCACTCTTCCCTTTTCCACATAACCACCAGACAATTGGATACATTTCTGCCAACGATGAACAACCACTCTTCCCTTTTCCACATAACCACCAGACAATTGGATACATTTCTGCAAACGATGAACAGCCACACTTCACTTTTCCACATAACCACCAGACAATTGGATACATTCCTGCCAACGATGAACAACCACTCTTCACTTTTCCACATAACCACCAGACAATTGGATACATTCCTGCCAACGATGAACAACCACTCTTCACTTTTCCACATAACCACCAGACAATTGGATACATTTCTGCCAACGATGAACAACCACTCTTCACTTTTCCACATAACCACCAGACAATTGGATACATTCCTGCCAACGATGAACAACCACTCTTCCCTTTTCCACATAACCACCAGACAATTGGATACATTCCTGCCAACGATGAACAACCACTCTTCCCTTTTCCACATAACCACCAGACAATTGGATACATTCCTGCCAACGATGAACAACCACTCTTCCCTTTTCCACATAACCACCAGACAATTGGATACATTCCTGCCAACGATGAACAACCACTCTTCCCTTTTCCACATAACCACCAGACAATTGGATACATTCCTGCCAACGATGAACAACCACTCTTCCCTTTTCCACATAACCACCAGACAATTGGATACATTTCTGCCAACGATGAACAACCACTCTTCACCTTTCCACATAACCACCAGAAAATTGGATACATTTCTGCTAACGATGAACAACCACTCTTCCCTTTTCCACATAACCACCAGACAATTGGATACATTCCTGCCAACGATGAACAACCACTCTTCCCTTTTCCACATAACCACCAGACAATTGGATACATTTCTGCCAACGATGAACAACCACTCTTCCCTTTTCCACATAACCACCAGACAATTGGATACATTCCTGCCAACGATGAACAACCACTCTTCCCTTTTCCACATAACCACCAGACAATTGGATACATTTCTGCCAACGATGAACAACCACTCTTCCCTTTTCCACATAACCACCAGACAATTGGATACATTTCTGCCAACGATGAACAACCACTCTTCACTTTTCCACATAACCACCAGACAATTGGATACATTCCTGCCAACGATGAACAACCACTCTTCCCTTTTCCACATAACCACCAGACAATTGGATACATTTCTGCCAACGATGAACAACCACTCTTCCCTTTTCCACATAACCACCAGACAATTGGATACATTCCTGCCAACGATGAACAACCACTCTTCCCTTTTCCACATAACCACCAGACAATTGGATACATTTCTGCCAACGAT
The DNA here is from genome assembly GCF_025583915.1 of Anolis sagrei ordinatus. Lineage (NCBI taxonomy): Eukaryota > Metazoa > Chordata > Lepidosauria > Squamata > Anolidae > Anolis > Anolis sagrei. The sequence goes on along the minus strand of NW_026847660.1, from coordinate 1,853,127 downwards.
GAACAACCACTCTTCCCTTTTCCACATAACCACCAGACAATTGGATACATTCCTGCCAACGATGAACAACCACTCTTCACTTTTCCACATAACCACCAGACAATTGGATACATTCCTGCCAACGATGAACAACCACTCTTCCCTTTTCCACATAACCACCAGACAATTGGATACATTCCTGCCAACGATGAACAGCCACTCTTCCCTTTTCCACATAACCACCAGACAATTGGATACATTTCTGCCAAGGATGAACAACCACTCTTCACTTTTCCACATAACCACCAGACAATTGGATACATTCCTGCCAACGATGAACAACCACTCTTCACTTTTCCACATAACCACCAGGCAATTGGATACATTCCTGCCAACGATGAACAACCACTCTTCCCTTTTCCACATAACCACCAGACAATTGGATACATTTCTGCCAACGATGAACAACCACTCTTCCCTTTTCCACATAACCACCAGACAATTGGATACATTTCTGCCAACGATGAACAACCACTCTTCCCTTTTCCACATAACCACCAGACAATTGGATACATTTCTGCAAACGATGAACAGCCACACTTCACTTTTCCACATAACCACCAGACAATTGGATACATTCCTGCCAACGATGAACAACCACTCTTCACTTTTCCACATAACCACCAGACAATTGGATACATTTCTGCCAACGATGAACAACCACTCTTCCCTTTTCCACATAACCACCAGACAATTGGATACATTCCTGCCAACGATGAACAACCACTCTTCCCTTTTCCACATAACCACCAGACAATTGGATACATTTCTGCCAACGATGAACAACCACTCTTCACCTTTCCACATAACCACCAGAAAATTGGATACATTTCTGCTAACGATGAACAACCACTCTTCCCTTTTCCACATAACCACCAGACAATTGGATACATTTCTGCCAACGATGAACAACCACTCTTCCCTTTTCCACATAACCACCAGACAATTGGATACATTCCTGCCAACGATGAACAACCACTCTTCCCTTTTCCACATAACCACCAGACAATTGGATACATTTCTGCCAACGATGAACAACCACTCTTCCCTTTTCCACATAACCACCAGACAATTGGATACATTCCTGCCAACGATGAACAACCACTCTTCCCTTTTCCACATAACCACCAGACAATTGGATACATTCCTGCCAACGATGAACAACCACTCTTCCCTTTTCCACATAACCACCAGAAAATTGGATACATTCCTGCCAACGATGAACAACCACTCTTCCCTTTTCCACATAACCACCAGACAATTGGATACATTTCTGCCAACGATGAACAACCACTCTTCCCTTTTCCACATAACCACCAGAAAATTGGATACATTTCTGCTAACGATGAACAACCACTCTTCACTTTTCCACATAACCACCAGACAATTGGATACATTTCTGCCAATGATGAACAACCACTCTTCCCTTTTCCACATAACCACCAGACAATTGGATACATTCCTGCCAACGATGAACAACCACTCTTCCCTTTTCCACATAACCACCAGAAAATTGGATACATTTCTGTCAACGATGAACAACCACTCTTCCCTTTTCCACATAACCACCAGACAATTGGATACATTTCTGCCAACGATGAACAACCACTCTTCCCTTTTTCACATAACCACCAGACAATTGGATACATTCCTGCCAACGATGAACAAGTTTTCTGAAGCCGTCATGGAAGAAGTCGACACTCTGTTTCCGCAACCAGCGTCTCACCGTTCTCTCAAGGGCTTCATCAGAAGCATAACGATGTCCCCACAGATCTTCTATCATTATTGGGAACAGATGGAAGTCAGACGGTGCTAAATCTGGAGTGTATGGAGGATGTCGTCCGGTGGTGAGATCCAGTCTCTGAAGTTCTGCTGTGTTCCCATCATGCACAGATCTTCTGATAGCCAAGCAAAACAATAATGTGACCCACACGTTCTTGTGGAATGCCATTTACACTTGAAATTTCTCTCTGAGTGATACAACGATCGTCCTGAAGCAATCTGTCAACCTTTTGCTTGTGAAACTCGGTGGTTGCTGTCACAGGACGTCCAACTCTTTGTTTGTCACGCAACTCAGATGTTCCCACCTCACCATCTTTAAACTTACTTGCCCAACGACGCACAGTACTTACATCAACACAATCACCATAAGCATCTTGCATTCTCTGAAGAAACTCCTTTGGGGTGACACCTTCTGCTGTCAAGAGGGTGAAAGGGAGAAACTGGCCAAGAGGAAGGCACGTCAAGCCAATCCTGACCAGGATCGCCTTCTTCTGAAACCGATGTCCTCACTGCAGGAGAACAGGAGGATCAAAAATAGGGCTCCACAGCCACCTACGGACCCACCGCCGAGACACTACTCTTGGAGGACCATCATCTTTGGGCTACGAGGGATTGCCTAAGTTAAGTGTTAGTGTTAGAATCATAGAATCAAAGAGTTGGAAGAGACCTCCTGGGCCATCCAGTCCAACCCCATTCTGCCAAGAAGCAGGAATACTGCATTCAAATCACCCCTGACAGATGGCCATCCAGCCTCTGTTTAAAAGCTACCAAAGAAGGAGCCTCCACCACACTCCGGGGCAGAGAGTTCCACTGCTGAACGCCTCTCACAGTCAGGAAGTTCTTCCTCATGTTCAGATGGAATCTCCTCTCTTGTGGTTGGAAGCCATTGTTCCATTGCATCCTAGTCTCCAGGGAAGCAGAAAACAAGCTTGCTCCCTCCTTCACCCTGTGGCTTCCTCTCACATATTGATACATGGCCCTCATCATATCTCCTCTCAGCCTTCTCTTCTTCAGGCTAAACATGCCCAGCTCCTTAAGCCGCTCCTCATAGGGCTTGTTCTCCAGACCTTTGATCATTTTAGTCACCCTCCTCTGGACACATTCCAGCTTGTCAATATCTCTCTTCAATTGTGGTGCCCAGAAATGTTGTTGTTGTTATATTATTATTATTATTATTATTATTACTATTATTATTATTATCATCATTATTACCTTTCTATGCCAAAAATGAGCTTTCAGGACAGAAAACAGTATATTCCATTTGTTAAAAAGAGGGTTATTTGGTGCATAAAACTTTGCATGTTCTTTGGTGCAATTTGTGTCAAATCCCTTGTACTTCTTGCATCAGAGAGAACACTCTGGGCATTACTTGTTCTCAAACCTAAGGATGATGTATATTTTGTGTATATGTATGTATGTATATATGTGTGTGTGTATGGATGGATGGATACACACACACACACTCAGAGGGAGCAGGAGGCGATGGCAGACAGGCCCTGACCTAATTTCTGTGCTCCTGCCTTTTTGAAAAAAGGCTCCCTTATGCTCTGCCCCGAGGCCTCAGTTATAGGTCAGCATATAAATGCCCCAAACATCACTAAATAAATGAAACCATTCATTTCTGCAGTCCAGAGAAAAAGGCAAGCTCCAGGACTGGGACGAGGAAGGAGCTGCCCTCTTGCTCCAAAGGCCTCAGGACTGAAAAGGACGACGACAACAACAACAATATTCCTAGGCTGACTATCTAGGGGTGGGAGATGGAACTCCATCTAGTTCAACCCTGAAAGAACATCTTGCAGAATTTGTATTGTCGAAGGCTTTCATGCACGGAATCACTTTGTTGTTGTGAGTTTTCCGGGTCGTACAGCCATGTTCCTGAACTTCCTGACTGTGAGAGCTGTTCAGCAGTGGAACTCTCTGCCCCGAAGGGAGTGTGGTGGAGGCTCCTTCTTTGTAAGCTTTGAAACAGAGGCTGGATGGCCATCTGTCAGGGGTGTTTTGAATGCGATTTTCCTGCTTCTTGGCAGAATGGGGTTGGACTGGGTGGTCCAGGAGGTCTCTTCCAACTCTTTGATTCTAAATGGAGATGAGCAATGTGGACTCAGATAACCCAATTCAAAGTAGACATTGTGGGAGTTGTTTATGGAGAATGCCAGCTCTTTGGCTTAGAAATGAGATTCCATCCGAACATGAGGAAGAACTTCCTGACTATGAGAGCCGTTCAGCGGTGGAACTCTCTGCCCCGAAGGGAGTGTGGTGGAGGCTCCTTCTTTGGAAGCTTTGAAACAGAGGCTGGATGGCCATCTGTCAGGGGTGCTTTGAATGCAATATTCCTGCTTCTTGGCAGAATGGGGTTGGACTGGGTGGCCCAGGAGGTCTCTTCCAACTCTTTGATTCTAAATGGAGATGAGCAATGTGGACTCAGATAACCCAATTCAAAGTAGACATTGTGGGAGTTGTTTATGCAGAATGCCAGCTCTTTGGCTTAGAAATGAGATTCCATCCGAACATGAGGAAGAACTTCCTGACTATGAGAGCCGTTCAGCGGTGGAACTCTCTGCCCCGGAGTGTGGTGGAGGCTCCTTCTTTGGAAGCTTTTAAACAGAGGCTGGATGGCCATCTGTCAGGGGTGATTTGAATGCAATATTCCTGCTTCTTGGCAGAATGGGGTTGGACTGGATGGCCCATGGAGGTCTCTTCCAACTCTTGGATTCTATGATTCTATGATGAGCACGAATGCAAAAAGCATGGCAGATCCTAACCACGGGGTCCTGACCCAGGGTCCCCCTCCCTCCTGGCCTCCACCTGCCACCTTCCACTCTCCCTTCATAAACAGGTGACTACCAAAGAAAGGATGCCATGCGCGCACACCACGTTTTGCGGTCACAGAGTGAGCTGCAAACAGAAGGGAGATTTAACAGAGATATTTCCAGATAAGCAAGTTTTTAAACCCACACTTGGTTGGTTGGTTGGGCAAACAAACCCCAAACTTCCTTGTCTTGTGGGGAAAGGTATGTGCCCCAAAGGACAAATGGGGGGAGGACAGCACCGGGAGAGCGCCAGGTGCCGGCCCCACCCTTGGCCTCCCTCCTCACGCACTAGTAACGGCAGAAGCCCAGAATCCCACAGCCGGAAGAGGCCTCAAGGGACATAAAATCCAGACCAGTAATTTTGAACACTTTATTTATATTTTGCCCTTCTCCTCGAGAGGACGCAGAGCAGATTACAGTCTAGAAACAGACACAGGAAAACATTCAATGCTTGTTGCAGTGACATACAATGAAACAGAAATACAAAGGCAAAGGCTTCTCCTTTCATTCCCGGCTTCTGGAAGCTCTGCTCATCTCCATAATAATAAATAATAATAATAAACCTTTCTTTATACCCCGCTAACATCTCCCGACGGACTCGGTGCGGCTTACATGAGGCCGAGGCCCAACACATCAATAAAACAGCATAACAAATACAACAATAAATAAAACTCAAAAAAAAAAACAAGCAATAAACATTAAAACAATAGCAATAAACATTAGACAACAACACCACGATGCATTTAAAACTAAGGCCGGGCCAAATGTAATGATTAAAAAATTTAAAAATGCTGGACAAGACAGGTGAAATAGATAGATTTTTGGAGATAGGTGCAGTATGCAGACAATCTTAAATCTCTGGTAAAGTGCGTTTGGGAATGATGCTAGGAGTTTCCTATTCTGGGAAGGCACACTGGAACAACCACATCTTTAAGCTCTTCCTAAAGACTGCCAATGTTGGGGCTTGTCTGATGTCCTTGGGGAGAGAGTTCCAGAGTCAGGGGGCCACCACGGAGAAGGTCCTGTCCCTCATCCCCACCAATCGCGCTTGCGACGCAGGTGGGATCGTGAGCAGGGCCTCTCCAGATGATCAGAGGGATCGTGTGGGTTCATATATGGAGATGCGGTCACGCAGGTAGGCGGGTCCCAAACCATTTAGGGCTTTGTAGGTAAGCACCTGCACCTTGAATTGGGACCGGAAAATGGAAGCTCTGCTCATCTGCCCAGCTCTTGAAGCCGCTCCTCATAGGGCTTGTTCTCCAGACCCTTGATCATTTCAGTCGCCCTCCTCTGGACACATTCCAGATTGTCAATTTTTAAAAAAGTATGCCCCTTTATTCCATCATCCAAGTCATCGATATTTATTTATCGTGTCATCAGCAACCAGGCATTTGTATTACATTTTTAACAAAAACAAACAGACAGACAGACAAAACACAGAGTTTGCAAGCTTGGTAGTTGATTAAATGTCCTTTTGACCAGTCTCTGTCCCCTTGGAGTGCCTCTGGTGTTGCCGCAAGAAGGTCCTCCCTTGTGCATCATGGGGCAGGGCTCAGGGTGCATTGCAGCAGGTGGTCAGTGGTTTGCTCTTCTCTGCACTCGCATGTCGTGGATTATTCCACTTTGTAGATTGAGATTATTGTCATGGTTGGTCCTGAAAAGGTCCGTTGGTTGTTTTGCTTGCTTGCTTGCATGCTGCAAGTGGCTTCTGGTCGCTTCTGGAGTGAGAGAATCAGCCATCTACGAAGACATTGCCCAGGGGACGCCCAGATGTCTTGCAATCCTGTGAGGAGGCTTCTTTCATGTCCCCCAAGTCACTGATAAAGGTGTTGGGTAGCACTGGAACCCAAGACCGAATCTTGGCGAATCCCACTAGTTACTTCTCTCCTTCTTTATTTAGGTTGCTCAAGCTTCCTTACATCTCCCAGAATCTGGTAGCTGTGATCCAAAAACGCCACCAGAAACACACACCAGAAAAGCTCTCCAGGAGCCCAAAAGCCCCGTATTGCACCCTCCCGCTCCTCCTGCCCCGACCTGCTGGGCCCCACCTGTCTCTCCACCATCCACCTTGCCTTCTTCCCCCACGGAAGGGACCAACCCCAGCCAAACCCAGGTGTCCTGGCATCGGCATGGAAAGGCAAGAAAGGCTCCTGCCTCCCAAGCCGAGCTAACCACCCAAATCTCTGCCCCGGAGGAAAAGCCGTTACTCTGCAGCTGAAGGAGCGAGAGGAACTCCACGAACCCAGTTCCCTCTCTCGGGGGGTACCTGCTTCAGCTTGGGATGGGGAGGTAGTCATTCCTCCCCAGGGAAAGGCCGGAGGACAACGATGACGACAACGATCCATTTGCACGGTCTGTTCCCCATACGCGGGACAGCCTATGGTTCCAACAGAGGAAGTTCCCATGTTACAAACAAGAGAGATTCCATAGGTTTGTTCTTAAGGTGGATTAAATGCAAGTCAGACCAGTGACATTGTCTAAGTGGAACTCCAACTAAATACAGGCAGGCCCCGGGTTACAAACATCCAACATACACACAGTTCATAGTTAATTGGATGGGACGACGACGACGACAGGAAGGGAGAAATCGAAATTCACTCCTGGAACAATCAGGGGAAAAGGGGGTCTCCCATCCTTGTTTCCATAAGCAAACTTTTCAAAATCCAATTATCACAGGGACAGAAAGTGAAGGGAAACCTTCTGCATGCACGTGGCGTAATCCAACCTGTCTCTCTTTGCTTCTCTCTTCAAACTGTCTTTCTCTGCATATGTATAACTCAAGCCTGAACAACAATGTAATAGTATCCAAAAGTCAATTTCCCCGGGCATTGCCCAACCAATCAGCTTCATGCATCTTATTGTACAGTTGACACAGACACAGTAACTGATTCCTTGCATATATAGAAAAGGTAAAGGTTTTCTCCTGACATTAAGTCCAGTCATTTCCGACTCTTGGGGTTGATACTCATCTCCTTTTCTAAAGCCTAAGAGCTGCCGTTGTCCGTAGACACCTCCAAGGTCATGTGGCTGGCATGACTTCATGGAATTGCTGTTATCTTCCCACCGGAGTGGTACCTATTGATCTACTCACCTTTGCATGTTTTCGAACTGTTAGATTGGCAGAAGCTGGGGCTGACAGCGGGAGCTCACACCGCTCCCCAGATTCGAACCTGCGACCTTTTGGTCAGCAAGTTCAGCAGCTCAGTGCTTTACCAGGGGCTCCTTACATATGCACCTGGATAAAATAGGGAAGGATTAATACCCCTTTATCAAAGGAGACACAAAAGGGGTATTAATCCTTCCCTATTTTATCCAGGTGCATACATATATATAATATTATTAGATAGATAGATAGATAGATAGATAGATAGATAGATAGATAGATAGATTACGGAATGATTGATATCTCCTTTGTGTCTTCTTTGCTATTATATATATAGCTGGAGTTCCACTTAAACAATGTCCTTGTTTACAACAGCATCTGTTATAGAACTCTAGTATGCTGATGACAATGTCATCTGTGCGCATACAGAAGAAGATCTACAAGCCCCTCTCAACACCTTTGCAGAAGCATACACGAAGCTTGGCCTGTCACTGAACATCGAGAAAACCAAAGTGCTGTTCCAGCAGACACCAGCCATCCCCTCTCCAATGCCAGAGATACAGCTTAATGGTATAACATTAGAAAACGTTGACCATTTCCGCTATCTTGGCAGCCACCTCTCCACCAAAGTCAACATCGACGCCCAAATACAACACCACCATTTTCCCGAATGAAGCAGAGAGTGTTTGAGGACCGGGACATCCGTAGGGACACCTCCCAACCCTGCTATATGCCTGTGAAATGTGGACTGTCTACAGACGTCACATGCAGCTCCTGGAACGATTCCATCAGCGCTGCCTCCGGAAAATCCTGCAAATCTCCTGGGAAGACAAGCGGACAAACATCAGTGTGCTGGAAAAAGCAAAGACCACCAGCATTGAAGCGATGGTCCTCCAACATCAACTCCGCTGGGCCGGCCACATTGTCCGGATGCCTGACCACTGTCTCCCAAAGCACTCTGAACTTAAGAACAGAAAACGGAACGTTGGTGGACAGGAAAAGAGATTGAAAGATGGGCTCAAAGCCAACCTTAAAAACTCTGGCTTAGACACTGAGAACTGGGAAGCCCTGGCCCTTGAGTGCTCCAGCTGGAGGTCAGCTGTGACCAGCAGTGTTGCAGAATTCGAGGAGGCATGAGTGGAAGGTGAAAGAGAGAAACGTGCCAGGAGGAAGGCGCGTCAAGCCAACCCCAACCGGGACCGCCTTCCACCTGGAAACCAATGCCCTCACTGCGGAAGAAGATGCAGAGCAAGAATAGGGCTCCACAGCCACATACGGACCCACAGGGAAACCCATGATGGAAGACCATCTTACTCGTCCAACGAGGGATCACCTAAGTAAGTAAGTAAGTAAGTAAGTAAGTAAGTAAGCTAGAGTTCCACTTAAACAATGTCCTTGTTCCGACTTACATTCAAAATCAACTTAAGAACAAACCTACAAAATCTCTCTTGTTTGTAACTTGGGGACTGCCTCTGTGTGTGTGTGTGTGTGTGTGTGTGTGTGTGTGTGTGTGTGTGTGTGTGTTAGAGAGAGAGAGCGAGAGAGCGCTATCTCGTCCAGGAGTGAATTTTCCTTCCTTCCATGGGAAAGATTCCTTTCACTTCCTGTAATCTCAGTCCCATTCTTAACTTAGGAATCATCTGTACATAGGGGACTGCTAGTATCCCCTCATCACCTTGTACCTGGAATGTTTTGGCAGGCTGGAAACAAGCCAATTTGCCAAAGCTGGGGAGAAAAAGGCCCCAAATGCCTCAGCCTCTGAAAAGTGTGGCAGAAAAACCCACATCCCCAGGCATCCTCAGAACAGCACAGCCCAACGCAAAAGGGTTCCTCCAGGTGTGGTTTGGCTAGGTGAGCTGCTCCTACCTGCTTCTCCTCGGGGAGCGGAATCCGTTGGTGGGGACCCAGCCCAGTCATTACGCCCGTGCCTCGTTATCTCCTCTCCTTTGCCCAGACCTGAAGAGAAGGAGCGAGGAAGGGAGGAGCGCCTCTCATGAGGTGCTTTCCAGAGGAAGGATGCTATCCAGCCTTTGGGAAGTGCTTGCAAAGAACTAGACAAAATAGTGAGTGTGCATGTGTAAATACATGCTATGCCAGCTCCACGGGCTGCTGGTACATCTCTGAGCCCAATTCAAAGTGCTGGTTTTGACCTATAAAGCTCTATACCTTGGCCACGGTGGTCCACGCTCTGGTTACATCCTGTCTAGACTACTGCAACGCTCTCTACGTGGGGTTGCCTCTGAAGACTGCCCGGAAGCTTCAACTAGTCCAACAAATGGCAGCCAGATTGCTAACAGGAGCGGGGTACAGAGATCATACGACCCCTCTGTTACGCCAACTCCACTGGCTGCCAATTGCTTCCGTGCACAATTCAAAGTGCTGGTTTTGACCTATAAAGCCCTAAACGACTCCGGCCCAGTTTACCTGTCCGAATGGATTCTCCCCTATGAACCATCAAGGTTATTAAGATCTTCCGGAGGGTCCCTGCTCTCGGTCCCACCACCTTCGCAATCGCGTTTGGTGGGGACGAGGGACAGGGCCTTCTCGGTGGTGGCTCCTCGGCTTTGGAACTCCCTCCCACTAGAGATTAGATCTGCTCCTTCCCTCCTGACCTTCAGGAAACTAATAAAGACCTGGCTTTGGAATGTGGCATTTGAGGACTGAGTCTATAGCCTTCGTCCATATGGAAGGAGAATGATGAACTGTGACTGTGACTGTATTGATGACTTGGCTTGGGTAATGTGATGATGATGTTTTTATTGTACTTATATTTTTAATCTGTAATGATGATGCACTGTGTTGTTTTTGTATATTATTGTATTTGAACACATGTGTGAACCGGTCTGAGTCCCTCGTTTGAGATGAGAAGACCGGTATACAAAACTTCTAAATAAATAAATAATAATAAATATACGGTTCTGGCCCAGCTTACCTGTCCGAACGCATCCACCCCTACGTCCCACTTCATAGTCTAAGATCATCCGGGGAGGCCCTGCTCTCGCTCCCATCAACAGCACAGATGCGTCTGGCAGGGCCTTCTTGGTTGTGGCTCCCGCCTATGGAACACACTCCCAAATGAGGTAAGATCCACTCCCTCCCGCCTGGCTTTTAGAAAAAAATTAAAATCATGGTTTTGGGACCAGGCCTTCGGGTAGTAGAAGCAAATGTATGCAGCATTTCAGGAGGAAAATGACTGGAACGGCGATTCGACGGACGAGACTGCTTTAATGATTGTTTTATTGCTTGTGGGTGTACTTTTTAAACTTGATTTATGTCTAATTGTAGTGTATAATTGTAATTGTTTGTCCTGGCAGTGAATTTTGCCATTACTTATGTGTAAACCGCTTTGAGTCCCCCTCGGGGTGAGAAAAGCGGTATACAAATACTGTAAATAAATAAATTAAATAAATAAATACATGCCAGCTGACCAGGTGAGAGAGATCTTCTCACTCCTCACGCCAGGTAAATTGCACCAAACGGCAAAGATCTTACACCAAGGAGACGGAATGGAACGTTACACATGCAGAAACACACGGTGTATTCACGATTGTGCAAGTGCATGTGCAAATAAATGTGGAAAGCGCAACCGCAGTCTCCAAGGAGCAGTGGCACTACATGCACAACCATACTTCCATAGTATGATAGGCCATCAAGTCCAACCCCATTCTACTCAAAGCAAGACTGTCAACAAAAGCATCCCAACTGCAGGTAGCTGCATTAACTATAGTGTAGATCAGGCATAGGCAAACTTGGGCCCTCCAGGTGTTTTGGACTTCAACTCCCACAATTCCTAACAGCCTATCGGCTGTTAGGAATTGTGGGAGTTGAAGTCCAAAACACCTGGAGGGCCCAAGTTTGCCCATGCCTGATCTAACTTCTCAATACCCTTCCTAAATTGAGGCCTCTACACCTGAACGCAAGACTCTGCAAGAGGCTGGACCGGCACGGAATATTACGTCCCTTAACTCGGACACCACACAGACTAAAATAACGTTTGCAGGATCGCGCTGTGACCCCACACACAATTTATGACCCAGAGCCAGAGGTGTCATGTTCTGCATCAGATTAAACATTCCCCAAGGCTTTCCGGAAGAATATTATAAACCCCAAGAGCAGTGATTCTCAACCTTCCTATTGCCGCGACCCCTTAATACAGTTCCTCATGTTGTGGTGACCCCCAACCAGAACCCTAACATTATGAATTGCCATGTAAATAATGATCTGCAGGATGTACTTTCATTCACTGGAGCAAATTTGATACAAATACCCGGTATGCCCAAATTTGAATACTGGTGGGGTTGGCGGGGGGATTGGTTTTGCCATTTGGGAGTTGTAGTTGCTGGGATTTATAGTTAACCTGTAAACAAAGAGCATTCTGAACCCCACCAATAATGGAATTGAACTAAAGTTGGCACAGAGAACTCCCATGATCAACAGAAAATACTGGAAGGGTTTGGTGGGCACTGACCTTGAGTCTGCGAGTTGTAGTTCACCTACATCCAGAGAGCACTGTGGGCTCAAACAATGATGGACCTGGACCAAACTTGGCACGGGTACTCAATATGCCCAAATGTGAACACTGATGGGGTTTGGAGAAAATAGACTTTGACATTTGGGAGTTGTAGATACTGGGATTTATAGTTCACCTACAATCAAGGAGTGTTCTGAACCCCACCAATAATAGTATTAGGCCAAATTTCCCACACAGAACCCCCATGACCAACAGAAAATACTGATGGTCTTTGGCGACCCCCCTGACACCCCTTCGCGACCCCCTCAGGGGTCCCGACCCCCAGGTTGAGAAACACTGCCCAAGAGGATTACAACAAGCGTGAGAAGCGTGGAGCTAAAAAAGACCAGCAAGTCCAACCTCCATTTGCTCCCAAAAAGGCCACCCAAACTTTGCCTGAAGTCCTGCAAAGAAGACTAAGTCTGCCGCTTCCAAGGGCAGTCCATGCCACTGTTGAATATATCTTGTAATCTATTACTTAGAATCATAGAATCAAAGAGTTGGAAGAGACCTCATGGGCCATCCAGTCCAACCCCATTCTGCCAAGAAGCAGGAAAATTGCATTCAAAGCACCCCCTACAGTTGGCCACCCAGCCTCTGTTTAAAAGCTTCCAAAGAAGGAGCCTCCACCACACTCCGGGGCAGAGAGTTCCACTGCTGAACGGCTCTCACAGTCAAGTTCTTCCTAATGTTCAGATGGAATCTCCTCTCCTTTCGTTTGAAGTCATTGCTCCATTGTGTCCTAGTCTCCAGGGAAGCAGAAAACCCTATGACTTCCCCTCACATATTTATACATGGCTATCATGTCTCCTCTTAGCCTTCTCTTCTTCAGGCTAAACATGCCCAGCTCTTTAAGCCGCTCCTCATAGGGCTTGTTCTCCAGACAGCCAACTTATCAGCCAACTTCCTAACAGCCAACTTCTCAAAAACACTGCATAATTAATGTTGAGACTTTAAAACCCTTTGGGTGACATTTTCAAATACAAAATAAGCAAAGTAGATGTGTGTATGTATGATTTTAAATTAATTTGCAATACACAACACTCTCCAGACCCTTGATATTTTTTATTTTTAATAATATTTTTTTTAAAAAAAATTGTAATGCACCCACAATACATATTACAAACATATACACATATATAGACAACCCGCCAGACCCTTGATCTTTTGAGTCACTCTCCTCTGGACACATTCCAGCTTGTCAATATCTCTCTTCAATTGTGGTGCCCAGAATGGGACACAATATTCCAAGCGTGAGGAGCTGTGGGATGCATCAGCTAGAGTAGATGGGCTTGAACCTCGCTCCCTGATGGCAAAAGAATAAAAGCTTTAAAAAGCCCAATGAGACCATAAATCTCTCCTCCACCTGGTTCCGGACTGAAAGAGAAGCTAAAGAGGTCGAGGTGTGATGTGCCTGGAGCTATAAATCTCAGAAATAACAAAACAGACTGGCTTAGGATGAACCGAAAGTAAGTTTTCGTGATGGCGGAGAGAGAGCCAATTGGACAGAATCATTAAAACTTGCAAGAACTCAAGATACTGTCGAAGGCTTTCATGGCTGGAATCACTAGGTTCTTGTGGGTTTTTTCGGGCTATAGAGCCATGTTCTAGAGGCATTTCTCCTGACGTTTCGCCTGCATCTATGGCAAGCATCTGACCTCAAACCTCTGAAGATGCTTGCCATAGATGCAGGCGAAACGTCAGGAGAAATGCCTCTAGAACATGGCTCTATAGCCCGAAAAAACCCACAAGAACCTAACTCAAGATACGTTCCGATTGCTTTAGGAAAGTGAATGATGAAATAAAGGAGCAAATTAACAGTCAGCGCTTCACAGTCTCATAGTTCAATTCCACTTCCGCACTTATCAGTCCTTTCGGTCCTATCCATCTGGTTATTCATATCTAGTTGACAGATTGCCCAAAGGCCTGGTCCCACAACCATGTCTTCACCTTTCTCCTGAAGGAGAGGAGGGATGTTGATGCCCTAATTTTCCCCGGAAGCGAGTTCCACAGGTGAGGGGCCACCACTGAGAAGGCCCTGCTCCTCGTCCCCACCAGTCTCACTTGTGTAAGTGGTGGGGTCGAGAGTAGGGCCTCCCCAGATGATCTCAAATTCCGAGGTGGGACATAGAGTGAGATACGTTCGGACAGATACACTGGACCGGAACCGTAAAGGGTTTTGTAGGTCAAAACCAGCACCTTGAATTGTGCTCGGAACTGAACCGGCAGCCAGTGGAGCTGACACAGCAGGGGGGTGGTGTGCTCCCAATATGACGCTCCGGTGAGTTATATGCTTTTGAACTGTGGTGTTGGAGGAAAGTGATGAGAGTGCCTTGGACTGCGAGAAGATCCAACCAGTCCATCCTCCAGGAAATAAAGCCCGACTGCTCACTGGAGGGAAAGATACTAGAGACAAAGTTGAAGTACTTTGGCCACATCATGAGGAGACAGGAAAGCCTAGAGAAGACAATTATGCTGGGGAAAGTGGAAGGCAAAAGGAAGAGGGGCCGACCAAGGGCAAGATGGATGGATGGCATCCTTGAAGTGACTGGACTGACCTTGAGGGAGCTGGGGGTGGTAAAGGCCGACAGGGAGCTCTGGCGTGGGCTGGTCCATGAGGTCACGAAGAGTCGGAGACGACTGAACGAATGAACAACAACAACAATTGGGGAGAGGGTTTTAAAATATAGCCATGTTCTAGAAGCATTCTCTCCTGACGTTTCACCTGCATCTGTGGCAGGCATCCTGAGAGGTTGTGAGAATGCCTGCCACAGATGCAGGTGAAACATCAGGAGAGAATATTTCTAGGACATGGCCATTCAGCCTGAAAAACTTACAACAACCCAGTGATTCCAGCCATGAAAGCCTTCGACAATCGATAAGTTCTTCCTAATGTTCAGGTAGACTCTCTGGTAGACGTTCTCATCTCTGGAGCTTCTGGTTGCTTCTGGATCTACACAAATGACCAGCCACTGCCAGAAGGGACAGAGAGTTTCATCTATGCTGATGATCGTGCCATTACTGCTCAAGCAGGGAGCTTTGAGATGGTTGAACAGAAGCTCTCCGAAGCTCTAGGTGCTCTTACTGCCTATTACAGGGAAAACCAACTGATCCCTAATCCATCCAAAACACAGACATGCGCCTTTCACTTTAAGAACAGACAAGCATCCTGAGCTCTGAGGATCACCTGGGAAGGAATCCCACTGGAGCATTGCAGCGCACCCAAATACCTGGGAGTCACTCTGGACCGTGCTCTGACCTACAAGAAGCACTGCCTGAACATCAAGTAAAAAGTGGGTGCTAGAAACAATATCATACGAAAGCTGACTGGCATAACCTGGGGATCACAACCAGACACAGTGAAGACATCTGCCCTTGCGCTATGCTACTCTGCTGCTGAGTATGCATGCCCAGTGTGGAACACATCTCACCATGCTAAAACAGTGGATGTGGCTCTTAATGAGACATGCCGCATTATCACGGGGTGTCTGCGCCCTACACCACTGGAGAAATTACACTGCTTAGCCGGTATTGCACCACCTGACATCTGCTGAGAAGTAGCAGCCAATAGTGGAAGGACCAAGGCAGAGACATCTCCAGCTCATCCCTTGTTTGGGTATCAGCCAGCATGCCAACGACTTAAATCAAAAAATAGTTTTCTAAGATCTACAAAGACTCTTGCCGGAACACCTCAGCAAGCGAGAGTCCAAAAGTGGCAGGCTCAAACCCAGAGCCTCCATCAATGGCTAAGACCCAATGAGAGACTCCCTCCTGGGCACACAGAAAACTGGGCGACTTGGAAGGCGCTGAACAGACTGCGCTCGGGCACCACGAGATGCAGAGCCAACCTTAAGAAATGGGGCCACAAAGTGGAATCCACAACATGCGAGTGTGGAGAAGAGCAAACCAGAGACCACCTGCTGCAATGCACCCTGAGCCCTGCCACATGCGCAACGGAGGACCTTCTTGCAGCAACACCAGAAGCACTCCAAGGGGCCAGATACTGGACATCTAATCAACTACCAAGCTTGCAAACTCTGTGTCTTTTGTATGTTTGTTTGTTTTTTTCTGTCAAAAATGTAATACAATTGTTCGGTCGCCTGACACGATAAATAAATAAAATAAATATTTGTAACCACTGAAAACAACCTTCCACATGTCAGGAGACCTTCAGATATTGAAAGGAGGCTTTACCAACCTTCTCTTCTCCAGACTAATCAAATATCCAGGTCGTTCCTCACAGGCCTTGGGCGTTTCCAAACTTCTGACCATCTTCCAAACTTCTGACCATGTCCTTCTTGACCAAGATTCCTTCAGGTGAGGTCTGGCCAAAGCAGAAGACCCTTTTTCTTTCTAAATGGACACTGTTCCTTTTGATGAAGCCTAGAATCGCACTGGTGTTTTCGCTTTGCCAACTGGTGGTCCACTAAAGACCCTTTGATCCTTATCGCTTTTCTCACTCCCTTGAAGTGGAGCTTCCTTTCTTGCTTCAGAGACTTTATTTGTGCCTCTTGCCTTTCCCGGCTGGAACGTGGTACCTTTGATTGATCCCTGTTGAAATTCATAATGTTTGTTTTGGCTCAGATCCCCAGCCTTCTGAGGTCATCCTGATTCCCTGTCCTGTCCTCTGTGGCATTCATTACCCCGCCTGATTTGAGGTCATTGCAAATCTGATAAGGAATTTCATCATCCAGGTCATCCACAAAGATGTTGAACAACTCAGGACAAAAACTTGTGGTTTGTTTTGTCAAGTCCTGCTTCAAACCAATCCTAGCGCTCTTTGTTGTTGTTGTTGTTCATTCGTTCAGTCATCTCCGACTCTTCGTGACCTCATGGACCAGCCCACGCCAGAGCTCCCTGTCGGCCGTCACCACCCCCAGCTCCTTCAAGGTCAGTCCAGTCACTTCAAGGATGCCATCCATCCATCTTGCCCTTGGGCCCCTCTTCCTTTTGCCTTCCACTTTCCCCAGCATCATTGTCTTCTCTAGTCTTTGCTGTCTCCTCATGATGTGGCCAAAGTACTTCAACTTTGTCTCTAGTATCGTTCCCTCCAGTGAGCAGTCGGGCTTTATTTCCTGGAGGATGGACTGGTTGGATCTTCTCGCAGTCCAAGGCACTCTCAGCACTTTCCTCCAACACCACAGCTCAAAAGCATCTATCTTCCTTCGCTCAGCCTTCCCTAAGGTCCAGCTCTCACATCCGTAGGTGACTACAGGGAATACCATGGCTTTGACTAGGCAATGGATCTTTGTTGCCAGTCTGATGTCTCTACTCTTCACTATTTTATCGAGACTGGACATTGCTCTCCTCCCAAGAAGTAAGCGTCTTCTGATTTCCTGGCTACAGTCTGCATCTGCAGTAATCTTTGCACCTAGAAATACAAAGTCTGTCACAGACTCCACGTTTCTCCCTCTATTTTCCAGTTGTCAATCATTCTTGTTGCCATAATCTTGGTTCTTTTGATGTTTAGCTGCAACCCGGCTTTTGCGCTTTCTTCTTTCACCTTGATTAGAAGGCTCCTCAGCTCCTCCTCGCGCTCTGTATTTATTGAATTTATCACAGGTCTTCTCCATACCTAAGAAAATCAAAGCCACTTGTTGTTTTTCCAAATATCCAATATTGTCCACTGCGTAACTCGTATTATTTTGTGATTGTCATTTGGGTAAAAAAAACCACAACATTGATCTTCATGGAAAAATTCTTGAAGGATACCATTAATTACTTTGACCAAAACAGTGTTGTGGCTCAGTCTGAGCCTGAGCTTCTGAGCCTGAGTTTCCTCAGGATGAGGAGGAGGATGGGTTACAGATTTCTGAACATGTCCCTGTTGTTGATGCAGACAGTGTTGACACTGAAGACGAGACGGCATTTCTGTTTCCCAGAGAAAGGAATGTTGTTTTAGAAGATGGTCATGATTTGAGTGAAACTTCACAGCTGCAGGTGGAGGAGTCAACCGCTCCATCTGTGACCTCAGTACCTGTCGATTCCCAGAATAATGAGTTATTCGGCCTTGAAGGTGATGGGGATTTAGTTAGGGAGGACCGTTTGCAATTAAGGGTACGCCAAAGTGCTCCAAAGTGCTCAGCTTGCTAACAAACGGGAAGTTTGAGGTCAACGTAATGCTTTCATACTAGGAAAGCAATCTGATTGAAGTCAACCCTTTGTCAGTGCAACTTTGCTTACACCCTGTTAACTTCTCTGGAATTGCCTCGGCTTTTGGGGAAAGGTTTTGGCTCTTTGGGACTTTGGTTTTGATCTTGGTTTCTGGGGACTTTGTCATAGAATCATAGAATCAAAGAGTTGGAAGCGACCTCCTGGGCCATCCAGTCCAACCCCCTGCCAAGAAGAGGAATATTGCATTCAAATACCCCTGACAGATGGCCATCCAGCCTCTGTTTAAAAGCTTCCAAAGAAGGAGCCTCCACCACACTCCGGGGCAGAGAGTTCCACTGCTGAACGGCTCTCACAGTCAGGAAGTTCTTCCTCATCTTCAGATGGAATCTCCTCTCTTGTAGTTTGAAGCCATTGTTCCATCCTAGTCTCCAGGGAAGCAGAAAACAAGCTTGCTCCCTCCTCCTCCCTGTGGCTTCCTCTCACATATTTATACACGGCTATCATATCTCCTCTCAGCTTCTCTTCTTCAGGCTAAACATGCCCAGCTCCTTAAGCCGCTCCTCATAGGGCTTGTTCTCCAGACCCTTGATCATTTTAGTCGCCCTCCTCTGGACACATTCCAGCTGTCAATATCTCTCTTGAATTGTGGTGCCCAGAATTGGACACAATATTCCAGATGTGGTCTAACCAAAGCAGAATAGAGGGGTAGCATGACTTCCCTAGATCTAGACACTAGGCTCCTATTGATACAGGCCAAAATCCCATTGGCTTGCTGCCATGGATTCTAGTTTGACCAATGCTTGTGGATTATACTTCATGTTATTTGCCTCTGGACCTTGGAACCTCTGCCTTTGCATTTAAGACTCTGTTTTGGCCATTGAACGTTTGCAATCTTATTTCTATGTTTATGATTTTGCTTTTTCTTCCATAAACTACAAAACCTACAGCCTTGGTGTGTGGTGTTGTTCTGAGCAAGGTGAATCTATCCTAAGTTGCGACAAACAGATGGAAAAGTTTTAGAGCTGTTTTTCAATACGACATTGATATAGTCACTGTGTTATAGTCACTTACTCCCACGTTTTTGGTGGTTTCTTTCCTTTCAAGGTAGAGTTTAATCTCTTTTGCAACTGTGAACTAAGATCCTCCTTAAATTCCTTATAATAGAATGCCAACAACCCATCTGGCCCAGGGATTTCCCCACTTTTCATTTCTATAATTGCCCCTTGAATGCCTTCCATACACACCTCAGGTCTCCTAAATCTCTGAGTAAAGAACTTACCTGAGAGCCTCACATGCCCCTCTTGATCCAGGTGTGAACTCTGAAGATTTCCTGAAGCTCCCAGCATCCCTTACTCCCGGCCACGGCACTGATGGGAGAGAAAGTCCAGGAACACTTGGGAGGCCGCATGACTCCCATCCCTGTTCTTTGCTCCCTTTTGCCAGGGCAAATCTTGGACAAATGACCTCCCCTTGCTCTGTCAAACTCCTCTGGAGGCCGGCGGGTCCCAAGTCCACATTTCCACACCTTCTGTTTGCAACTCCCAAAAAAGTAGGAGCCGGTTTGGTCGCTTCTCCGCTCTACAATGAATGCAGCTTGACACCTCTTGAACCACCACGGCTCAAGGCTACCGCATCCTGGGAGTTGCAGTTTGATGAGACACCAGCCCTCTCTGGCAGAGAAAGCGACAGACCTGGTAATGCTACAAATCCCGGGATTCCTCAGCATTGAGCCGTTGCAGTTAAAGTGGTTTCAAACTGCATTCATTCTACCATGTTAAGGAAAGGTAGGTGTTTAAAAAATGAAGCTTTTAAGAATGAACCAGGGGGTGCTGTGCAGTGTTTTTAATCTTTTTGATGGATTTACTTCCACTGACAAAAAGGTACCTTTGTTTACTGTCTATTGCTTCCCTTTTTTGGGCTAAATGACCTGGTCAAAATGAAGGTGTGCACTGCTGCTCTGGCCAGAATGAAAACAGAAGGGAGCAGAAGACATTTCCATTTTGTGTTTACTAATACCATCTCAAGCACAGATGTGGGAACATGCTTGAGATGGTGTCCATCTGAACACGAGGAAGAACTTCCTGACTGTGAGAGCCGTTCAGCAGTGGAACTCACTGCCCTGGAGTGTGGTGGAGGCTCCTTCTTTAGAAGCTTTTAAACAGAGGCTGGATGGCCATCTGTCAGGGGTGATTTGAATGCAATATTCCTGCTTCTTGGCAGAATGGGGTTGGACTGGATGGCCCATGAGGTCTCTTCCAACTCTTTGATTCTATGATTCTATGAGAGGGCCTTCTCAGTGGTAGCACCCCGGCTTTGGAACTCACTACCAAAAGAGATCAGATTGGCGCCTACCCTTTCCATTTTCTGTAAGGTGTTAAAAACCTGGTTGTTCCGCTGTGCATTTGAGTAGGCAGTTCACCAGAGAGTTGATCGATCTACCTTAGCACTTTCATTGGCCTTCCCAATAGTAATTCAGTGACTGTAAATACCTATGGATGTTATCCTCCCAGCTGTGTTCCATACTGAATGGAATTGTATTTTGCACTTTCCCTATCTGGGAACGTCTGCACCTTGCCTGCTCCCTCCGCACTCAGCACTTAGACTTTCAGCAATTATACCATTTTAAAATGTTTGTAACTATTTTTGATGATGTTGTTGTTGATTTTAATGTTTCATTTTATTTTATTGTGTATGTTTTACTTTTATTTAATAATAATAATAAACTTTATTTATACCTGGCTACCATCTCCCAAGGGACTCGGTGCGGCTAACATGAGGCCAAGCCCACAATACACCAATACAAGCAATAACAACCACAATATGAAGAAAATCCAACTACTAATACAAAACAATTAAAATAAATCTCATACACTAATAGCATAAACATTGAACAATAGCACAAAACACATTAAAACTATGGCTGGGCCAAATGTAAATTAAGTTGAAAAAAATAATGCTGGGCATGAACAAGATAGAGGAGGTGGGGCATTGGTGGAAACGTACAAACAGTCCTAAATCAGTGTAAAGTGCTTTTAGAGGACATGATGCTAAGGGTTCATTATTCTGGGAAGGCACATTGGAACAACCACGTTTTCAGGCTCCTCCTAAAGACTGCCAGCGTTGGGGCAACTCTGATATCCTTAGGGAGTGAATTCCAGAGTCGAGGGGCCACCACCGAAAAGGCCTTCTCTCTCGTCCCCACCAATCGCGTTTACGATGCAGGTGGGAGCGCGAGTAGGGTTTCTCCAGATGATCGAAGAGATCGTGTAGGTTCGTACACAGAAATGCGATCACGCAGGTCCCAAACCGTTCAGAGCTTTGTAGGTAAGAACCTGCACCTTGAATTGGGACTGGCAAATGAATGGCAGTCAGTGGAGCTCCTTAAACATTTTTTAATCTGTTTCATTTTATTTTATTGTGTATGTTTTACTTTGTATTTTT
Organism: Anolis sagrei ordinatus; assembly: GCF_025583915.1. Taxonomy (NCBI): domain Eukaryota; kingdom Metazoa; phylum Chordata; class Lepidosauria; order Squamata; family Anolidae; genus Anolis; species Anolis sagrei. The sequence goes on along the minus strand of NW_026847660.1, from coordinate 1,831,328 downwards.
GGGCTTGCCCCCTTGTAAGCTGCCCCAAGACCCTTCAAGGAGATGGTGGTGGGGTATAAAAATAAAGTTATTATATAATATATTGTATATACATGCAATAGTGATAATGATGTTATAATGTAATACAATATATTACAAATAATAATGCAATATAATAATTATATATTTTATATTACATGTAATATTCCTAATAATATTACACTATAGTGGTATAATACAATATAGTAATATATAATACTAATGTTGTGCTATGCTAATACAGTATATTCTGGCGTATAAGACTACTTTTTAACCCAAGAAAATCTTCTCAAAAGTCAGGGGTCGTCTTATATGTGGGTATAGTCTTATGCATGGGAGTCATCTTAACTCTATATTTTAACTGGAAAAGTTGGGGGTCGTCTTATACGCCCAGTCGTCTTATATGCCGGAATATACGGTAATATTTTTGGTCATGTCAGGAGCAACTTGAGAAACTGCAAGTCACTTCTGGTGTGAGAGAATTGGCCGTCTGCAAGGACGTTGCCCAGGGGATGTCTGGATGATTTGATGTTTTTCTTATCTTTGTGGGAGGCTTCTCTCATGTCCCTGCATGAGGAGCTGGAGCTGATAGAGGGAGCTCATCCACCTCTCCCTGGATTCGAACCTGCAACCTGTCGGTCGTCAGTCCTGCCGGCACAGGGGTTTAACCCACTGCGCCATCAGGGGCTCCAATATAATATAATATATTGTATGTATGTATAACTTGTAAGCTGCTCTGAGTCCCTGATGGGGTGAGAAGGGTGGCATATAAATGTCATAAAAATAATAAATTTATATAAATAAAAATGTAATGTTCGTTTGTGGGATTAACAGAACTCAAAAACCACTCGACGAATTGACACCAAATTTGGACACAAGACACCTAACAACCCAATGTATGTCCTTCACTCCAAAAAAAATGATTTTGTCTTTTGGGAGTTGTGGTTGCTGGGATTTATAGTTCACCTACAATCAAAGAATATTCTGAACCCCACCAATGATGGAATTGAACCAAACTTCGCACACAGTTCTCCCATGACCAACAGAAAATACTGGAAGTGTTTGAAGGGGAGTGTCCTTTGGTTTTGGAGTTGTAGTTCACCTACATCCAGAGATCACTGTGGACTCGAACAATGATGGGTCTGGACCAAACTCTACACGAATACTCAATATGCCGAAATGTGAACACTGGTGGAGTTTTGGGAAAATAGAATCTTGACCCCACCAACGATAGAATTGGGCCAAACCTCTCACACAGAACCCCCATGTGGGCCACAGCAACGCGTGGCAGGGGACGGCTAGTAATAAATAAATAAATAATAAATTAAAAATTAAAAGCATTCCAATACAATTTAAAACCTACCAATCTACAAATCTTAAAATAGTTGTCAACATCATGATTAATAAAAAAAAATCAATTTAAAGACATATTCAAATCTGAACTGAGGATTTTTCTATAAGTGGGAATGTTGAAAGGAGAAGAGTGGGCAAGCTTGGGCCCTCCAGGGTGTTTTGGACTACAGCTCCCACAATTCCTAACAGCCTACCGGCTGTTAGGAATTGTGGGAGTTGTAGTCCAAAACACCCTGGAGGACTCAAGTTTGAGAGCCTGCTCCTTTTCCTCCAATCAGGAGAGGCGTTCCCACGTGATGCGGAAGCATGTCCTAGGAGGCCCCGCCCCCTCGGGCCCACGTGACCCCTCCCGCTCCTCCTCCTGCCCCTCCCCTCCCGCCCTCCCACGTGACTCACTCACCCGCTCCGGGCTCCTCATTACATCTCCCGGCGCCAGCAGAATCGGAATCGGGGCGAGAGAGGGGCCGAAAGAGGGGTTTGCTCCCGTTCTCGGCCCGACCGGCGTCTGGCGGACCAAGAAGAAGCCGTCTTCTTCTTCTTCGGGGTGACGCATGCGCAGTATGCGGAATTTTTTCTCCCTACGCATGCGCACTCCCGTGTCAGCGCTCACTTCATCTCTTCAGCCGCTTCGGCGTTAGCGCATGCGTAGTGTGCGCTTTTTTCTCTCCCACGCATGCGCACTCCCGTTTCAGAGTTCACTTCATCTCTTCAGCCGCTTCGGCGTCGGCGCACGCGTAGTGTGCGCTTTTTCTCTCCTACGCATGCGCACTACTGTTTCATCGCGCTCTTCATCTCCACTTCAACTGCTTCAAGGGACAGCGCTTCGGACTTGGCGCATGCGCAGTGTACGGTTTTTCTCCCCACGCGTGCGCACTCCCGTTTCAGCGCTCTTTTTCTCCATCGCCTCGGGATTTACGCATGCGTGGTGTGCGGTTTTGTTTTTTCCTCCACCCACGCATGCGCACTCTCGTTTCCACTCTCCATCGCCTCTTCAGCCGTGCGGTGTGCGGGTTTTTCTCTCCCCACGCATGCGCACTCCCGTTACAGTGCTGCGCTCCTTTCCTCTCCAGTGGCTTCAGAGTTGGCGCATGCGTATAGTCTACGCTTTTCTCCCCTCACGCATGCGCACTCCCGTTTCAGCGCTGGGCAGCCTGGGAAATGTAGTTCCTCTCCTCAGTCTTAAACAACAAGGCGGGAAAATTCCAGCTCCCTTTTCTCCCCACGCATGCGCACTCCCGTTTCAGCGCTGCTCTCCTTTCCTCTCCAGTAGCTTCAGAGTTGGCGCATGCGCATAGTCTATACTTTTCTCCCCCTACGCATGCGCACTCCCGTTTCAGCGCTGGGCAGCCTGGGAAATGTAGTCCCTCCCCTCAGTCTTAAACCACAAGGCGGGAAAATTCCATCTCCCTATTAATAATACAATTATAAATATTTATTAAATTAAATGATTTAAATATAACAATTAATAATACAATTCTGAATATTTATTAAATTAAATAATAATTTAAATATAACAATATAGAGATTAATAATACAATTATAAATATTTATTAAATAAAACGTATATAAATATTATTATATAAATCTAATAATAAAATTATAAATAATAAAATTTATAATGTAAATAATATCAATTTAATAACATTATAAATAATAATATTTGTAATATTTATATAAATATTATTTATATAAATTTATATAAATATTTATTAAATATAATTTATATTTTTATGCATATTCTTTATATAACAATGTGTAGAAAAATATAGATAAAAACACCAATATTAATAGAATGTAAAGTTTATGTTTTAGATAACACAATTATTAATATTTATTTAATAAAATCATAATTAAAGTGTGAGAGGCTGAGGGAGCGATAACCTTGGTTTCTGAGGCTTTGGTTTTCCACACAAAAATTGTGTTTTAATATACGGAATTATTTAAAAATAGTGTTTATAAAGTTACCTCAGGCGAAATTATATACACATATATATACATATCTATGAAATATACATTATTTTGAGTGGAAATATGTACAAAATAATGGGAATGAGGCCTAAGTCTCCACACAGAATCCATTACTGTTTCCTATCTAAATGTCGTTCTGAGGTAACTTTCTCAACCCCACTTTGTCATACTTTGTGACATTAAAACACAAGTTTCTACACATTGAAACATCAGCCACAAAAATAGGCAACTTCTTGATATATTTGATTATTATTTTAACCATTTTTTAAATTTGTTTGAAGGGGTTTTAAGTGATTGGTTCGTTTAATTCTGCCGCGTTTTCCGAACTCTTTGTGAGGTAATAGCGGGAAGGAAGGGAACCTGGAGCGGCAAACAACACAAAAAAGCAATGCAATACACAATTTAAAATCATTTAAAAAGTATATTATTATATTATATTAAAAGGTTTTAAATTGTTTATTGGGATTTTTTTGCTGATGCTTCAATGTGTAGAAACTTGTGATGTCACAAAGTATGACAAAGTGGCGTTGAGAAAGTTACCTCAGAACGACGTTTAGATAGGAAACAGTAATGGATTCTGTGTGGAGACGTAGGCCTCATTCCCATTATTATGTACGTTTCCACTTATTTTTTATTTATCATGTCATCAGCAACCATTGTATTACAATTCTAACAGAGCAAAACAAATACAGAGATTAAAAGAAAAAGAAAGAAAGAAAGAAAGAAAGAAAGAAAGAAAGAAAGAAAGAAAGAAAGAAAGAAAGAAAAACCACACAGATTTTGCAAATTTGGTATTTGGTTAAATGTCCTTTGACCAGTATCTGGCCACTTGGAGTGCCTCTGGGATTGCCGCAAGAAGGTCCTCCATTGTGCATGTGGCAGGGCTCAGGGTGCATTGCAGCAGGTGGTCAGTGGTTTGTTCTTCTCCACACTCGCATGCCGAGGATTCCACTTTGTAGCCCCATTTCTTAAGATTGGCTCTGCATCTCGTGGTGCCAGAGCGCAGTCTGTTCAGCGCCTTCCAAGTCGCCCAGTCTTCTGTGTGCCCAGGGGGAGTCTCTCATTTGGTATCAGGTTCTGGGTTTGAGCCTGCCACTTTTGGACTCTCGCTTGCTGAGGTGTTCCAGCGAGTGTCTCTGTAGATCTTAGAAAACTATTTCTTGATTTAAGTCGTTGACGTGCTGGCTGATACCCAAACAAGGGATGAGCTGGAGATGTCTCTGCCTTGGTCCTTTCACTATTGGCTGCTATTTCCCGGCGGATGTCAGGTGGTGCAATACCGGCTAAGCAGTAGGTTTCGTTCGTTAATTTTGTAATTCGTTAAATATTCGTTATTTTTAGCAATTACGAAATGAATACAAAACATTTTTTCAAACCCAGAAGGGTTTTTCAATAACGAAACGGCATCCTCCATCCTTTTTACGAGCTTCCGCCCGTTTCGGAAATGGGATGGAGGATGCTGGTGCCTGGGAGCCAATCCGGCGCTCCCAAGCACCCAAGCAGTGCACCGTGGCTGATTTTGATTGGCCGGGAAGCCCTTTAAAAGCGGCTCCGCGTGGCCGCTTTGCTCATTGTTGCGGAGGCGAGGGAGAAGGGAGGTCCAGGAGGGCGGCTTGCATTGGCTTGCATTGGCTTGCATTGGCTTGGTTGGCTGGCTAAGCTGGATTTCCTTGCATTGATTCCTTAATTCCTTAATTCTGTTGTTGGGAGAGCGAGGGCGGTTTTTGTTAATTTGTTAATTTTCCATTTTTAAATATTTTTGAAAAATACCTTTCTTTTATTCTTAAAAAAAATCAAAAAATATTCTAAAAAAAGAAAAGAATCTTGTGTGCCTGTGTGTGCGTTTGTCATTTGTGTAGTTCCAACCAGTGCGCTCCTTTTGCCAACAGAAAGTGCTATAATACAGTGCTCGCTCATTATTTGTGTAGTTCCAACCAGTGCGCTCCTTTTGCCAACACAAAGTGCTATATATAATATAATACAGCGCAATTAGCACGAATAACGAAATTTCGTAAATGCTTTGCGCATGCGCTAACGCGGTGCGCCATCTTAACGAATCGATTCGTTATTAACGATGCATACAAATAACGAAATTTCGTAAATGCTTTGCGCATGCGCCAACGCGGGCGCCATCTTAACGAATCGATTCGTAAATATTTACGAAATTTCGTAAATACCGAACTTTTTTAAGGGAAAATTTTGTAATTATTTTAAATATCGAAACAAAAAAAACCCCCAATTACAAATCGATTTTAGAAACAAATTTTTCCGTTGTTACCCAGGCTAAACAGTGTAATTTCTCCAGTGGTGTAGGGCGCAGACACCCTGTGATAATGCAGAATGTCTCATTAAGAGCCACATCTACTGTTTTAGCGTGGTGAGATGTGTTCCACACTGGGCACGCATACTCAGCAGCAGAGTAGCATAGCACAAGGGCAGATGTCTTCACTGTGTCTGGTTGTGATCCACAGGTTGTGCCAGTCAGCTTTCATGATATTGTTTCTAGCACCCCCCTTTTGCTTGATGTTCAGGCAGTGCTTCTTGTAGGTCAGAGCACGGTCCAGAGTGACTCCCAGGTATTTGGGTGTGTTGCAATGCTCCAGTGGGATTCCTTCCCAGGTGATCTTCAGAGCTCGGGATGCTTGTCTGTTCTCAAAATCATTTATATTTCACAGATATGCATGTATGTATATATGTATATGTATGTATGGGTCTCTTTTTTTGAGAGATAAAGCAGGATATAAATATAATAATAATCTAATAGCTATAATATTAACAATATAATATAGTAATATAATAGCTATATTATAGATATACGTAAATACAAATATCATAATTATATAACATTATTATTATGCTAACATATGGGTGACGCAGCGGGTTGAACCGCTGAGCTGCGGAACTTGCTGACCGAAAGGTTGTCAGTTCAAATCTGGGGAACAGGGTGAGCTCCTGCTGTTAGCCCCAGCTCCTGCCAACCTAACAGTTCGAAAACATGCAAATGTAAGTAGATCAATAGGTACTGCTTCAGAGTGGTCTATGCTTCTGGAACATAAGGAAGCAAAGAGATTTGTGATCCTTATAGATGGCCTATGTAGATTTCCATCATTACTATTATTATTTGTTCCCAGATTTCCTCTCATACCTGAGACACAGAGCAGTTCACAGCCTTAAAACTATGCAGTTAAAAAAGCTACAAATTTTAGTATAAGAAAATAATTGAATGTTATATTTATCTATATAAATAAAAATGTAATCTTCATTTGTGGGATTAATGTAACTCAAAAACCACTGGACGAATTGACACTAAATTTGGACACTAAAGCCCTAACAGACCAATGAGTGACCATCACTCATAACCCCCCCCCTCAAAAAAAAAGCGAAAAGGACTTAAAAACCCCAAAAAAGCTAAATGACAAAAAACTAAATGACAAAAAAAAGGAAGGAAGAGGGAGGGAAGGAAGGGAAGAAGAAAGAAAGGAAAGAAAGAAAAAGAAAGGAAAAGGAAAAGAAAGAAAGAAGAAAGAAAAGAGAAAGAGGGAGGGAGAAAGAAAGAAGGAAAGAGAGAAGAAGATGGAAAGAAAAAAAAGAAGGAAGGAAGAGGAGAAGGAAAAGGAAGAGGAAAGAAAGGGGAAGGAAGAAAGAGAGGGAGGAAGGAAGGAAAAGAAAGGAGAGGGAAGAGAGGGAGGGAAGGGAAAAAGACGAGAAGGAAGGATGGAAGCAAAAAGTGAAGAAGGAGGAGAAAGAAAGAAAAGGGAGGGAAGAAAAGGGAGGAAGGAAGGAGAGAAGGAAGGAGGGAAGAAAGAGAGAAGGAATGATGGAAGCAAAAAGAAGGAAGGAAGGAAAGGGTAGAGAAGGAAGGAAGGAAAGGAGAGAAAAGAAAAAGGGAAGAAAGGGAGAAAGGAAGAGGAGAAAGAGGAGGGAAGGAAAGAGAGAAGGAAAGAAGCAAAAAAGGGAAGAAAGGAAAGAGGTAGAGAGAAGAAAGGAGAGAAAGAGGGAGAAAGAAAGGGGGGAAGGAGGAAAGGAGAGAGAAGAAGGAAGGAGAGAAGGAAGAAGAAAAGGGGAAAGGAAAGAGGAAAGGAAGGAGAAAGAAGGAGAGAAAGAGGGGGGAAAAGAAAGAAGGAAAAAGAGAGAAGGAAGCATGGAAGCAAAAGAAAAGGAAGGAAGGAAAAAAATAAAGGAAGGAAGGAAAGAGGAGGAAGGAAGGAGAGAAAGAGGGAGGGAAGGAAAGAGAAGGAAGGAAGGAAGGAAGAAAAAGGAAGAAGGAAAGAAAGAAGAAAGAAAAGGGGAAGGAAAGAGGAGGAAGGAAAGGAGAAAACGAGGGGGGGAAGGAAAAAAGGAAAGAGAGAGAAGGAAGGATGGAAGCAAAAAGCAAAGGAAGGGTAGGGAAGGAAGAAAGGAGAGAAAGAGGGAGGAAAAGAAAAAGGGGAGAAGGAAGGAAAGAGGTAGAGAAGGGAAGAAGAAAAGGGAAGGAAGGAAAGAGGGAGCAAAGTAAGGAGGGAAAGAAGGAGAGAAAGAGGGAGGGAAGGTTGGACACAGCAACGCGTGGCGGGTACAGCAAGTTTATTATAAAACAATCCAGTTAAAATCTAATTAAAATGAAGAGTAAAAGGCTGTTAATGAGCACCCCCTGAATCTTCCAAAATGCATTGAGGGATGCTCTTTCCTTTCCTTTCTTTCATCAGTCTCTGCTTTTCTTATGATTTGCACTTTGTGAGGCAAACTGTATTCTTCTTAATCATACTGGAGCACAGCTGGAAATACATGCTAGTTTGCTTCCCTCTTGTCTCTGTTTTGCCTTTTTAGGGATCCTCAAAAGAGATTACGGAGTCGGCTCCTGTTTACATCGACTGTTTATCAGCAGAGACAAGCAGCTGCAAAAAAAAGATCGGCCAGACAAGAGTCCCATTCTTTCCCAGATCAAGCTTCATTATATTGTTTACTGCAGGCAGAGGTTTGTATTTTTCCAGCCCTCCTTCACTATCTTCCCAGGGACAATGCTACTAAAAAACACACTGGCTGGTCTGGAAACAAGAAGGAAAGGTGTTGTGGCTGGCCAACACCTTTCCTTCTTTTGAAAAGATTGCAATAAGGGTCTTCTTTGGGTTACAACAAAAAAACTGAGTGGATAAAAGACTTTGAAAATAAATTTTCAGAGAACAAAATTAGAACCTTGGATATTTATTTATTTATTTATTTATTTATTTACTTTGCTTGTATACCGCAGTTTCTCAGCCCGTAGGCGACTCAACGCGGTTCACAACAAGAGCAAAAGTCAGTCATAACAACATACAATTTAAAAACCATTGACAGCATAGTATACAAGTAATGACACATCCATAACAACACATTAACGTCTCATAACTAGAGTCGTGATCCAATTCGTCAGCCATAATTCCGTTCCTATATTCATCGTATTCATTGCGCTGTTTATCCGAATGCCTGTTATCCGAATGCCTGTTCAAACAGCCAGGTTTTTAGTTTTCTTCGAAACACCATTAGCGAAGGAGCTGATCTAATGTCCATGGGAAGGGCGTTCCACAGCTGAGCAGCCACCACAGAGAAGGCCCTGTCCTTCGTCCCCGCCAGCCGTGCTTGTGATGCAGGCAGGATCGAGAGCAGGGCCTCCCCCAGAAGATCTTAGAGTCCTGGTGGGTTCATAGGCAGAGATACGTTTGGATAGGTATCGGGCCAGAACCGTTTAGGGCTTTATAGGCCAACGCCAGCACTTTGAATTGAGCCCGGTAGCAAATCGGCAGCCAGTGGAGCTGGTGCAGCAGAGGAGTTGTATGCTCCCTGCGCTCCGCTCCTGTTAGTATCATGGCTGCCGAGCGTTGGACTAGTTGGAGCTTCCGAGCCGTCTTCAAAGGCAACCCCACGTAGAGAGCGTTGCAGTAGTCTAAACGGGATGTAACCAGAGCGTGGACTACCGTGGCCAAGTCAGACTTCCCAAGGTACGGGCGCAGCTGGCGCACAAGCTTTAACTGTGCGAATGCCCCCCTGGTCACCGCCGAAACCTGGGGTTCCAGGCTCAGCGATGAGTCCAGGGTCACACCCAAGCTGCGAACCTGCGTCTTCAGAGGGAGTGCAACCCCATCCAACACAGGCTATGATCACTGAAAGAGTGATCATAGGATCACAGGATATGATCACAGGATATGATCACTGAAAGAGTGAAGAAAGGCAAGAACTGGACATCACCTGGCAATGATCAACTGCACGGATTTTAGCTTAAATATCTGATTAGCCTGCACTCAAAAATGGTCGAACAATTCAATGAGATGCTGCAAACTGGAAACAGCAAATGGATAACAACTGGGAAGACATATTTGATACAGAAACATCCAGCAAAAGAGATAATACCAGGAGACTACAGGCCAATAACATGTCTGCCTACAATGTTAAAACTGCTGAGAGGCATAATAGCTGATCAAATCCAGGATTACTTGGAGGAAAATAACAGGATTACTTGGAGGAAAATAAAATTCTTGCCAGTAGAACAAAAAGGCAATAAAAGAAAAAGTAGGGACACGAAAGATCAGCTTCTAATTGACAAAATGATACTGGAGAATTGCAAAAGTCGAAAAACAAACCTCTATACAACTTGGATTGATTACAAAAAAGCATTTGACTCACATTGTTGGGTTATCAAATGTCTAGATGTCATCGGAGTTTGTGAAAATGTTAGAAAGTTCACCGAAAATATAATGAAACAATAGAAAACTGAGTTGTTCGTGGGCAACGAAAGATATGGAACTGTAAACTTCAAGAGAGGAATTTTCCAGGGCGACTCACTGTCACCACTGCTGTTCATTATTGCAATGATCCCACTGTCAGTAATTCTACAAAACAAAAAACAAAAACTGGACTACCAAACATCAAGAAATTCACCAAAAATTTCCCACTTGCTGTACATGGATGATCTAAAGCTTTACGGAAAATCAGAAACTGAAATCCAGTCACTGACCAACACAGTCAAAATCTTCAGCACTGACATCAGTGTGGAGTTTGTCCTAGACCAATGGTTCTCAACCTTTCTAATGCCGCGACCCCTTAATCCAGTTCCCCATGTTGTGGTGACCCCCAACCGTAAAATTATTTTAGTTGCTACTTCATAACTGTCATTTTGCTACTGTTATGAATCATAATGTAAATATCTGATATGCAGGATGTATTTTCATTCACTGGACCAAATTTGTCATGAATACCTAATATGCCCACATTTAAATACTGATGGGGTTGGGAGGATTTATTTTGTCATTTGAGAGTTGTAGTTGCTGGGATTTATAGTTCACCTACAATCAAAGAGCATTCTGAACTCCACCAACGATGGAACTGAGCCCGAGCGCAGCGGGGAGCCCCACCTTCACATTGGTGTGAGCTGCAGCGGAGAGTTCCGCAGTTCCTGGACCAAGCTTTTGGGACCAACAGATGAAATGCGCCCCAGCAGCTAGCTCAAAACCAGGAATGCTTGCAGTTTCACCTTGCCTTCCCCTTCCCTTTACTTTGTATCCTTTCCCTAATAAAAGTACTTGAAACTTGCAACTTTTTATCTTTCCGCATGCTACTTTTGTATCCTTTCTCGACTCAAACAAAATAACATTGCAATAGACCTTTTTTTGGGCTCCGGAGAGCCGTGAGCCCGCGGGAGGCGCCTCCGGGCGCCCCCCGGACCCCGAATCTGCGTTCGCCTAGACCGCGGATACGGAAACCGCCATTTCAGACCCCCTTATCCACGAAAATACTTAAGATGGCGGATCACCGCCGTTCCAATTTTATATTTTTCTACAACGAATTCTAAGACTAACTGCCATTTCCCTTTTCTCGTTTTGGGCTCCTTCACCCGGGGAAAAATTAGTTTTGTTTTAAGTATTTTATCTTGCAGAGAAACAGCTGATTGTCAATTTGACTGGGTTTTCCGCTCCTCCGCGGCAGTGCTCGCTCCCAATTGAATCCAGCAACCTGGGACCCACGGCGGTCGCCCGTAGGAGCCCCGGAGAGGGGGCCAGGCATGGGTCCCGGGCCCCGACCGGGGAGATACAGTTTCCCAAAGGACATTGCCCCACCATTTACAGTTCGGAAATCCTCTTCGGACTCTTTTGCCCTCACTTATTGACTTTCTGCCTTATTGTCTTGGACTGTTTCCCTGCCATACTTTTGGACACAAACCTCAGACCGGGCTTGCCTGGAGGGACAAGCAGCCTCGGCCTACGTGCGCCTTCACCAAGAAGACTATGATTCCTACAAAAATAAAATACATTTATTATTATTTTTAATAAACTTTGCTGGGATGGGGATGGGAATTCATTTATGAGATGTATGAAGTATATGAAGTATATAAGATGTATATAGTGGGATATCATATGAAATGTACCCTGATTCCCCTTCCCGCCTTTCCCTCTGAACTTCGCCCCAAAAAGGAATGTGACCTAAGATTACTGCAAAGAGGAAATCCTTTGTCCTCTCGAAACTGATCATATCTACATCTGCATGGGCCGCATGATTGACCCTTCCTCAAACTGGCTTTCAGAGCAGACAGCCTAGGGCGGGAAGGGTCAACAGAAACTTAGGAAAAAAGATTGATTAACTCAATTTTTGGTATTTGTTGATCCCCCTTGTTTACAAGGCCCCCTTGTTTACAAGGCCCCGAGGTCCAAATACCATCAATAGCTCCTTTTTCACCTTTTTCATACTTCCTCCCAAATCCAATCATAGACCGGGGAAACTCATTGTTCCCCTTGTCTGCCACCCCGCCGATGAGAACAAAGGCTCAGTAACAGCTGGCGGATGCCCCCTGGGCACCCCATTTCCCCTGAGCTGTCAAACTTCGTCCCGCCTCCTGGCTGCTGATTGGACCATCATCGGAGGCGCTAGGAAGGCGCCGATTGGCCCCCTAGAGGCGGCAGAGCCCGCTGATTGGACAGGAGGCGGGACGCACAGTCAAGCCTCCTCCCAGCTGTTCCGCGGCCAGCCAATCAGGGCGAAGCTGGCCGGCAGAGGGCGGGCGGGATTTTTGAAAATGTTTTCTTTGTCTGTACGCTATAAAAATGCCTGGAACTTCTGTAAATGTATGCTTGTATGTGAATGATCACTGCAATCGCATCCTTTTCAGCTGAATCACAGAAATAAACGCTTCGGTCACTGAACCTCTTCAGCCTCCGGTGAGATTAATTTTTAATATTTTTCGCTCTTTGGATTGGCTTTCGCTGGCTGCTCACCGAGGTCACAGGACCCCTTTAGCGGTCTTCAGGGATCCCTCCCGCTGGGAGACCCCCACAAAAGAGCTCGATATCAGAACTGAACCAAACTTGGTACACGGAATTCCCATGACCAACAGAAAACACTGGAAGAGTTTGGTGGGCAGTGTCCTTTGGTTTTGGAGTTGCAGTTCACCTACATCCAGAGAGCACTGTGGACTCAAACAATGATAGATCTGGACCAGTATTAGCACAAATACTCAGTATACCCAAATGTGGTGGAGTTTGGGGAAAACAGACCTCGATATTTGAGAGTTGTAGTTGCTGGGATTTATAATTCACCTAAAATCAAAGAGCATTCTGAACTCCACCGACGATTTATTGGAACAAACCTTGGCACACAGAACTCCCATGACGAACTCCGCGGCCCGGCCGTGGGAGCCTTCACACTAGGAGAGCCCTCGGCTGGGTTGCGGCCTTGCCGGAAGGCAGGACCGCGGCCAAGCCAAGGTAGACTTCGCATGAGGAGAGCCCTCGGCTGGGTGTGGCATTGGGGGCGGGGACTAAGGAGGCGGCCTCGCGACCCCTCTGAAATGGCCAAATGACCCCCCTGAGGGTCGCGACCCTCAGGTTGAGAACCACTGGCTTAGACAGATGTGCCACAGTGGCATTAAAGAAAGGGAAAATGACTCACAGCGAGAGCATAGAGATGCCAAATGGACAAACCATAAAATGCAATCGGCCTGAAGCCTATAAATATCTGGGCATACTACAGTTGGACAATATTAAGCATGGGCATGGGAAAAATGTGGTCAGCAAAGAAGTTGTCCAAACAAGGTCACTATGCTGGCTTTTGTATCTGATCACACATCAGACACTTCCCAAGTGTCTAGGACTGTGTGATGTATTGGTGAATAATGTGTGCAGATCCAGGTAGGGTGGCCTTTTGCAGCTGACAGGTGGTGATTTTGTCAGTGCCAATTGTGTTTAAGTGCAGGCCAAGGTCTTTAGGCACTGCACCCAGTGTGCCGATCACCACTGGGACCACCTTGACTGGCTTGTGCCAGAGTCTTTGCAGTTCGATCTTTAAATCCTCATATCGTGTCAGATTTTCCAGTTGTTTCTCTTCAATCCTGCTGTCACCTGGGATTGCAACATCGACAATCCATACTTTGTTGTAGTTGTTGTTGTTGTTGTTGTTGTTGTTGTTGTTGTTGTTGTTGTTGTTGTTATTATTATTATTATTCCACTTTATCTCTCCAGAAGTGGACTCAAAGTGGCTTAACACAAAGTGGCATGGGCAAACTTCAAAATCCAGGTATTTTGGACTCCCAAGTCAGGAATTGTGGGAGTTGAAGTCCAAAATACCTAGAGGGCCGAAGTATGTCCAGGCCTGCTCTACACTGTAGAGTTAATGCTCTGATAGCACTCAAACTGCCATGGCTCAATGCATTTCCATTTCATTGCTCCACGGCAGTGCAAGTGGTGTCAAACTGCATTAAATCTACATCTAGATGCCCCTTTTGTCAAAAGCTTTTATCACAGAGGTTTGACCTGTCCGTTCACCCGAAGGAAACCATCCCATTTGTTTTTTAAAATGAGGAGGAGGGTGCATCTACACTTTAGAATTAATGCACTTTGACACCACTTTACACAGTGTTTGTCCAAGAGTGCCGGTGCCATCGCACTGAGGCATGGCAGTTAAAGTGGCATCAAACCACATACATTTGCATAAAATGCATTGCTCACATCAAAAACGAAAAAGCTCGTGTATAATTATATTTTTGGTAGCATTGCACCCGGAAAATCAAAATGTGAAATCATATATGATGTTATGGGTATTTATCGGAGGAGGACTGAGCGGGAGATGCTCTGGATTTTAATGATCGTATTATTATAGGGTTGTTGTAGGTTTTTTCGGGCTATATGGCCGTGGTCTAGAGGCATTCTCTCGTGACGTTTCGCCTGCATCTGTGGCAAGCATCCTCAGAGGTAGTGAGGTCTGTTGGAACTAGGAAAATGGGTTTATATATCTGTGGAAAGACCAGGGTGGGAGAAAGGACTCTTGTCTGCTGGAGCTAGGTGTGAATGTTTCAACTGACCACCTTGATTAGCATTTGATAGCCTGGAAGTGCCTGGAGCAATCTTTTGTTGAGAGGTGATTAGATGTCCCTGATTGTTTTCCCTCTGCTGTTTTGCTGTTTTAATTTTAGAGTTTTTAAATTGTTTTTATAATTGTTATTATTTTCATAGAATCAAAGAGTTGGAAGAGACCTCCTGGGCCATCCAGTCCAACCCCATTCTGCCAAGAAGCAGGAATGTTGCATTCAAATCACCCCTGACAGATGGCCATCCAGCCTCTGTTTCAAAGCTTCCAAAGAAGGAGCCTCCACCACACTCCAGGGCAGAGAGTTCCACTGCTGAACGGCTCTCACAGTCAGGAAGTTCTTCCTCGTGTTCAGATGGAATCTCCTCTCTTGTAGTTTGAAGCCATTGTTCCATTGCGTCCTAGTTTCCAGGGAGGCAGAAAACAAGCTTGCTCCCTCCTCCTTCCTGTGGCTTCCTCTCACATATTGATACATGGCTATCATATCTCCTTTCAGCCTTCTCTTCTTCAGGCTAAACATGTCCAGCTCCTTAAGCCGCTCCTCATAGGGCTTGTTCTCCAGACCCTTGATCTGCTCCCTCCTCTCTGTGGCTTCCTCTCACATATTTATACATGGCTATCATATCCCCTCTCAGCCTTCTCTTCTTCAGGCTAAACATGCCCAGCTCCTTAAGCCGCTCCTCATAGGGCTTGTTCTCCAGACCCTTGATCATTTTAGTTGCCCTCCTCTGGACACATTCCAGCTTGTCAATGTCTCCCTTGAATTTTGGTTTAATTGGCCAGATTGTTTTCCCAAGACCATATTGTTATTGTTATTGTTATTGATGTTATTATTATCTTTAAGTTTTTTTTGGCCATTGGAGACCCAACGGATGGAGCCCAAGTGTCGAAATGGGAAGCCCCAAAGTGACCCCTTCCCTGCTTACGGGGCTGGACACAGAAAACATAAAACGCAGGCCTGTCCCCCTTTCTTTTTGGTCTCTGCTCATTCCTTTTACTTTATTTCACTACAAAGACTTTAATCTATCTCTCTCTCCAAACAGGCCCATTCTCCCCTTGAAGCAGCAGATCACGTCCCCATCGGATCCGGCGAATCAGGCCCGTTCACGCTGGAATATCCACTGGACCTCCAACAGCTGGTGCTGGACGGCAGAGAGCTGCGCAATGATGCTGTGTAGCAGGGCCTCCTCCGACTCTTCGGTTTCTCCATCCTGTGCAGGAAAGAAGGTACAAAGTGTGGGAGAGGTAGTGATAGCGAGCCACTTTTAGGAGGATCTCCCCAGCCGAGGACCAAAGAGGGTCCTGGAACCTTGGTGAGGGCAGCGAAGTCAATTCCAGTAGCGAAAATATTAACACAATAAATCCCCACCAAAGCGGAAGAAGCTGGCGACCGAGGTGTCTTTATTAGCATTCAGCTGAGATCGGATGCATTGCAGGGATAGTTCCACCACAAGCATACCAATACAAGATTTACAGGCATTTTTATAGGCAAAATACAGAGAAACAATTCATAGAATCATAGAATCAAAGAGTTGGAAGAGACCTCATAGGCCATCCAGTCCAACCCCCTGCCAAGAAGCAGGAATTGCATTCAAAGCACCCCTGACAGATGGCCATCCAGCCTCTGTTTAAAAGCTTCCAAAGAAGGAGCCTCCACCACACTCCGGGGCAGAGAGTTCCACTGCTGAACGGCTCTCACAGTCAGGAAGTTCTTCCTCATGTTCAGACGGAATCCCTTTCTTGTAGTTTGAAGCCATTGTTCCATTGTGTCCTAGTCTCCAGGTCAGCAGAAAACAAGCTTGCTCCCTCCTCCCTGTGGCTTCCTCTCACATATTTATACATGGCTATCATATCTCCTCTCAGCCTTCTCTTCTTCAGGCTAAACATGCCCAGCTCCTTAAGCCGCTCCTCATAGGGCTTGTTCTCCAGACCCTTGATCATTTTAGTCGCCCTCCTCTGGACACATTCCAGCTTGTCAATATCTCTCTTGAATTGAGGTGCCCAGAATTGGACACAATATTCCAGGTGTGGTCTAACCAAAGTGGAATAGAGGGGTAGCATTACTTCCCTAGATCTAGACACTATGCTCCTATTGATGCAGGCCAAAATCCCATTGACTTTTTTTTGCCGCCACATCACATTGTTGGCTCATGTTTAACTTGTTGTCCACGAGGACTCCAAGATCTTTTTCACACGTACTGCTCTCGAGCCAGGCATTGTCCCCCATTCTGTATCTTTGCATTTCTTTTTTTCTGCCAAAGTGGAGTATCTTGCATTTGTCACTGTTGAACTTCATTTTGTTAGTTTTGGCCCATCTCTCTAATCTGTCAAGATCGTTTTGAATTCTGCTCCTCTCGCTTCCGAAGATGGACGAATTCAAATTTCCCGCCCTCTCCTCCCCGCCCGGCTTCACGCTGATTGGCTGCTGGCCTGAACAGCTGGGAGGAGGCTTGGCGGCCCGCCTCACTTCGGGCCAATCAGCAAGCTTCTCCACCTCTGAGTAGCCAATGGGCGCGCTCCTCTCGCTTCCGAAGATGGACGAATCAGGAGAGAGGAGGCGGGACGATTTGTTGACAATGGGGAAAATGATGGGATTATCGCTAGCCAGCCAGCTGGAATTTGAGGCTTTGTTTTGGCCAGCAAAGTGCGATTTTCCTTAAGAAAGGTTTTCCTGTTTCAGATCAGATAAGCAGTGTCCTTGATGAGTTTTGGTAGAAGGAACAAACAGGGTCAGGACAGGGGACCCCGGGGGTCGTTCCTGTCCTTTTGTAAATCAATCAAAGTGTCCAAATAGACTTCCCTGCCCGCCAGACAAAACTCAGAGAGCGGGCAAAGGAAATCTCAACTTGTTATTGTTCATGCAGATGTGGAATAATCAAGCAAGTTTCGAGAGAGGCGGTGGTCCTCCCTCAGGCAGTGAGCAATCTCTGGTCGCAATTTTCTAGGGCAAAGGGAAAGGCAAAGGAGCAGGCAATATTTCATAGCAAGATACATACATTCAAATCATAAGCATTTCATAGCAAGAAAACCCCATCTTTGTCCCACATCCCAAGTATATTTAATAAGAGGGTTAATTTTCATGAAGAAGCCTGAAGTCCAATGTTTTAAAAGGTCTTTGAGGAAAGTTCATGAGGGAGATAGTATGTACTGAAGTCCAAGACATGCAGGCAGAGAGTCCATGATCATTAGGAAGGCTGGCAGATGAAACCCCAGCTGTGCTGCAACTGATTCACACTTTGGTCCTTGGGAAACTACAACTCTCATGGAGGGCAGAAGTCCCAAGATCCAGCCGTTTCCCAAAAGCCTCGTGGGGTCCTTGTTGTCATCAGTGCCTTGGCAATGTGACCAAGACTTGACCCTTGTTGTGTAGTCTGGTGCCCTTGCCCTTTGCAGAACTATAAGTCACTATCCTTTATTTGGGGGGGGGAGGGGTGCTCGACATCAGTAGCCACCATTTGGGTCCTTCTGGCTGTTGGGATTCAACCCCACGCTGCTCAAGTCTACAGTCCTCAACGAGAAACAGTTAGTTAGCTTTAGAATAGGCTGAGGGAATCCCTTCCCTCCTGGCTCCTAAATGCAGCTTGGGAGTGATCCTGGACTCATCGCTGAGCCTGGAGTCCCAGGTTTCGGCGGTGGTCAGGGGAGCTTTTGCACAATTAAAACTCGTGCTCCAGCTGCACCTGTACCTTGGGAAGTCTGACTTGGCCACGGTGGTCCACCCTCTGGTTACATCCCGTATAGACTACTGCAACGCTCTCAACATGGGGTTGCCTCTGAAGACTGCCCGGAAGCTTCAATTAGTCCAACGTGCGGCAGCCAGGTTACTAATGGGAGCGGGGTACAGGGAGCATACCACTCCTCTGTTGCACCAGCTCCACTGGCTGCCAGTCAGCTTCCGAGCACAATTCAAAGTGCTGGTGTTAACCTATAAAGCCCTAAACAACTCTGGCCCAATTTACCTGTCCAAACGTATCCTCCCCTATGAGCCATCAAGATTGCTAAGATCGTCTGGAGGGGCCCTGCTCTCGATCCCACCGGCCTCACAGGCGCGGCTGGTGGGGACGAGAGACAGGGCCTTCTCGGTGGTGGCTTCTCGACTCTGGAACTCCCTTCCACTGGAGATCAGAACCGCCCCTTCGATCTTAACGTTCAGGAAACAGGCGAAAACCTGGCTTTGGGGATTGGCATTCAACGAATGAGCCATGATCCTGTGATATGGATGGAGGACGCCGAATAATGACTTTGATGACGACTGACCACTGTAATCACATGATTGTATTTTTGCCATTTTAATTGTTTCAATGTTTTAATGTTTTAGTGTGATTTAGAAATATGATGTTTTAATGACGGTCTGTAAAATTGATGTTGGAAACCGGCTCGAGTCCCTCGAATGGAGGTGAGAAGACCGGGATACAAAACTACCAAATAAATAAATAAATAAATGTCAGACAGGCTCTATATCCCAGGATTTAATCCCAGGATTTCTGTGTATCCCAGATTATCTGGCAGTGTGGAGTCATACAATCCAGTTTAAAGAAGAAAACCTGGGATCAGATCCTGGGCCTGTCTGGAAGGGCCCTCTCTCTCTTTCTCCTGCCATCTGGATTGGTGATCTAGAATGTAGGATGCTCTTCAGGTCGCACGCCTTTGCTTAAGACTTCTGCTTTTTCCATCCTTGCATTCTGATCTATTTCTACTCTGTTTGTTTGAAGTGAGGTCCTCACTACCTCTGAGGATGCTTGCCATAGATGCAGGTGAAACGTCAGCAGAGAATGCCTCTAGAACAGTGGTTCTCAACCTGGGGGTCGGGACCCCCAGAGGGGTCGTGAGGGGGTATCAGAGGGGTCACCAAAGACCATGAGAAAACATAGTATTTTCTGTTAGTCATGGGGGTTCTGTGTGGGAGGTTTGTCCCAATTCTATCGTTGGTGATGTTCAGAATGCTCTTTGGTTTAAATGAATTATAAATCCCTGCAACTACAACTCCCAAATGTCAAGGTCTACTTTTCCCAAACTCCATCAGTGTTCACATATGGGCATATTGAGCATCTGTGCCAAATTTGGTCCAGATCCATCATTGTTTATGTTCTCTGGATGTAGGTGAACTACAACTCCCAAACTCAAGGTCCATACCCACCAAATATTTCCAGTATTTTCTGTTGGTCATGGGAGTTCTGTGTGCCAAGTTCAATTCAATCATTGGTGGAGTTCAGAATGCTCTTTGATTGTAGGTGAACTATAAATCCCAGTGACTACAACTCTCAAATGACAAAATCAATCAATCCCCCCTAAACCCACCAGTATTCTAATGTGGGCGTATCAGGTATTTGTGCCAAATTTGGTCCAGAAAATGAAAATACATCCTGCATATCAGATATTTACATTATGAGCATTCTGAACCCCACCAATGACAGAATATAGCCTGAAAAAACCAACGACAACCCAGTGATTCCAGCCATGAAAGCCTTCGACAATACAATACTGGAAGGGTTTGGTGGGCATTGACCTTGAGTTTTGGAGTTGTAGTTCACCTACCTCAAAAGAGCACTCTGGACTCAAACCATGATGGATCTGGACCAGTCTTGGCACAAATACTCAATATTCCCAGTTGTGAACATTGGAGGAGTTTGGGGCAAATGGACCTTGATATTTGAAAGTGGGATTTATAGTTCACCTACAATCAAAGAGTATTCTGAACCCCACCAATGACAGAATTGGGCCAAACATCCCACACAGACCCCCCCCCCATGACCAACAGAAAACACTGTGTTTTCTGATTATCTTTGGTGACCCCTCTGACACCCCCCTCATGACCTCCTCAGGGGTCCCGACCCCCAGGTTGAAAAACGCTGACCTAGAAGGAGGGGTGAGGTTGGCCAATGCCTGATCTAACCACATCTGGCGGGCCTGAACAATTACCACTCTCCTCTTCCATGCATGATAAAGAAGAGAGATCTGGAAGGAACCCAGGTGGGTATATTTGCCACCAGGACCGACCTCTCTTTCTCTCTTCGTGCCACGTAGACAGAGGCGGCCCTAGATAATTTTCAACAGTAAGCAAACAGTATTTTGGCACCCCCCCCCCCAACCAATCATTGATATATATTTTCTGTTTGTCGTGGGAGTTCTGTGTGCCATATTTGGTTCAATTCCATCATTGGTGGAGTTCAGAATGCTCTTTGATTGTAGGTGAACTATACATCCCAGTAACTACACTTGCAGCACTTGCTCCCTTGCCTGGCCCGCTTTGGGTCCGGAGGCGTGCCTGAAGACCCCGGCGTGTGCACCAAAAGTCACCTCTTCTCCTGACTTTCTCCTCAGCCATTGGGACCAAGAGAGAGAGAGAGAGAAAGAGAGAGAGAGAGAGGTGGAGATGCCCACCTTTCCTGAAGGTAGGTGCAAAAACAAAGGAGGGAGCGGAGGTGGGAGATACCTCCAGCCGGAGGGGCTCTCTCTCTCTCTCTCTCTCTCTTGGTCCCAATGGCTGAAGAGAAAGTCAGGAGAAGAGGCGACTTTTGGTGTGCACACTGGGGTCTTCAGACACGCCTCCGCACCCAAAGCAGGCCAGGCGCGGCGGTTCCGCCCCTTGGCCCACCCACGGATAGGGGAGAGGAGGGGAGGCGGGTGGAGCGCGGGGGATCGGGAAAGGGAGCCGGTCATGGGGAAGGGATCTAACGCGGAGAAAGGGGAAGGGATCGAACGCGGAGAACGATTGAGTGCCGGCTCTGCTCACGCACCCGGTGGCCAGGTGGAACAGGAACGAGAGGGGCTAGGCGAGGCTCAAGGGCCCGGCCCCTTTGGGAAGAAGATCGCCCGGCAACGAGGCAAGAAAGCCGAGGCTCCCCCCGGACTGCTAGGGCTGTTGTGAGCTGAGGGGGCGCTCCTCAAGTGGCGGTCGAGGGGCATTTGCAGAGGCGCCTCTGCGCCCCTGGCAAAAAAAAGTGTAGGGCTATTGTGAGCTGAGGGGGTACTTCTCAAGTGGCGGTTGAGGGGCATTTACAGAGGCGCCTCTGTGCCCCTGGCAAAAAAAAGTGTTCTGCGACCGCTTACTTTGCGTAATGGACGAGCCGCCCCTGCACGTAGACCTGGCCCTGGGTTAAAATTGTTAGGCAGCCGCTGCATAAAGACAAACAGAAGACTGCTCCAGGCAAGGTATAATTACCTGCGTGGGATGGAGGGAAGGTCCTTGAGCAGGACGCTGGCCTAAATATCCTCCTGTGGGGCTATCTCTATGGCCATCAGAGGTCCAGGGCATGTCACACAAGGAACATATTGGGGAGTCTCTCCGTACCCCACTCCCAGACTCACCCCTTGCCTTCTGGAGGAGGGGTTCCATAGCATGAAACCAGCCAGCAGCCCCACCACAAACATCTCAATGAAGAACAGTATGAACAAGTAGCCTGGCCCGGAAGGCGGGTCACTCTCGACCGTGACCGAATAGGCCTGGCTCTCTTGGGCAACCCACTGGCTTGCCGGGCACACTTCGCGGACTCTCTGCCGCTTCTGCTGGGCAGGATTCGCCGAGGCCCTGGCCAGAAGCAGGACGAAGAAGACCCAACCAGCCATGAAGGCAACCCTCGAGATCTCGCCCACTGATTCCAGAGTGTTGTCCCCGGAATCCGTTGCCAGGGAGACCAAAGTCAGACCCTTCTCTGGACCCCGAGGGGACCGACTGCTTCCTCCACGTCAGGAAGGTCTCCCTGAAGGTCGGAGATATCAGACAGTGCCATACACCGCGGAGGCTTTTACACAGAAACAGGCTTGGATTGCACCTTGCAGAATGGAGTTGGATGGCCCTTGGGGGCCTTTTCTGACTCTAGAATTCTATGATGAAGAATTTGCTACCGGGCAAAATCCAAAGTACTGTCATAGAATCATAGAATCATAGAATCCAAGAGTTGGAAGAGACCTCCTGGGCCATCCAGTCCAACTCCATTCTGCCAAGAAGCAGGAAAATGCGTTCAAAGCACCCCCGACAGATGGCCATCCAGCCTCTGTTAAAAGCTTCCAAAGAAGGAGCCTCCACCACACTCTGGGGCAGAGAGTTCCACTGCTGAACGGCTCTCACAGTCAGGAAGTTCTTCCTCATCTTCAGATGGAATCTCCTCTCTTGTAGTTTGAAGCCATTGTTCCACTGCGTCCTAGTCTCCAGCGAAGCAGGAAACAAGCTTGCTCCCTCCTCCCTGTGGCTTCCTCACACATATTTATACATCGCTATCATCATATCTCCTCTCAGCCTTCTCTTCTTCAGGCTAAACATGCCCAGCTCCTTAAGCCGCTCCTCATGGGGCTTGTTCTCCAGACCCTTGACCATTTTAGTCTCCCTCCTCTGGACACATTCCAGCTTGTCAATATCTCTCTTGAATTGTGGTGCCCAGAATTGGACACAATATTCCAGGTAAAGTGGTCTAACCAAAGCGGAATAGAGCATGGGGAGCATGACTTCCCTAGATCTAGACACTAGGCTCCTATTGATGCAGGCCATCAATTGGAGGTGACCCCCCCCCCCCCTCCAGGGCTCTGTAAAAGATAGTTCAAAATCAGGGAATTCATAGTTTTGCCAAGGACACTAGATTGAATTGATCCCATAATCCCCTATCTCTCCTCCTGTTTTTATGAATGGACTCCAACTACTCAGTGCTCCCATGGACACCAAGAACTGGGAAGCCCTGGCCTTTGAGTGGTCTAGCTGGAGGTCAGCTGTGACCAGCAATGCTGTAGAACTTGAAGAGGCACGAACGGAGGGCAAAAGGGAGAAATGTGCCAAGAGGAAGGCGCATCAAGCCAACCCTGACTGGGACTGCCTTCTACCTGGAAACCAATGCCCTCACTGCAGGAGAACATAGAATCATAGAATCAAAGAGTTGGAAGAGACCTCCTGGGCCATCCAGTCCAACGCCATTCTGCCAAGAAGCAGGAATATTGCATTCAAAGCACCCCTGACAGATGGCCATCCAGCCCCTGTTTAAAAGCTTCCAAAGAAGGAGCCTCCACCACACTCCCTCCGGTGCAGAGAGTTCCACTGCTGAACGGCTCTCACAGTCAGGAAGTTCTTTCTCGTGTTCAGATGGAATCTCCTCTCTTGACATGCAGGTCAAGAATAGGGCTCCAGAATCACCTACAGACTCACCGCATGTACACCAACCTTGGGGGACAATCTTACTTGGACAACAAGGGATTGCCTAAGTATAAGTAAAAGTATATGCACAATAGTCGTCTAATGTTTACATATGTCGAATAAAGTTGTTTTAAATTGTTGTTTAATTGCTTTAATTGTTGTTGTTTTTAATTGTTATTTGCGCCCTACACCACTGGAGAAATTACACTGCTTAGCCGGTATTGCACCACCTGACATCCGCCGGGAAGGAGCAGCCAATAGTGAAAGGACCAAGGCAGAGACATCTCCAGCTCATCCCTTGTTTGGGTATCAGCCAGCACGTCAACGACTTAAATCAAGAAATAGTTTTCTTAGATCTACAGAGACACTCGCTGGAACACCTCAGCAATCGAGAGTCCAAAAATGGCAGGCTCAAACCCAGAACTTCAATCCGTGGGTGATACCAGATGAGAGACTCCCCCCTGGGCACACAGAAGAAGACGGGGCGACTTGGAAGGCGCTGAGCAGACTGTGCTCTGGCACCACCAGATGCAGAGCCAACCTCAAGAAATGGGGCCACAAAGTGGGATAATCCATGACATGCGAGTGTGGAGAAGAGCAAACCACTGACCACCTGCTGCAATGCAACCTGAGCCCTGCCACATGCACCATGGAGGACCTTCTTGCGGCAACACCAGAGGCACTCCAAGGGGCCAGATACTGGTCAAAGCACATTTAATCAACTACCAAGTTTGCAAAATTTGTGGGGTTTTTTTTATCTGTTTGTTTGTTCTGTTCTGTTAGAAATGTAATACAATGTTCTGGTTGCAGATGACACGATAAATAAATAAATTGTTGTCTTTTGGGCATGGAATAACCCCACTTATGTAAGCCGCCCTGAGCCCTCTTTGAGGTGAGAATGTCATAAATGTCACAAATAAATCAATAAATAAACGAAGGCGCAAAACTTGGAGAGAGAGATCAATGGATGTGATGCTGGGCAAGACAGATGTGGGGAGGTAAGATAGAGGTGGGGAGGCACCAGGACGCAGAAAGTTGTTGTATGTATTGTCGAAGGCTTTCGTGGCTGGAATCCCTGGGTTGTTGTAGGTTTTTCGGGCTATATGGCCATGTTCTAGAAGCATTCGGTTCTGGCCCAACTTACCTGTCTGAACGCATCTGCCCTTATGAACCTGCGAGGACTTTAAGATCATCTGGAGAGGCCCTGCTCTCGTTCCCGCCCTCATCACAAGCACGGTTGGCGGGGACGAGAGACAGGGCCTTCTCATGGTGGCCCCTTGGCTATGGAACACCCTTCCTATGGAGATTAGGTCAGCTTCTTCGTTTTTAGCATTTTGCAAAAAACTCAGGACATGGCTATTCGAGCAGGCATTTGCGAACACTGAGTAATGGACATGGGAACGGAAACAACTACAAGATGGGATTGGACATTGTTTTAATGAGTATGTATTGAATTATGTTTCATTACAGGTGGTTTTATATTGTAATTGTGTTTTTGATGGCATTGAATTTTGCCTTGTAAACCTCTTCGAGTCGCCGGAAGGCTGAGAGGGGCGGTTTACAAATACAGTAAATAATTAATTAATTAATTAATAATTCTCTCCTGACGTTTCGCCTGCATCTGTGGCGAGCATCCTCAGACCTCACAACCTGCAGGCGAAACATCAGGAGAGAATGTAGGCGAAACGTCAGGAGAAAATGCTTCTAGAACATGGCTATACAGCCCGAAAAACCTACGACAATCCAAAGTCGTTGTAATCCCCCTCCGCCCACATAGGCTTATTCAAGACATGAGCAAACTTGGGCCCTCCAGGTGTTTTGGACTTAAACTCCCACAGTTCCTAACAGACAAAACCGGGTTTGCAAACTTTGGTAGTTGCTTAAATGTCCTTTGACCAGTATCTGGCTCCTTGGAGTGCCTCTGGTGTTGCCGCAAGAAGGTCCTCCCTTGTGAATGTGGCAGGGCTCAGGTTGCATTGCAGCAGGTGGTCAGTGGCTTGCTCTTCTCCGCACTCGCATGTCATGGACTCCACTTTGTGGCCCCATTTCTTGAGGTTGGCTCTGCATCTCATGGTGCCAGAGCGCAATCTGTTCAGCGCCTTCCAAGTCGCCCAGTCCTCTGAGTGCCCAGGGGGGAGTCTCTCATTGGGTATCAGCCTTTGGTTGAGGTTCTGGGTTTGAGCCTGCCACTTTTGGACTCTCGCTTGCTGAGGTGTTGCAGCGAGTGTCCCTGTAGATCTTAGAAAACTATTTCTTGATTTAAGTTGTTGACGTGCTGGCTGATACCCAAACAAGGGATGAGCTGGAGATGTCTCTGCCTTGATCCTTTCACTATTGGCTGCTACTTCCCGGTGGATGTCAGGTGGTGCAAGACCGGCTAAGCAGTGTAATTTCTCCAGTGGTGTCGGGCGCAGACACCCCGTGATAATGCGGCATGTCTCATTCAGAGCCACATCCACTGTTTTAGCATGGCGAGATGTGTTCCACACTGGGCATGAATACTCAGCAGCAGAGTGGCACAGCGCAAGGGCAGATGTCTTCACTGTGTCTGGTTGTGATCCCCAGGTTGTGCCAGTCAGCTTTCGTATGATACTGTTTCTAGCACCCACTTTTTGCTTGATGTTTAGGCAGTGCTTCTTGTAGGTCAGAGCACGGTCCAGAGTGACTCCCAGGTATGTGGGTGCGCTGCAATGCTCCAGTGGGATTCCTTCCCAGGTCATAATCCTCAGAGCTCGGGATGCTTGTCTGTTCTTGAGATGAAAGGCACATGTCTGTTTTTTAGATGGATTAGGGATCAGCTGGTTTTCCCTGTAATAGGCAGTCAGAGCACCTAGAGCAGCGGTTCTCAACCTGGGGGTCGCGACCCCCAGGGGGGTCACCTGGCCATCTCAAGGGGTCGCGAGGCTGCCTTCGTTGGCCCTGCCCCAAGGGCGTGGGCCAGGTGAGGGCTCCTTTGCGTGAGGCAAGGGTGCGGGGCAGGCGAGGGGGCCTCTGCTCAAGGGCTGGCCTGGCGCGAAGCCTGCCTCACCTGCCTCGCTCTCTTGTCAGATGTGGGACTGTGAGCAGCCCAGCAGCACCAGGAGGAGGAGCAGCAGCAGAAGCAGCTTAGGTAATTCATCGCACTATTTATTAGAAAAAGTCAGTCTTTCCTTTTGTTTTTATAAATACTCCCATTATCTGGGTATAGATTAACTACATCTCCCAAACTCAAGGTCAATGCCCACCAAACCCTTCCAGTATTTTCTGTTGGTCATATAAGTTCTGTGGGACAAGTTTGGTTCAATTTCATTGTTGGTGGAGTTCAGAATGTTCTTTGATTGTATGTAAACTATAAATCCCAGCAACTACAACTCCTAAATGCCAAAATCAATCCCCCACAATTCCACCAGAATTCAAATTTGGATGTATCAGGTATTAGTGCCAAATTTGGTCCCGTGAATGAAAATACATCCTGCATATCAGATATTTATTCATAATGGTAGCAAAATCACAGTTATGAAGTAGCAACAAAAATAATTTTATGGTTGGGGGTCACCACAGCATGAGGAACTGTATTAAGGGGTCAAGGCATTAGGAAGGTTGAGAACCACTGACCTAGAGCTTTGGAGAGCTTCTGTTCTAAAATCTCAAAGCTCCCTGCTTGAGCAGCTTTCGCATGATATTGTTTCTAGCACCCACTTTTTGCTCGATGTTCAGAGAAAGAGAGAATAACACCAGCAACAGTACACTCTGGAAGGCTAGGAGTTGGAAGGCTAGAAGTTGTGGGTGTGTTTTGCCTTGCAAGTTGCTTGTAGGACCTGTATCCCAATGCCTATCCTTTGAACTGGATCCCCATTCCCACTCCTTTTCCTGGAACACCCAAGAGAGAGCCACACCAAGATGGGGAGGGCCGCACTCCACATTCCACCTTCTCCCATAACTCAAGGCTGACAGGTCTGCGCTCCCAAACAGACCCAGCAGGAAGTTGTGGGTTTGGAGAGAGTTGTTTTGTTGCTTCATGCAGCAGGAAGGGACTTCCCATTTCTGAGCAGTTGAAGGAGCCCCTTTGCCCCAAAATGCTCTTCTTGGACCACAGTGGCTCACATGACCCAGCTGTGGGGCTTTTCATTCCAGAGCTGGCAGAAGTTGTTTATGTGTGTGTGTCACTACTCCGCGGTGCTCTTTGTCCCAAGTCTGGGAACACAGTGATCCCGTGGAGGAAAGAACTGAGATGGAAATGGGGGCGGGCAGGATCTGGCAAACAATAGCCCTTGTGATGGATACTATGGCATCCATTCCACACGCTCTGATGCAAGGGCTCCTGGGTAGAGTGGGTGGGTGGGATTATTAAGACAAGCATGTGCGTCAGCTGCGTCTGTACCTTGGGAAGTCCGTTCTGGCCACGGTGGTCCATGTTCTGGTTACATCCCAAATAGATTACTGCAATGCACTCTACGTGGGGCTGCCTTTGAAGACTGTTCGGAAACTTCAACTAGTCCAACGGGCTGCAGCCAGATTGCTAACTGGAGCATAGAATCATAGAGTTGAAAGAGACCTCATGTTCCATGCTCTGGTTACATCCCGAATAGATTACTGCAATGCACTCTATGTGGGGCTGCCTTTGAGGACTGTTCGGAAACTTCAACTAGTCCAACGAGCTGCAGTCAGATTGCTAAGCAGAGCATAGAATCCTAGAGTTGGAAGAGACCTCATGTTCCATGCTCTGGTTACATCCCGAATAGATTACTGCAATGCACTCTACGTGGGGCTGCCTTTGAAGACTGTTCGGAAACTTCAACTAGTCCAACAAGCTGCAGTCAGATTGCTAACCAGAGCATAGAATCCTAGAGTTGGAAGAGATCTCATGTTCCATGCTCTGGTTACATCCTGAATAGATTACTGCAATGCACTCTACGTGGGGCTGCCTTTGAAGACTGTTGGAGACTTCAACTAGTCCAACGGGCTGCAGGCAGATTGCTAACCGGAGCATAGAATCATAGAATCCTAGAGTTGGAAGAGACCTCCTGGGCCATCCAGTCGAACCCCCTGCCAAGAAGCAGGAATATTGCATTCAAATCACCCCTGACAGATGGCCACCCAACCTCTGTTTAAAAGCCTCCAAAGAAGGAGCCTCCACCACACTCCAGGCAGTTCCACTGCTGAATGGCTCTCACAGTCAGGAAGTTCTTCCTCAGGTTCAGATGGAATCTCCTCTCTTGTAGTTTGAAGCCATGGCTCCATTGCGTCCTAGTCTCCAGGGAAGCAGAAAACAAACCTGCTCCCTCCTCTCTGTGGCTTCCCCTCACATACTTATACATGGCCCTCATCATGTCTCCTCTCAGCCTTCTCTTCTTCAGGCTAAACATGCCCAGCTCCTTAAGCCGCTTCTCATAGGGCTTGTTCTCCAGACCCTTGATCATTTGAGTTGCCCTCCTCTGGACACATTCCAGCTTGTCAATATCTCTCTTCAATTGTGGTGCCCAGAATTGGAGCACCATACAGGGAGCACACCTCCCCGCTGCTATGTCAGCTTCACTGGGTGCCGGTCCATTTCCGAGCACAATTCAAAGTGCTGGTCTTGGCCTATAAAGCCCTTTACAGCTCCGGCCCAGCTTACTTGTCTGAACATATCTCCCTCTATGTTCCACCTCGTAGTTTAAGATCCACCAGGGAAGCCCTGTTCTCGGTCCCACCGGCCTTGCAAACACGTCTGGTGGGAATGAGGGACAGGGCCTTCTCTGTGGTGGCCCCCCACTTATGGAATTCGCTCCCCAGAGACATCAAATTGGCCACCTCCCTTCTGTCTTTCAGAAGGAAACTTAAGATCTGGCTATGGGACCAAGCATTTGATGAATAGTAACAGAAACAGAAGTTTTAAGGCAATTAATTGACCCGGACTGGACCATGGACTCTGGATTTTGGATTCTGATTTTAACAGGCATGCTTTAATCAATTGTTAATTACTGTTTTTAATATTTTAATATATTGCTGATTGTTGATTGTTTTTATGATGTTCGGCATCCTATGATGCGTTTGTGAGACTGCCCTGAGTCCCCCCTCGGGAGTGAGAAAGGGGGGTAGAAATATAGGAAATAATAAATAATATAAATAGATTGGCGTCCCTCCTCCTCTCCTTTAGGAAAAAACTGAAATCGTGGTTTTGGAACCAGGCTTTTGGCTAGCAGGCACAACGGCACTTTAGACACTGAACTGGACCATGATTGTTATGATAATGGAAATGGCTACAGGACTGTATAATGAATGTTATTGTTTTTATTCTATTGTATATTTATGGTTTTATATTGTTGTGATATTGTGATATTGTGGCATCGAAATGTTGCCAGTGTTAGCCGCTCTGAGTCCCCCCTTGGGGGTGAGAACGGCAGGGTAGAAATATAGGAAATAAATCTATATAAATAAAAATGTAATATTTGTTTGTGGGATTGACATAACTCAAAAACCACTGGACGAATTGACACAAAATTGGGACACTACACTCCTAACAGACCAACAAGTGACCATCACTCATAAACCCCTCCCAAAGGGAACCCCCCCCCCCAAAAAAAGTGAAATGACAATACAGCGCATGTGCAAAAACGACAGCTCCCAGAATCCTCTAGACCAGGTCCTTTAGGGGAGGATGCTCCAAATGCACTGCTTTCAAGCTGCAGAGCATCCCAATATGTAGAAAAGGTCAGTTGGTTGTTTTGCTTGCTTGCTTGCATGTTGCAAGTCGCTTCTAGTCGCTTCTGGAGGAGAGAATCAGCCGTCTACGAAGACATTGCCCAGGGGACGCCCGGATGTCTTGCAATCCTGTGAGGAGGCTTCTCTTATGTCCCCCTGAACCCTGCTACTTGCACAATGCACAATGCTACATCCACAAGGGAGGACCTCCTTGCGGCAACACCAGAGGCACTCCAAGTGGCCAGCTACTGGTCAAAGGACATTTAATCAACTACCAAGCTTGCAAATCTGTGTTTTGCCTGTCTGTCTGTTTGTTTGTTTGTTTTTGTTAAAAATGTAATACAAATGTCTGGTTGCTGATGACACGATAAATAAATCCCAATCTGTACATATTTCCTTTTTGCTATTCCTGGATTGCAACTCCCAGCAATCCTCCAGATTGATAAGATATAGAGATTAGATAGAGATGGATAGGAGATAGATAAATCAATCAGGAGGACTTCTGGGATTTCTGGGGGAGGAAGGAAGGAGAGAAGGAAAGGAAAAAAGGGAAGGGAGGAAGGAAAGAGGGAAGGATGGAAGGAAGAAAGGAAGGAGAGAAAGAGGGAGGGACAGTTGGCCACAGCAACGCGTGGCGGGTACAGCTAGTAAATAAATAAATGTTGGGTTGTTGTAGGTTTTTCCGGGTTATATGGCCATGTTCTAGAGGCATTTTCTCCTGATGTTTCACCTGCATCTATGGCATAAATACGTCAGGAGAAAATGCCTCTAGAACATGGCCATATAACCCGGAAAAACCTACAACAACCCAGTGATTCCGGCCATGAAAGCCTTCGACAATAAATAAATGTTGGATTGGGTCAGGGCTGTGTGGTGTTGTCCTGCCACAAAAACTCAGCTGCCTATGGGCTATTTGACCAGGAAAATCCCTGAGCTTTCTTTGGACTGCGATTCCCAGAATTCTGCGAGTTGCAGTCCCCAAAAGCCCAGGCCCTTTTCCTGCATTCAAAGCTTGTTGTTCATTCGTTCAGTCATCTCCGACTCTTCGTGACCTCATGGACCAGCCCACGCAAGAGCTCCCTGTCGGCCGTCACCACCCCCAGCTCCTTCAAGGTCAGTCCAGTCACTTCAAGGATGCCATCCATCTATCTTGCCCTTGGTCGGCCCCTCTTCCTTTTGCCTTCCACTTTCCCCAACATCATTCCCTTCTCTAGGCTTTGCTGTCTCCTCCTGATGTGGCCAAAGGACTTCCACTTTGTCTCTAGTCTCCTTCCCTCCAATGAGCTTTAGTCGGGCTTTCTTTCCTGGAGAATGGACTGGTTGGATCTTCTGGCAGTCCAAGGCATTCAAAGCTACCCTATCCAGAAAGCCCACTACCAAACCGTATGGAACGAGATTGAAAGCAGAGCCGTTAAACAGTTTCTTGAAGTTTAATAACCTGAAATACTGCAAAAGTGACCGTAATATAAAACGATGACCAGCTCCCCTCTTTCCCCGAGGTCTGTCTCCCCCCATGTGTCTCCCCCACATCTATTCATGTCAAAAGGCAATCCCACATCCATCCCTCCACCCCACGTTGCAAATTTGAGGTGTGGGGTCAGGAGGAGAGAAGGGGAGTCTGGCCAAACTGGGGTCCAAAACCCTCCCAAATTTGCCAAGTTCACCTCCCGCCAAAGGCCCCGACCCCCTTCCAGAGCTGGGGGGTGTGTGTGTGACAAAAGCAAGTTTTCCAATCCACCCACTGAAGGCACATGCTGTGTTAGTAGCCCCCTTCCACCCTCCCTCCCTCCCCCCCCCTCACAACCCTTTCCCCAGAAGGCTGGCTTTTTTCTCTCTCACACCAGGTACATCTACACTGTAGAATTAATGCACTTTGATGCCACTTTAAATGCCATGGCTCAATGCTATGGAATCCTGGGAGCTTGGCACTCTTTGGCAGGTAAGATTAAAGGCTTTATACGGCTCCCAGAATCCCATAACACGGAGCCATGGCATTTAAAAGTGATGTCAAACTGCTTTGATTCCACCAGACATGTGCAAACTTGGGCCCTCCAAGTGTTTTGGACTCCAACTCCCACCATTCCTAACAGCCTCAGGCCCTTTCCTTTTGGCAAAAGGAAGGGACCTGAGGCTGTTAGGAATGGTGGGAGTTGGAGTCCAAAACACCCGGGGCACCCAAGTTTGCAAATGTCTGGTGTAGACGCACCATCACGCACGCAAGCACAACCACACACACAATCATTCTCCCGACTCCAGCTGTTTCGGTACCAAGCTGCCCACCCACATGCACCCTGTTCACATCTGCGGGAATCCGTTAGTGAGGGAGTGAGTGGCCGGAGTGACCGTCCCTGGCAGGCGGCCACCCACCCACGTCCCCATCCCTGTCCTTAGTGTCAGTCTCTCGTCAGTTCCTCCCGCCCCAATCCGGGTCATGCGCTGGTGCCGCTGGAAGAAGGAGGAGGAGGAGGAGGAGGGGGCTTGGCGGCCGTGTGGAGCTGGGCCTGGAAGCGGGAGAGCTGTTCGGAGTTGGCGAGGGAGCGGAGGAGGGCGTTCTCCTGCTCCAGCAAGGCGTTGCGCTCCGAGAGCTCCTTGATCTGCTCCCGCAGGACCTCCACCTCCTCACGCACCGCAAACATCAGGTGGCTCTTCACCAGGTCCTGGAGCAGGAAAGGCAAAACAAGGACAATGCCGTGGTGAGGCATGTGGGAAACGCATAGACTCACAAAGATATCCCAAGGGCCACCCAGTCAGACAGGAAGACACAATCCAAGCCCTCTTGACAGAAGGCCATTCAGCCTCTGCTTGAAAACCTCCAGAGAGAAGATTGCACTTGAGACACCGTATTTCCTTATCAATTAGCTCTTGCTGTTAGGAAGTTCTTTCTAATGTTTAAGTGGGACCTCTTTTGCAATCCAAACCCATCGCTCCGTTGTGTTCCAGTCTCTGGAGCAGAAGAGAGCAAGCCTGCCTGTGAGGAAGCCATGTAATTATCAAGATCAACTTAGGAGCTGTTTTGCAAAGGGACCACTAATTAAGGAGGGTTTACTTATTTTTGAGAGCGTAGAATCATAGAATCATAGAATCAAAGAGTTGGAAGAGTTGGAATGCCAACCCCATTCTGCCAAGAAGCAGGAATATTGCATTCAAATCACCCTTGACAGATGGCCATCCAGCCTCTGTTTAAAAGCTTCCAAAGAAGGAGCCTCCACCACACTCCGGGGCAGAGAGTTCCACTGCTGAACGGCTCTCACAGTCAGGAAGTTCTTCCTCGTGTTCAGGTGGAATCTCCTCTCTTGTACTTTGAAGCCATTGTTCCATTGCGTCCTAGTCTCCAAGGAAGCAGAAAACAAGCTTGCTCCCTTCTCCTCCCTGTGGCTTCCTCTCACATATTTGCACATGGCTATCATATCTCCTCTCAGCCTTTTCTTCAGGCTAAACATGCCCAGCTCCTTAAGCCGCTCCTCACAGGGCTTGTTCTCCAGACCCTTGATCATTTTAGTTGCTCTCCTCTGAACACAATCCAGCT
Source organism: Anolis sagrei ordinatus (assembly GCF_025583915.1). Lineage (NCBI taxonomy): Eukaryota > Metazoa > Chordata > Lepidosauria > Squamata > Anolidae > Anolis > Anolis sagrei. The sequence continues at coordinate 1,797,378 of NW_026847660.1, read as the reverse complement.
TGTCAATATCTCTCTTGAATTGTGGTGCCCAGAATTGGACACAATATTCCAGGTAAAGTGGTCTAACCAAAGCAGAATAGAGGGGTAGCATTACTTCTCTGGACCTAGACACTATGCTCCTCTTGATGCAGGCCAAAATCCCATTGGCTTTTTTTGCCGCCACATCACATTCCTGGCTCATGTTTAACTTGTTGTCCACGAGGACTCCAAGATCTTTTTCACACGTACTGCTCTCGAGCCAGGTAACGTCCCCCCATTCTGTCTCTTTGCATTTCGTTTTTTCTGCCTAAGTGGAGTATCTTGCATTTGTCCCTGTTGAACTTCATTTTGTTAGTTTTGGCCCTTCATCTCTCTAATCTGTCAAGATCCCTTTGAATCCTGCTCCCGTCCTCTGGAGTCTTGGCTCTCCCTCCCATTAGCTTGTGTTTAATGTCCCTGATTTGGTCTTTGTTCTTGTGCAGGGCTGTTTGACTTAGAGGAAACTGTATCAGAGGCAAGGCTTGAGGAAAACAGTAACAAATATATTGGAATATAACAGGAGTAGAATAGATTCAATGCTACTTCACTCTAGAGCACAAAACCTAGTTGGTTACATTTACGAGGTTTCTTGAATAACTCTAGGCACTAAACAGATTTCAAAAAGGTTTCTTTAGGCAGATGTCTCTTTCTTTAACAACTGTTCTGGCAATACCAATAAGCCACCGGACTTAGTCAACTGTATTGGCTCTAAGCCCAACCTTGATTCTTAATCAAGAATCAGTCCTCCCTGTAGATCGATCACTACAAGATTCCTGTTGGATTTCCACTTCCACACAGGATCTACTACCTCTATAATTCACTAACTACAGATCAATTCCCTGATCCTCTCACTAGAGAATCCTCTCCTGTAACTTCTCCGGTTACAGGCTGCTGATCCACAGATCAGTCCTATTCTGTAACTCTCCAGCTACAGACTGACCAGAGGTAGTGAGGATGCTTGCCATAGATGCAGGCGAAACGTCAGGAGAGAATGCCTCTAGACCATGGCCATACAGCCCAAAAAAACCTACAACAACCCAGTGATTCCGGCCATGAAAGCCTTCGACAATACATTATTACTGCTCTTGTTTATTGTTTATTTTTTGTTATGAGTTTTATTTTATTGTCTGTATTAATTGTTGTTATTGCTTTATCATTGTTGTATTGTGGGCCCGGCCTCACGTAAGCCACACCGAGTCCCTTGGGGAGATGCTTGCGGGGTACAAATAAAGATTATTATTATTATTATTATTATTATTATTATTATTATTATTATTATTATTATTATCCTGGTATGGAACCCACAGATGTACATGCACAGAAGCGACATCTCCACCTTTCTCTGGGAACGGTCAAAGGCAGAGATCATCCATTGGCATCTGAATCTCTTCCAAGCACAGGAACCCCGGAAAGAATGTAAGCAAGGCAGAAGAATGGGCGGAAGGCTGGTTTCTACGCTTTGTGCTTATCGTGCAAGGAAGCACCATCACTCAACCGCCCTCAAGCAAGGAAGCAGGAGGGCATACGGGTGGGTTAAGGGGGTTGTGCTTCGGCTCCATGTCCACACCTCTGTTCCTCCAGCCCTCGGGCATCAAGGAGGTGACACACGGGAAGGCCTGCCCAGAGGTGCCCACCTGGCCCCATGGCTCCTGCCGCCCTCGGGGCCCCTTCCCTTGACTCACCATGGCTTGTTCAATCTTGTTGTCTATGGCTATCATGCTGCTGTTTGTTCCGCTGCAGGGGAAAAAAGAGAAAGAGAGAGGAAGGTGGATTAAGAGAGAAAACGGAGCTTCGGGCCAGCCCTTACGCCGCCACCACCACCACCATTCTCCATTTGCCTATGTTGCTCTGACAATTATAATTAACACTTTCCAAAGTGGCGGACAAGACCCTCTGCTACCGGCTTAAGAGTTACCTCTGCATCACTCTCTTCCAAATCGCAATGGAAACCCCAGAGCACCAAAAAGCCCTGGCTTCAGGCGGCATTCTTTTCTCCCGCGGCCACAAAATTTTCCACTGGATCTAGTGGAGCTCACACAACCAGATACACAGGCTGGCCACCTGAAAGTATCCGTGTAATGAGCATGACCTTAGACGTGTGCAGAGTGACCTGGGCGCTCCGCACACACTTGTTACCCACATAGCGGCACACTTCTTTTCAGGAGACGTGTGGCATCCGAGAGGCTCCCACCACTCAATTCTTTGAGGGGTTTGCAAAGCCCTTGGCCATGGGACCAGTGGAGAAAACGGCCAAGAGAAAATCTGACCGGCAGTGGTGACAGCACGGCCCAAGGTCCTCTGGGGATCCAGCTGTGTTTGTTTATTTACATCCCGTTCCGTGCGCTGAGCTCCAGGCTCCAAACAAAAGCCAGAAGGCGCTCCAGGCGTGGGATTGAAATGCAACTCCCCAAAGCCGACAGCCAGTTGGTCAAGGGTGGGCAAAGCAACGCATGGATTTTCCCCACTGATGCTGCCTATGCCATCCCCAAAATCTCTCCTCTCAGGTAGCACGCTGTATTTTTATGGGACTTTCCTTTGAGAGATAGTTCAAGGAGCCTGCCCTGCTTCTTCATCACCCTCGTTTGCACAGTCCAGTAGCAATCCCCACAACAAGTCTTTCCATCTCAATAGGACATAGAATCATAGAATCCTAGAGTTGGAAGAGACCTCCTGGGCCATCCAGTCCAACCCCATTCTGCCAGGTATTGTGTCAAATTTGGACCTGGGAATGAAAATACATTCTGTGTATTGTTGAAGGCTTTGTATTGTCGAAGGATCCTCTGACCTCTGCGGGCGTCTACCGTGTACCATGCAGCTGTGGACAAGTCTACATAGGAACCACCAAACGCAGCGCCCAGGCACGCATCAAGGAACATGAAAGGCACTGCAAACTACTCCAGCCACAGAAATCAGACATAGCAGAGCACCTGATGAACCAATCTGGACACAGCATATTATTTGAGAACACAGAAGTGCTGGACCACTCTCAAACCACCATGTCAGGCTACACAGAGAAGCCATTGAAATCCACAAGAAGCATGTGGACAATTTCAACAGAAAGGAAGAGACCATGAAAATGAACAAAATCTGGCTACCAGTATTAAAAAAACTCAAAAATTACAGCAGCAAAACAACAGAGGGGAAACAAACAAGCACATAAAATCACTCTCAACAAAAGATTCCCCCAGGCACTTCCAAGCCATTGAATGCAAATCAAGGTGATCAGCTGAAACATTCACACCTAGCCCCAGCAGACAAAAAGTCCTTTGTCTCACCCTGGTCATTCCACAGATATATAAACCCATTTTTCCTACTTCCAACAGACCTCACTACCTCTGAGGATGCTTGCCATAGATGCAGGCGAAACGTCAGGAGAAAAATTGCCTCCAGAACATGGCCATATAGCCCGGAAAAACCTACAACAACCCAAAATACATTCTGCATATCGGATATTAACATTACGATTCATAACAGTAGCAAAATTACAGTTACGATGTAGCAACAAAAATAATTTTATTGTTGGGGGTCACCACAACACGAGGAACTGTATTATGGGGTCACGGCATTAGGAAGGTTGGGAACCAGTGCTCTAGTTGAACGCCTGGCCCCAGAGCCAAGTCTTCAGTTGTCTTCTGAAGGACAGGAGGAAGGTGGCCAACCTGATGTCCTTAGGGAGAGAGTTCCACAGACGGGGAGCCACTGCCGAGAGGGCCCTGTCTCTCGTCCCCACCAACCGCATTTGCAAGAGCGGTGGGATTGAGAGCAGGGCCTCTCCTGATGATCTTAAGCTTCAGTCGCCCTCCTCTGAACATCTTCCAACTTGTCCATCTCCTAAATTGTGTTGCCCAGAACTAGACACAGGGTTATTCTAATAGTCCCTTCCAGCCCTATGTTTCTAAGGCCTAAGAGCAGCATCCTAACGTCATAGAATCATAGAATCAAAGAGTTGGAAAAGACCTCATGGGCCATCCAGTCCAACCCCATTCTGCCAAGAAGCAGGAATATTGCATTCAAATCACCCCTGACAAATGGCCATCCAGCCTCTGCTTGAAAGCTTCCAAAGAAGGAGCCTCCACCACACTCCGGGGCAGAGAGTTCCACTGCTGAACGGCTTTCACAGTCAGGAAGTTCTTCCTCATGTTCAGATGGAATCTCCTCTCTTGTAGTTTGAAGCCATTGTTCCTTTGCGTCCTAGTCTCCAAGGAAGCAGAAAACAAGCTTGCTCCCTCCTCCTCCCTGTGGCTTCCTCTCACATATTTATACATGGCTATCATATCTCCTCTCAGCCTTCTCTTCTTCAGGCTAAACATGCCCAGTTCCCTAAGCCGCTCCTCAAGAAAGCGTTCTCCAAGGATCATCTAGTCCAGCCCCCTCCCAGAGGCACAACCAAAGCGTATTCGGACAGCATTATCTCTAAAGTTTCATGCCCTCAGTGCCCTCTGTGTCAGGACACAGGAGTCCCTTCCTGTTGCCATTTGCAAACAACCACAATCGCACAACTCCCCCTCCCCGCCCGGCTACCTGTGCAAGACAAGCAGGAGCGAAACCAAGGTTTTGTCCACCTCTTTTTTCCGGCCGTTGAGCTTCCGGGCGACACCGGCGGCTTGCAGGCCCTCGCTGAGCCTGGGCCGAGCGGGAGAGGGGTCCCTGGAAAGGGCCGGGGAGGTGCAGCCGCGATGCCGGGGTCTCCGGGGGTCCCCCGAATGGGGCAGCACACAGCAGCCACAGCCTTGGGGCTCCTGCCGGGACTCGTAGGCGCTGACCATGGTCCTGACGGAAACCCCTTTGGGTGTTTCCATGGCGCAGACCGCCCAAGATGCTCAGGTCCTGGGTCTCCTGGATTGGGTTTGGGTCCTGTGTCTCTTGTTCTTTGGTTTCCTGTGGTGGGGTCTGCAATTGCCGTGACTCCTGGGACGTTTTCTCCTTGGTCCCAATGATCAGAGAGGTCCTGGGTCTCCTGGATTGGGTTTGCGTCCTGTGTCACTTGATCTTTGGTCTCCTGTGGTGGGGTCTGCAATTGCTGTGACTCCTGGGATGTTTTCTCCTTGGTCCCAATGATCAGAAGGCCTTCTTCCCTCCCAATCGGCTCTCTCGCTCTTTCTGCCCCATAGCCATCCAGGGAAGGTGTCCCAGTTCAGGGGAGAACAGGGGAGGCATGACCCGATCCGCTGCAAATCATCTCCCCAAATCAGAGGGACGCATTCTCTCCAAGTCTGATCCCTTGCTCTTCGTGCAACCTCATGGTCATCGGTATGACCGGACCCATCCCAGTTGGGGGGCAGGTCCTGATCTGTTGCAAAGGCTGTGCTTCCTCCTCCTCCTCCTCTTCCTCCTCCCCTCGCACTCAGTCCCAGCTGGCTGAATTGGGGAGGGGGGGGTTGTAATGATGGGGGTGTGAGCATCAGATGATGCTCACTGATGCTGCTCCCTGGCACGGCATAAATAGCCAACTCTGTGCCCAGCACTCTCTTTCTTTCAGCCCCCTCTCATTCACTCCCATTGGACGAGGCGTAAGTGTGTGTATGTGAGTGTGAAGAAGTGTATGTGTCCGCCCCCCTCCCCATTTCGACACACAGAAGGGACATCAGATGTCCTTGCAAAGCCTCGAAGGCTCTACCAACGGGTGTGAGCCTTCGTCCTCCATTCCCTCCTTCTTTCCCCCTACCCCAAACAAACACAGTCAACATCCACACTGTGTATCTCCACTCCAGCCCCCCCCCCCCCCTCCAAAACAAGGAAAAAGTGTCCGGCCGAAAGCCAAACGCCTCCTCGGCCAAAGCCTCTCCTTCACCCCTTCCTTGTTCTTGGCTCTGGAGTGACAGAGAAGACTTGGCGGATTGGGGAGGAGGGGGGGCACAAAGGGCCCTTTATGAGCCTGCCACCCTCTGTTTATGCCAGTCCCCTCCAGGGAGGGGGGAGTGTTGTGGAGGGTGGGGACGTTGCGATGGAGACCGGGAACAGAGCCCAAGCACATTGCATAACGCATTGCACCCGGTGCTCTTGCACAAGGAAACACACCCCCCCCCTCCCCAATTACACAATTTGGTTCTATTGGGGGGAGGCATAGGTGGGGAAGGGGCTTGGGCATGTAAGGAAATCTGTGTCATACAGGTATGGGCAAACTTTGGCCCTCCAGGTGTTTTGGACTTCAACTCTCACCATTCCTAACAGCCTGATGGAATACTGTGGGAGTTGAAGTCCAAAACACATGGAGAGCCAAAGTTTGCCCAGGCCTGGTGTAAATGGTAATTCAAGCTTTCTAATTGCAACAGGCAAGGGTTCTTTCTCCCACCCAGTTTGGGTGGTGGCTAGGCTACCTCTATGCAGATACCCTCACTGATTGACTTTGCAAACTTCAGGGCTACGCAAATGCTAATTCAAGCTTGCTCATTGCAACAGGCAAGGGTTCTTTCTCCCACCCTGTTTGGGAAGTGGCTAGGCCACCTCTATGCAGATACCCTCACTGATTGACTTTGCAAACTTCAGGGCTACGCAAATGCTAATTCAAGCTTGCTAATTGCAACAGACAAGGGTTCTTTCTCCCACCCAGTTTGGGAGGTGGCTAGGATACCTCTATGTGGATACCCTCACTGATTGACTTTGCAAACTTCAGAGCTACGCAAATGCTAATTCAAGTTTGTTAATTGCAACAGTCAAGGGTTCTTTCTCCCACCCTGTTTGGGAAGTGGCTAGGCTACCTCTATGCAGATACCCTTACTGATTGACTTTGCAGCTTCCTGGCTACTCAATGCTAATCAAGCTCGCTAATTGCAACATCCACCCTTGCTTCACACAGACACGGGTTCTTTTCTCCCACCCTGGACAGTATTCCACATACACACACACACACACACACACCCCTATATATACACTCCACTTGCTTCACTACCTCTATGCAGATACCCTTACTGATTGACTTTGCAAACATCAAGGCTGCTCAATGCTATTCTAGCTCGCCAATTGCAACATCAACACGTGCTTCACACAGACAGGAGTTCTTTCTACCACCCTCCGCATTATTCCACAGGTACGTTATTTACACTCCACTTGCCTCACAGCCAACAGAACCTCTGAAGACGCCATTAGCCACAGATGCAGGTGAAACGTCAGGAGACAATACTACTGGAACTTGGCCAGGCAGCTTGAAAAGCCCACAGAAACCCATTAGTATACAGTTTATATACACAGTTTATATAGCCTTGAGTCAAAAGGCCTCCAACTGCACACAGTGTAGACCAGGCATGGGACAACTTCAGCCCTCTGGTGTTTTGGACTTCAACTCCCACCATTCCTAACAGCCTAACGGCTGTTAGGAATGGTGGGAGTTGAAGTCCAAAACACCTGGAGGGCCAAAGTTGGCCCAGGCCTGGTGTAGATGCATCTGCAAACTTTGGGGTTTTGGGGTGCAAGGCGTCCCCCCAACTTCTCTCCATCCCTTGTGGGTCTCTTTCAGGTGGTGGCCCCACACCTGTGCAAACAGGTTCCTCCTGAGCCTCTGCGAGCAAAGTGACCTTGACACCGAGGACTTCCCTCTTCCTTCTTCCCAGGCGCAGATGGAGCCCGAATGGAAGCTCTGGTACTTTTCCATCCCTCCTGCCCTCGTTTTGCAAGGAGACGGCACCGCACGGTAAGCTGCAACCAGCCTGGCCCCCCACCACATCCCCTCCCTATGGGTGTAGGAATATTCCATGCCCCCCGGCATTTCCGTGACGAAACCACAACACGTGATTCGCTCATGGTCAACACAATCCATGCACATGCTCGGGGAGGCTGCAGCAGGTTGCTTTTGCCTGAATCCCATTAATGACTTGGATGAAGGGTTGGCTGACCCTTGGCGTTGGGATGCCTGAGGCAAATGGCAGTGTGCGCTCCACCCGGCCCACTTCCTCCCCAGGTCAAGGAGAAAGGAGACATTTGCGCACGAGAGGCCATGCCATTTTCCAGCGCCTCTTTGCCACCCTCCCAGGAGCAAACACGCGCGCCTAATGCACCGAAGGACCGCCCCAAAGAGTGCCGCCCTCCCAAGGCACCCGGAATCTGCCGCCCGAGGCAACCCTTGGCCTAATGGCAGGGCGGGGTGTCCCTGTTTCGGGCAAGACGCGGCAGGATCCCTGGAGCCCACCCAGGAAGTGGAGACGAGGCACGGAAACAAGCCCAAATGTCCCAAAAACGGTGGCCTCTCCCCAGCTTTGGAATCTGGCAAACTGATGAAAGGAAATGTATTGTGGCTGGAATCATGGGGGTTGTTGTGTTTTTTCCGGGCTGTCTGGCCATGTTCCAGAAGCATTCTCTCCTGACGTTTCACCTGCATCTATGGCAGGCACCCTCAGAGGTTGTGAGGTCTGTTGGAAAGTAAACAAGTGGGGTTTATATATCTGTGGGATGTCTAAATGCGAATCAAGGGGGCCAATTGCTACTTTCACACCTACCTCAAGCAGACCCTGGACATTGCAGCCCACTTGAGGGGGTCGCTATCTCTCAGCCTCAAAGGAAGCCAAAGTCAAACTCCATTGGGGCTAGTCTTGCCAAGAAAAACCTGCAATTGCTTCCTCTTAGGCCAGTGTTCCTCAACCTGGGGGTTGGGACCCCTGGGGAGGGGGTCGCGAGAGGGTGTCACAGGGGTCACCAAAGACCATCACAAAACACAGTCTATTCCGTTGGTCATGGGGGTTCTGTGTGGGAAGTCTGACCCAACTCTGTCGTTGGTGGGGTTCAGAATGCTCTTCTGAGTGCCCAAATGTCAAGGTCTATTTTCCCCAAACTCCACCAATATTGCGTATTGGCAATATTGAGTATTCGTCCCAAATTTGGTCCAACTCTATCATTGTTTGAGTCCACAGTGCTCTCTGGATGTAGGTGAACTACAACTCCAAAACTCAAGGTCAATGCCCACCAATCCCTTCCAGTATTTTCTATTGGTCATGGGAGTACTGTGTGTCAAATTTGGTTGAATTCCATCTTAGGTGGAGTTCAGAATGCTCTGGATTGTAGGCGAACTATAAATCCCAGCAACTACAACTCCCAAATGTCACAGTCTATTTTCCCCAAACTCCACCAGTGTTCACATTTGGCAATATTGAGTATTCGTCCCAAATTTGGTCCAATTCTATCACTGTTTGAGTCCACTGTGCTCTCTGGATGTAGGTGAACTACAACTCCAAAACTCAAGGTCAATGCCCACCAATCCCTTCCAGTATTTTCTGTTGGTCATGGGAATTCTGTTGGCCAAGTTTGGTTGAATTCAAAGTTTGGTCCAGATTGTAGGTGAACTATGCAATCTGGCTCTTTGATTGTAGGTGAACTATAAATCCCAGCAACTACAACTCCCAAATATCAAGGTCTATTTCCCCCAAACTCCACCAGTGTTCACGTTTGGCAATATTGAGTATTCGTCCCAAATTTGGTCCAACTCTATCATTGTTTGAGTCCACAGTGCTCTCTGGATGTAGGTGAACTACAACTCCAAAACTCAAGGTCAATGCCCACCAATCCCTTCCAGTATTTTCTGTTGGTCATGGGAATTCTGTTGGCCAAGTTTGGTTGAATTCAAAGTTTGGTCCAGATTGTAGGTGAACTATGCAATCTGGCTCTTTGATTGTAGGTGAACTATAAATCCCAGTAACTACAACTACATTTTTTCTCAAACTCAAACAGTCTTCACATTTGGGCATATTGAGTATCCATGCCAAGTTTGGTCCAGATCTATCATTGCTTGAGTCCACAGTGCTCTCTGGAGATAGGTGAACTACAACTCCCAAACTTGAGGTCAGTGGAGTTCAGAATGCTCTGGATTGTAGGCGAACCATAAATCCCAGCAACTACAACTCCCAAATGTCAAGGTCTATTTTCCCCAAACTCCATCACTGTTCACATTTGGCAATATTGAGTATTTGTTGCAAATTTGCTCCAATTCTATCATTGTTTGAGTCCACTGTGCTCTCTGGATGTAGGTGAACTTGGGGTCATTGCTCTCCAAACCCTTCCAATTTTTTCTAGATGCAGGCAAAACGTCAGGAGAGAATGCTTCTGGAACATGGCCATACAGCCCGAAAACCTTACAACAAATACTGTGTTTTCTGAAGGCCTTTGGTGGTCCCCTTGACACCCCCAGGGGTCCTGACCCCAAGGCTGAGGAACGCTGCTCTTAGGGTTGACCTAAAGTCGGTCACAACTTGAAAACACAGAACGACAAAAGACAAGGAAGAAGGAATGACCTGCCTTGGATTGAGCCCAAATCCAGTGCTTTTCCCTTGCGAAATTCTGTGTTTTCTGAAGGTCTTTGGTGACCTCTGGCATCCCCAGGGGTCCTGACCCCCACGTTGAGAAACGCTGCTCTTAGGGTTGACCTAAAGTCGGTCACAACTTGAAAACACAGAATGACAAAAGACAGGGAACTGCCTTCTACCTGCCTTGGACAGAGCCCAAATTCAATGCACTTCCTTTGCAAAATTCGGTGTTTTCTGAAGGTCTTTGGTGACCCCTTTGACACCCCCAGGGGTCCTGACCCCCACGTTGAGAAACGCTGCTCTTAGGGTTGGCCTAAAGTCGGTCCCCGGTGGCGCAGTGGGTTAAAGCACTGAGCTGCTGAGCTTGTTGATCGAAAGGTCGCAGGTTTGATTCCGGGGAGCGGTGTGAGCTTCCGCTGTCAGCCCTAGCTTCTGCCAACCTAGCAGTTCGAAAACATGCAAATGTGAGTAGATCAATAGGTACCGCTCCAGCAGGAAGGTAACGGCGCTCCATGCAGTCATGCCAGTGGCCACATGACCTTGGAGGTGTCTATGGACAACGCTGGCTCTTCGGCTTAGAAATGGAGATGAGCACCACACCCCAGAGTCAGACATGACTGGACTTAATGTCAGGGGAAAACTTTTACCTTTAAAGTCGGTCACAACTTGAAAACACAGAACGACAAAAGACAAGGAAGAAGGAATGACCTGCCTTGGACTGAGCCCAAATCCAATGCATTTCCCTTGCAAAATTCTGTGTTTCCTGAAGGTCTTTGGTGACCCCTTTGACATCCCCAAGGGTCCTGATCCCCACGCTGAGAAATACTGCTCTTAGGGTTGGCCTAAAGTCAGTCACAACTTGAAAACACAAAAGACAGGGAAGAAGGAATGACCTGCCTTGGACTGAGCCCAAATCCAATGCACTTCCCTTGCAATATTCTATGTTTTCTGAGGGTCTTTGGTGACCTCTTTGGCATCCCCAGGGGTCCTGACCCCCACGTTGAGAAACGTGGGGGGTTGGCCTAAAGTCGGTCACAACTTGAAATCACAGAACGACAAAAGACAAGGGTCTTTGGTGACCCCTTTGGCATCCCCAAGGGTCCTGATCCCCACGTTGAGAAATACTGCTCTTAGGGTTGACCTAAAGTCAGTCACAACTCGAAAACACGGAACGACAAAAGACAGGGAACTGCCTTCCGCCTGCCTTGGACAGAGCCCAAATCCAATGCACTTCCTTTGCAAAATTCTGTGTTTTCTGAAGGTCTTTGGTGACCTCTTTGGCATCCCCAAGGGTCCTGATCCCCACATTGAGAAACGCTGCTCTTAGGGTTGACCTAAAGTTGGTCACAACTCGAAAACACAGAACGACAAAAGACAAGGAAGAAGGAACTGCCTGCCTTGGACTGAGCCCAAATCCAATGCCTTTCCCTTGCAATATTCTGTGTTTTCTGAAGGTCTTTGGTGACCTCTGACACCCCCAAGGGTCCTGATCCCCACGTTGAGAAATACTGCTCTTAGGGTTGACCTAAAGTCGGTCACAACTCGAAAACAGGGAACGACAAAAGACAGGGAAGAAGGAACTGCCTGCCTTGGACTGAGCCCAAATCCAATGGGTTTCCCGTGCCAAGTGACCCCTTTTCTCCTCCTGGCAGCAAAAATGTCCCGGGCGACCGAGCCAGAGAGTCATCCGTGGAGTTCCAGGGGTTAACCCCAAACCAACGGGGCCAATGTTTGGGTGTTGAGCCAGCTGGGCATGAAGCCTAGGAGCCGAGCGCAAGAAAACCAGCCTTGCTGGTTTGGATGGGCTGGTGCCTCCTTGGCCTCAGGGCACCCGTCCGAAGCAGCTGGCAGGGAGGAAGAAAAGAAGGAAGGAAGGAAGGAAGGAGGAAGCCAGCCAAAAAAGAAGGAGAGACACAGGCCTGCAAACCACGGCCTCCTCCTCCTCCTCCTCCTCAGAGTCTATTCTTGGAGCGGCCTCTCTCTTCCACTCCACGGGGACGTGCCAAGATTCCCACTTTTGGGGGGAGGAAGAGAAGGACGGGCTCCTCACTCGAAGCCGTCCTGCCATGCGCGGCCCTCCGCCCCTTCTCCTCACTGGCTGCTCCGTCCTGCCATCCCCTCCGCATAAACACCGCTAAGAATAGCCCCGTCAAATCCCAAAAGGAATGCGGTGGGTGCCAGCTCGAACCGGCCTCTGTGGCTTGGCCTGGCCCTGCATGGCCACGCTCCCTCATCCTCCTCCTCCTTCTTCTCCTTCTTCTTCACCCGGGTTCCCCTCCAAAGGGAGGAAGGAACTCATGGATGGCCTTCTCCTCCATGTCAAGGCCACCGGACAGGAGCAGAGGCGCGCCCCAAAGAAAGCTAGAGAGCTTGGCAGCAGGACAATCCTAGGACTGGCCAGCCTTGGGGGTCAGAGGGCACACCAGAAGCATCCTAGATGGGTTGTTGTAGTTTTTTCGGGCTATATGGCCATGGTCTAGAGGCATTCTCTCCTGACGTTTCGCCTGCATCTATGACAAGCATCCTCAGAGGTAGTGAGACCTCACTACCTCTGAGGATGCTTGCCATAGATGCAGGCGAAACGTCAGGAGAGAATGCCTCTAGACCATGGCCATATAGCCCGAAAAAACTACAACAACCCAGTGATTCCAGCCATGAAAGCTTTCAAGAACATAATGACAGAATTGGACCAAATTTGGGATGAATACTCAATATTGCCAAATGTGAACACTAGTGGAGTTTGGGGGAAATCATCCTTGACATTTAGGAGTTGTAGTTGCTGGGATTTATAATTCACCTACAATCAGAAAGCATTCTGAACCCCACCAATGATGGAATTCAACCAAACTTGGCCAACAAAATTCCCATGACCAACAGAAAATACTGGAAGGGTTTAGTGGGCATTGACCTTGAGTTTTGGAGTTGTAGTTCACCTACATCCAGAGAGCCCAGTGGACTCAAACAATGATAGAATTGGACCAAATTTGGGATGAATACTCAATATTGCCAAATGTGAACAGTGGTGGAGTTTGGGGGGAAATAGACCTTGACATTTGGGAGTTGTAGTTGCTGGGATTTATAGTTCACCTCCATCCAGAGAGCACTGTGGACTCAAACAATGATAGAATTGGACCAAATTTGGGACGAATTCTCAATATTGCCAAATGTGAACAGTGGTGGAGTTTGGGGGGAAATAGACCTTGACATTTGGGAGTTGTAGTTGCTGGGATTTATAGTTCACTTACAATCAAAGAGCATTGCGAACCCCACCAACGATAGAAATGGGCCAAACTTCCCACACAGAACCCCCATGTCTTGAAGGGACTCATTGGCATGAGCCTCCGTCCAGCCTCACATGCTCTCCCTCACCACACATGTGTACCATCTTGCCATGCGCTGAGCACGCCTGCTCTCCCCTCCCCTTGGCTGAGAGACCAGCCAATCACAGCTGAGGAGGACTTTTGGTTGAAGGATTTGCCATCTACATCAGACTCCCAAGCGGTCCATATTCCACTTAGTTGGACGGGACCCAAAGACTAGCCAGTCCAACCCCATTCTGCCAGGCAGGAAAACACAATCAAATCACCCCCCAACAGAGGCCCATCTGGCCTTGCCTTTAAGAACTCCAAAAAGGGAGACTCCCCTAGATGCGAAGGAAGGTGATATTCCTACCAGCTGTTAGGAATTGTGGGAGTTGGAGTCCAGAACACCTGGAGGGAGGAAGTTGGCTCTAATCCCATGGGCTTTGCTGCCCCTCCGTTGTGGCTGTGGGGCCTCCCTTGCTCTCCCAGCCCAGCCTACCCCACAGGAATGTTGTAAGAAGAGGCACTGGCTTTGCGGGTTTGGACGTGGCGCCGAGCCAAAGCCTGGTGTTTTACGAAAGCCTTTGGGGCACAACGGGTTTTGTTCCATTGGCATGCCTTGCGATGGCGGATATCATTCCAAATTGCCTGCGCCTGCTTCTAAACGGTCTGGATTTAGAGTAGATGGCCCTCTATGGCAGGCATGGGCCAACTTGGGCCCTCCAGGTGTTTTGGACTCCAACTCCCACAATTCCTAACAGCCGGTAGGCTGTTAGGAATTGTGGGAGTTGGAGTCCAAAACACCTGGAGGGCCCAAGTTGGCCCATGCCTGCCATAGAGGGCCATTTCTTGTTCTTTTCATAGAATCCTAGAGTTGGAAGAGACCTGGTGGTCCATCATCCAGTCCAACCCCATTCTGCCAAGAAGCAGGAAAATCACATTTAAAGCACCCCCGACAGATGGCCATCCAGCCTCTGTTCCAAAGCCTCCAAAGAAGGAGCCTCCACCACACTCCGGGGCAGAGAGTTCCACTGCTGAACAGGTCTCACAGTCAGGAAGATCATAGAATCAAAGAGTTGGAAGAGACCTCCTGGGCCATCATCCAGGCCAGCCCCATTCTGCCAAGAAGCAGGAAAATTGCATTCAAAGCACCCCTGACAGATGGCCATCCAGCCTCTGTCTAAAAGCTTCCAAAGAAGGAGCCCCCACCACACTCTGGGGCAGAGAGTTCCACTGCTGAACGGCTCTCACAGTCAGGAAGTTCTTCCTCATGTTCAGATGGAATCTCCTTTCTTGTAGTTTGAAGCCATTGTTTCGCATCCTAGTCTCCAGGGAAGCAGAAAACAAGCTTGCTCCCTCCTCCCTGTGGCTTCCTCTCACATATTTATACATGGCTATCATATCCCCTCTCGGCCTTCTCTTCTTCAGGCTAAACATGCCCGGCTCTTTAAGCCGCTCCTCATAGGACTGGATGGCCCAGGAGGTCTCTTCCAATTCTAGGATTCTATGATGCTATGATTCTATGACTGGGCCCTTATGTCATGCACTTTGGGCTAAGAGAGAGAGAGAGGGGAAGCGATTGGATGTCCGTTTGGGGCTCAGCTGGCAGGGGGTCACTCTTGAAATAGATGGCCTGGCAAAACCCCAAAGCAGGATGGAAAGAGCCCCTCGTGCTGGCCCTGAAGCTCCGCATAGCTGGCCTCTCTGGGTGGGAGCCAGCAGAGGTGGGCTCTTCTATTGACAAGGGCAGCAATTACAATCTCTTAGCTTGGCAGGGGCCGAGAAGGGTCCAATGGCATTGAGGAACCCTTTGAAGTATCGGGGTCTGCGTGGGGGAGTTGGTTCTGAGCTGAGCCTGGCAGGAAGAGCCCCATCCTCATTGGGAAACCGCTTCCGTTGCGGCCTGACGACAGACAACCCCGCCGTTCTCCTTTCCCCGTTTCCTTCCTCTTTCCCCAGACCTTAAGGCTTCCTCCCTTGCGAAGAAGGGGGCCAGCTCCACGCTTGGGGGTCAATGCTGCTGCAAAGGCAAGCCCAGAGAGAGGGGGCAACCCAAGAGGCCTCCTCGCAGGGTCATGGAACTGGAGGGACACCCTGAAGGTCATCTAGTCCAACGCCAGGAGGGGAGTGGGTTGCAATCCTTTAGGAAGCGTTTCCCTTGGTTCAAAGTGGCTGGCATCAATCCTTCCAACCTGCCATTTTCTCATGCGCACACGCTCCTTGCAACCCTAGTCATTTTGCAGCTGACAAAATAAGCAGTTTGGTGGTGTCTCTTTCTTTGGAGGCTTTTCAGCAGAGGCTGGATGGACATCTGTTGGGAGGGATTTGATGGTGTCTTCCTGCCTGGCAGAAGCAGATTGGACTCTCTTCCAACTCTTAAGATTCTGCCAAGATCAGGAGTAGTGCTTGAATCAGGCCTGAACTCTCCCTAGAATTCCAAATTCCAAATTCCTGGGTCGCTGTGAGTTTTCTGGCCTGTCTGGCCATGTCCCAGAAGCATTCTCTCCTGACGTTTCGCTCGCATCTATGGCAGGCATCCTCAGAGGTTGTGAGGTCTGTTGGAAACTAGGCAAGTGGGGTTGATATATCTGTGGAATGCCCCCAGCAGCATTCTCTCCTGACGTTTCGCCCACATCTACGGCAGGCATCCTCAGAGGTTGTGAGGTCTGTTGGAAACTAGGCAAGTGGGATTTATATATCTGTGGAATGCCCCAGCAGCATTTGCTCCTGTCGTTTCGCCCACATCTATGGCAGGCACCCTCAGAGGTTGTGAGGTCTGTTGGAAACTAGGCAAGTGGGATTTATGTATCTGTGGAATGACGTCCAGGAAAACCATGAAAAGGAACAAAATCTGGTTCCCTGTATTTAAAACAAAAAACACCTCTAAAATCAGGATAATAAAGAAAGAACAACACTCAAAAACAGGGGAATTCCAGACAAGAAACAATCAGGGCCAGCTAATCACCTCCCAACAAAGGATTCCCCCAGGCAGGAAGCACCCAAGCCTTGAAGCTGCAAAGCTATTCAGTGCTGATCAAGGTGATCAATTGCAGCATTCACACTTGCCTCGAGCAGATGAAAGTTCTTTCTCCCAAACTGGACATTATCTCACAGTTATATAAACCCCGCTTGCCTCCTTTCCAACAGTCCTCTATACAGATACCTTCACTGATTGACTTTGCAGCTGCAAGGCCATTCAGTGCTAATCAAGGTGGCCAAGGGCAGCATTCGCACTTGCCTCAAGCAGAAAGGAGTTCTTTCTCCCACCCTGGACATCATTCCACATATATCTAAGCCCCACTTGCCTCATTTCCAACAGACCTCTATACAGATACCTTCACTGATTGACTTTGCAGCTGCAAGGCCATTCAGTGCAAATCAAGGTGGCCAAGGGCAGCATTCACACTTGCCTCAAGCAGACAGGAGTTCTTTCTCCCACCCTGGACATCATTCCACAGATATCTAAACCCCACTTGCCTAGTTTCCAACAGACCCCTCAACCTCTGAGGATGCTTGCCATAGATGTGGGTGAAACATCAGGAGAGAATGCTGCTGGGACATTCCACAGATATCTAAACCCCACTTGCCTAGTTTCCAACAGACCCCTCAACCTCTGAGGATGCCTGCCATAGATGTGGGCAAAACGTCAGGAGAGAATGCTGCTGGGGCATTCCATAGATGTCTAAACCCCACTTGCCTAGTTTCCAACAGACCCCTCAACCTCTGAGGATGTCTGACATAGATGTGGGCGAAACGTCAGGAGAGAATGCTGCTGGGACATTCCACAGATATATAAACCCCACTTGCCTAGTTTCCAACAGACCCCTCAACCTCCGAGGATGCCTGCCATAGATGTGGGCGAAATGTCAGGAGATAATGCTTCTGGAAGATGGCCAGGCAGCCCAAAAAACTCACAGCAACCCTTCCAACAGACCTCACAATGTATTGTCGAAGGCTTTCATGGCCAGAATCACTCAGTTCTTGTGGGTTTTTTCGGGCTATAGGGCCATGTTCTAGAGGCATTCTCTCCTGACGTTTTGCCTGCATCTATGGCAAGCATCCTCAGAGGTTGTGAGGTCTGCTGGAACTGGGAAAAAAGGGGTTCAGACCTCACAATCTCTGAGGTTGCCTGCCATAAATGTGGGCAAAACATCAGGAGGGAATGCTTCTGGAACATGGTCTGACAGCCTGGGAAACTCAAAGCAACCCAGTGATTCCAGCCATGAAAACCTTGAATGACTCTCTTTCTGCCTGGAAGAATGAGGTTGGATTGGATGACCCTCCCAACGCTGGGATTCCATGACGTGAACGCTCACCACTGGATTGTACAGCAATGCGGACGCTCGCCACCCCATAGAATCCTAGAATCAAAGAGTTGGAAGAGACCTCCTGGGCCATCCAGTCCAACCCCATTCTGCCAAGAAGCAGGAATATTGCATTCAAATCACCCCTGACAGATGGCCATCCAGCCTCTGTTTAAAAGCTTCCAAAGAAGGAGCCTCCACCACACTCCAGGGCAGAGAGTTCCACTGCTGAATGCCTCTCACAGTCAGGAAGTTCTTCCTCATGTTCAGATGGAATCTCCTCTGAAGTTGGAGAAGGCCCCCTTTAGGTTCTTGTGGGTTTTTCCGGGCTATAGAGCCATGTTCTAGAGGCATTTCTCCTGACGTTTCGCCTGCATCTATGGCAAGCATCCTCAGAGGTAGTGAGGTCTGTTTGAATTAGGAAAATGGGTTTATATATCTGTGGAATGGCTGGGGTGGGGCAAGGAGCTCTTCCCTGCTGCAGCTGGGTGTGAATGTTTCAACTGATCACTCTCATTAGCATTTGAAGGCCTGCCTGAGCCTGGGAAAATCTCTTGCTGGGAGGTGTTAATCTGTGCCTGGTTGTTTCCTCTCTGTTGTTTTGCTGTTGTAATTTTAGAATTTTTTAATACTGGTAGCCAGATTTTGTTCATTTTCATGGTCTCTTCCTTTCTGTTGAAATTGTCCACATGCTTCTTGTGGATTTCAATGGCTTCTCTGTGTAGCCTGACATGGTGGTTTTTGGTGGTTGCCCCCTTTGTTTGAGACGCAAGGCAGTGTCTCTTTCAGAGGACTACAACTCCCAACCCCTCCTCCAAGAGGAGTGCTGCCAAGCATTGGCACCAAGAGGGAGAACAGGCTCCGAAGGCCAAGCCATCTGTCCTTCCTCAAGAGGCGCAAGCGGCCCCCAAAGCGGCCCCCGAGGCGGCATACCTGTCGTCATCGCTGTCGATGCCAAACATGGAGTGGGCCAGGCTGAAGCGGGCCGAGGAGGGCGACGAAGACCCAAAGGGGTCCGAGGTTCTGCGGTTGGGGCTGCCGTCGCGGAAGAGCGGCGGAGCCGGGGAGGAGGGCCGTGAGCGGGACTGCCGTGGCGAGACCTGCAAAGCAGAGGGAGAAAGCCCCACATCAAGACCCATCGTCCATTAGTCCCCCTCCCCACATGAATGGAGCCCCAATGGAGAAAAAAGAAAGGTGTGGGGCGCCCCATCCTTTGGCCAGGGAGGCCTTCCCTCGGAGGACAAAAACAAGGCCGGTCTTGTGCCTGTTCTAGAACAGAGAGGGATTTCTAGGAAAAGCAGGGCAGGGTGGAGCAAGGAACAGAGGCGTCAGGAACCCTCCCTTGGCAAAGGCTGGGCACATTCCGATTATTTTGGAATCCCAAGAAAGGATGATCTTCCCCAAAGCTCTATCAGGCAGGGGCCAGGTGTTTGGGACTACAACTCCCACAGTTCCTAACATGCCAGATTGAAAGAGCGTGTAACGAAGTCCAAGGGTTGTGGACTCCAACTCCCACAATGTGGGTATGCAGATGATTCCTTGATTGACTTAAGTGTCTGGTTCCAAGAGCACAAAGGCATGGGCCAACTTCAGCTCTTCCTCCAAGTGTTTTCGCCTCCAACTCCCACAATTCCCAACAGCTGGCCCATGCCTGTAATGAAGTCCAAGGGTTGTGGACTCCAACTCCCACAATATGCGTATGCAGGTGATAGCATCTGGTCCCAAGAGGACAAAGGCAAGGGCCAACTTTGATTCTTCCTCCAAGTATTTTGGACTCCAACTCCCACAATTCCCAACAGCTGGTCCATGCCTTATTTAGAGAGTGTGTAAGGAAGTCCTAGTGTTTTGGACTCCAACTCCCGCAACGATCCCTTGATTGACTTAAGTGTCCAGTTGGAAGAGGACAAAGGCATGAGCCAACTTCAGCTCTTCCTCCAGGAGTTTTGGACTTCAACTCCCACAATTCCCAACTGCTGGCCCATGCCTGATTTAGAGAGTGTGTAATGAAGTCCTAGGGTTTTGGACTCCAATTACCACAACGTGGGTATGCAGGTGATAGTATCTGGTTCCAAGAGGACAAAGGCATGAGCCAACTTCAGCTCTTCCTCCAGGTGTTTTGGACTTCAACTCCCACAATTCCCAACAACTGGCCCATGCTGATTTAGAGAGTGTGTAAGGAAGTCCTAGCGTTTTGGACTCCAACTCCCACAATGATCCTTTGATTGACTTAAGTGTCCAGTTGGAAGAGGACAAAGGCAAGGGCCAACTTCAGCTCTTCCTCCAGCTGTTTTGGACTCCAACTCCCACAATTCATAACAGCTGGCCCACGCCTGATTTAGAGAGTGTGTAAGGAAGTCCTAGGGTTGTCGACTCCAACTCCCACAATGTGGGTATGCAGATGATCCCTTGATTGACAAGTGTCTGATTTCAAGAGGACAAAGGCATGGGCCAACTTTGATTCTTCCTCCAAGTATTTTGGACTCCAACTCCCACAATTCCCAACAGGTAGCCCATGCCTGATTTAGAGAGTGTGTAAGGAAGTCCTAAGGTTTTGGACTCCAATTACCCACAACGTGGGTATGCAGATGATCCCTTGATTGATTTAAGTGTCCGGTTCCAAGAGGACAAAGGCATGGGCCAACTTCAGCTCTTCCTCCAGGTATTTTGGACTCCAACTCCCACAATTCCTAACAATTGGTAGGCTGTTAGGAATTGTGGGAGTTGAAGTCCAAACACCCGGAGGGCTGAAGTTTGCAATACCTGCTTTAGATGCATATAATATCCAATTGTAAACAATTTCTCATCATTCCCTTCAATTCGAACCTTGAGGGTCCCGGGTTCAGATTCATCCCCAGAAACACAGTGAGCAGAATGACAAGCGGCGCTGCAAGTTGCAAGCCACTGAAAGAATGCAGCTTGACTTTGTTTTAACCGCCACGGCTCAATCTTGGGAGTTGTCCTTTGGCAGAAAAGGGCCTCTCAAACTACAACTCCCAGGATGCCATTGCATTGAGCCATGGGCAATTAAACCACATTCATTCGACTGTGTAGATACCTCCCAAGCTAAGAAGGAGAGATGGTTTTGAGGACAGCGAGCAATAATAAACCCTTCCAAGCTAGCAAGTGGCAAGCAGTTCCGCAGGGAAATAAAAAATGATATGGGGAAATGTTGTCTCCTTCAGGCCTAACTTGACCTGCTTGAACCTCGATCTCAGCTTCCATCCTTGGAGGTTTTTTAGTGGCCAAAGAGGACCAATTTGGATGGTCAAGTGTTGGCTTAGGCCCCTGAAAGACCCAGATTCGAGTTCATGCTCAGCCAGATCAAGCATGGGCCAACTTGGGCCCTCCAGGTAGGCTGTTAGGAATTGTGGGAGTTGAAGTCCAAAACACCTGGAGGGCCCAAGTTGGCCCATGCCTGTCTTAGAGGAAGGCCAAAGGAATCAAGGGCTTTTTGTACGCTTTTTATGTACATTTGTTTAATGTGAATTAATATTGTTTTCTAAATGTTTTATGTATTTTACTGTATTCTGTATGTTCGTGCAGCACTATTAATGTGCTTCTGTAAGCCGCCCTGAGTCCCTTTTGGGAGATGGTGGCAGCAGGATATAAACAAAGTTGTTGTTGTTGTTTGATACACAACAAGATGAGTACACAGCAAACAAGATCACTATATTGGATTACATGTTGGATGCTTTCCATGTATCGGCGAATATGGCCTTTTGAAACTAACAGATGCCAATTTTGTCAGCGCCTATTGTGTTTAAGTGCAGGCCAAGGTCTTGAGGCACTGCACCCAGTGTGCCGATCACCACTGGGACCGCCTTGACTGGCTTGTGCCAGAGTCTTTGCAGTTAGAGCTTTAAATCCTCATATTATTATTATTATTATTATTATTATTATTATTATTATTAGTGCCCAGGACTGTGTGATGTATCAGCGAATAATGTGTGCAGATCCCAGTAAGGTGGCCTTTTGCAGCTGACAGGTGGTGATTTTGTCAGTGCCTATTGTTTTTAAGTACAGGCCAAGGTCTTGAGGCACTGCACCCAGTGTGCTGATCACCGCTGGGACCCCCTTGACTGGCTTGTGCCAGAGTCTTTGCAGTTCGAGCTTTAAATCCTCATAATGTGTTGTATTATTATTATGATTATTATTATTAGTAGTAGTAGTAGTATTAGTATTATTATTAGGGTGGCCTTTTGCAGCTGACAGGTGGTGATTTTGTCAGCGCCGATTGTGTTTAAGTGCAGGCCAAGGTCTTGAGGCACTGCACCCAGTGTGCCGATCACCACTGGGACCCCCTTGACTGGCTTGCGCAGTTCAAGCTTTAAATCCTCATATTGTGTTGTATTATTATTATTACTATTACTATTACTATTATTATTATTAGGGTGGCCTTTTGCAGCTGACAGGTGGTGATTTTGTCAGTGCCTATTGTTTTTAAGTACAGGCCGAGGTCTTGAGGCACTGCACCCAGTGTGTCGATCACCGCTGGGACCTCCTTGAGTAGCTTGTGCCAGAGTCTTTGTAGTTCGAGCTTTAAATCCTCATATTGTGTTGTATTATTATTATTATTATTATTATTATTATTATTATTATTATTATTATTATTATTATGGTGGCCTTTTGCAGCTGACAGGTGGTGATTTTGTCAGCACTGATTGTTTTTAAGTGCAGGCCAAGGTCTTGAGGCACTGCACCCAGTGTGCCGATCACCACTGGGACCGCCTTGTGCCAGAGTCTTTGCAGTTCGAGCTTTAAATCCTCATATTGTGTTGTATTATTATTACTATTATTACTATTATTACTATTACTATTACTATTATTATTATTATTATTATTATTATTATTATTATTATTATTATTAGGTTGGCCTTTTGCAGCTGACAGGTGGCGATTTTGTCAGTGCATATTGTTTTTAAGTGCAGGCCAAGGTCTTTAGGCACTGCACCCAGTGTGCCGATCACCACTGGGACCCCCCTTGACCGGCTTGTGCAGTTCGAGCTTCAAATCCTCGCATCGTGTCAGCTTTTCCAGTTGCTTCTCGTCAATTCTGCTGTCACCTGGGATTGCAACATTGACGATCCACACTTTGTTTTTTTCCATGATCGTCAGGTCAGGAGTCTTGAGCTCCAGAACTCTATTAGTTCTGGATTCGAAACCGTGCACTGGGGAGAGAGTCACATTCTCTCAGCCTTGGAAGGAAGCCATTGCAAGGAGATCAAGCTCAGGAAACCTTAAGCGAGGGCCGTTCTGAGTCGGGAAGGACTTGAAGGCATGCAACAATAACGGAGGAAGACTCACCCAAAGGCTTGGAACCATGATAGCGGAACCATAATAGAAGCTCTGGTTTTATTATGGTTCCACGCCTCTATGCAGAGACCCTCACTGATTGACTTTGCAAACTTCAGAGCTTCTATCTGTCTATGGAATATCCATGCTCCCTCTATGCAAAATACCCTCACTGATTGACTTTGCAAACTTCAGGGCTCTGCAAATGCTAATTCAAGCTTGCCAACTGCAACAGACAAGGGTTCTCTCTCCCACCCTGTTTGGGAGACGGCTAGACTACCTCTAGAGGCTCTTACTGATTGACTTCGCAAACTTCAGAGCTACTCAAATGCTAATTCAAGTTTGCCAACGGCAACAGACAAGGGTTCTTTCTCCCACCCTGTTTGGGAGACAGCTAGACTACCTCTAGAGACTCTTACTGATTGACTTCGCAAACTTCAGAGCTACTCAAATGTTAATTCAAGCTTGCTAATTGCAACAGGCGAGGGTTCTTTCTCTCATCCCGTTTGGGAGCTGGCTAGGCTACCTCTATGCAGAGACCCTCACTGATTGACTTCACAAACTTCAGGGCTACTCAAGCTTGCTAATTGCAAGAGGCGAGGGTTCTTTCTCTCATCCCGTTTGGGAGCCGGCTAGGCTACCTCTAAGCAGAGACCCTCACTGATTGACTTTGCAAACTTCAGAGCTATGCAAATGCTAATTCAAGCTTGCTAATTGCAACCGGCAAGGGTTCTTTCTCCAACCCATTTGGGAGCTGGCTAGGCTACCTCTGTGCAGATACCCTTACTGATTGACTTTGCAAACTTCAGCGCTACAATTTTGCCTGAAATCAATTGGGCCCCAAAGGCTTGAATACTGAACCCTGCTCCAAAACTCTATTAGCCCTGGATTTGAAACCGCACACTGGGGAGAGAGTCACATTCTCTCAGCCTTGGAAGGAAGCCATTGCAAGGAGATCTGGCCCAGGAAACCTTAAGCGAGGGCCGTCCTGATTCAGGAAGGACTTGAAGGCATGCAACAATAACGGAGGAAGATTCTTGTGGGTTACTTCGGGCTATATGGCCATGTTCTAGAGGCATTTCTCCTGACGTTTCGCCTGCATCTATGGCAAGCATCCTCAGAGGATGCTTGCCATAGATGCAGGCGAAACGTCAGGAGAAATGCCTCTAGAACATGGCCATATAGCCCGAAAAAACCCACAAGAACTTAGTGATTCCAGCCATGAAAGCCTTCGACAATACAATGGAGGAAGACTCACCCAAAGGCTTGGAACCATGGTAGAGGAACCATAACAGAAGCTCTGGCTCTGTTATGGTTCCACGCCTTTGGGTGAGTCTTCCTCGGTTATTGCTCCATGCCTTCCAGTTATTCTTCCTCGGTTCCATGTTTTCGAGTCATTCTTCCCAAAACCCTGACAGTGCCAACCAGAGGACGTGGAGGGCCACCTGCCCCCCAAACTGAGGCCCACCCCAGAGTCTCACCTTGCGTCGCTCATCCGTCTCCCTCTGGATCAGCTTTGAGACGCTCTTGGGCAGGAGGTGCTCCTCCACCACCAAAGTGGGCACGGCCGGGGTCCCAGCGGAGGTGGCAGCGAGGGTCCCGGGATCCCCAGCCTCTTTGGCAACCGAGGCCAGGGGGCTGCGGAGGGAGACCGGGCTGGGGGGAGTCCTGTGGGGCCGGACCATAACCGGGAGGCCTCCGCCGAGAGAGCGGGCCTGGTGGCTGGACGTGGCCGGGGGCAGCACCAGCTGGGAGTGCAGACTGGCGCAGGCACCTCCAAATCCTCCTCCTCTGCGCTGGGGCTGCGGACTGAAGGGCCCTTGAGGATGGGTCAGAAGTCCAGCCACTTCCAGCCGGGAGTCCAGAGACTGCGGGTGTCGCCCGGCTTCAGCCAGCCGCCCCACAAAGGGGTGCTGGGGGTGGGATTCGGCTTCGGCATTGTAGAAGTCCCGGCAGGTCCAGCGGCCACGTTTGTAGGGCTCCCCGGGACCCGGGTCCAGCTTCACCACCCGGAAGCGCGAGCCGGACACCAGCGACGGGGCGGTCAACGGGGAGGTGGGGGCCGTGGGGCCATTTCTGGCCGCCCCACCGTTGCTGGCGTTGCCGTCGTTGGCCCGCGGGCCGGCGTCCCCTTCCGCTTCTGTCCCAGCCTTGGCGGCGTCCGCTCGTCCTTCTTTCTGCTCGTAGTCCGAAGTGACGCTGGTGATCTGGAACCCGCTCTTCTTCTTGCCTCCGCCGCTCATGGTCCTGGGGGCAACGAGGCGGGGGCTTCACCGGGAGGGCCGCGGCACCGTCGTCCTCCTCCTCGTCATCGTCCCCCAAATCCTGGCGAGGGGAGAGAGGGCGGAATATCAGTACAGCCTAATTCCTATCGTTATGATTAGCAAGAAATCGACGTAGTCCTAAAGCCGGCCGGGGCAACGCCACCCTTGCGAGGCGGGCCCATGCCGGGGTCACAACACAAGGGGGTCAAAGGTCAGGGAGACCCCAACAGAGCTTAGAGATAGACAAAGCCTGGCTTGGGGAAGGGGAAGAGAGGGGAGGGGGGAAAAGGGGGGTCTGTCTAGGGGAGGCCGCGACCCCGGTTGGCCCAAGGCAAGGCTGTTGACAAGGCGAGGGAGGCAGCCGAGGAGTGACACCCGAAGCAGCAGAAGCAGCAGCAAGGAAGTCAGTCCGGCCCCTCCTTCCTTCCTTCCGTCAGTCCTTCCTTCCCAACCAGCTGACTGCCTGCCCCTCCCCTCCCCTCCCTTGCCCTCCCCCCAAGGCTGGCCCAGCCCCCCTTAACCCCTTCCTTCCCGGAGCCCAGCAAAGCAAGGCCCAGAGAGAAGCAAGCACAGGTATGGGCCAAATTGGGCTCTCCGTCCAGGTGTTTTGCTTAAGCAGCGGAGGGGGAAAAGGAAGGGGCCTGAGGCTGTGAGGAATGGTGGGAGTCGGAGTCCAAAACACCTGGGCGGAGAGCCCAATTTGGCCCATACCTGCCGTGCAATGAATACAGTTTCACCCCACGTTGTTACATTTATTTACACTTCCCTTTCTCTTTCCCAAAGGGGATTCAAAGTATCTTGACATATAAACATTAGTATACAGTGTGTTCTTGAAGGCTTTCCTGGTGGAAGGCAAAAGGAAGAGGGGCCGACCAAGGGCAAGATGGATGGATGGCATCCTTGAAGTGACTGGACTGACCTTGAAGGAGCTGGGGGTGGTGACGGCCGACAGGGAGCTCTGGCGTGGGCTGGTCCATGAGGTCACGAAGAGTCGGAGACGACTGAACGAATGAACACACATACAATGTGTTCTTGAAGGCTTTCCTGGGTTGCTGTTGAGTTTTTAGGTCTGTACTAGCCATGTGCAGGCAGCATTCTCTCCTGATGTTTCACCTACATCTGTGGCTAATGGCATCTTCAGGGGTCTGTTCAGAAGCAAGGGGAGTCTGTCTATCTATCTATCTATCTATCTATCTATCTATCTATCTATCTATCTATCTATTTATCTATCTGTGAAATATCCAGGCTAACTCCATGCAATACCCTCACTGGTTGACTTTGCAAACTTCAGGGCTTCTATCTATCTATGGAATGCCCAGGCTACCTCTATGCAAAGTACCCTCACTGATTGACTTTGCAAACTTCAGAGCTTCTCAAATCGTAATTCAAGCTTGCTAATTGCAACAGGCAAGGGTTCTTTCTCCCACCCTGTTTGGGAGATGGCTAGGCTACCTCCATGCAGAGACCCTCACTGATTGACTTTGCAAACTTCAGAGCTGTGCAAATGCTAATTCAAGTTTGCTAATTGCAACAGGGAAGGGTTCTTTCTCCCACCCTGTTTGGGAGATGGCTAGGCTATCTCCATGCAGAGACCCTCACTGACTGACTTTGCAAACTTCAGAGCTACTCAAATGCTAATTCAAGTTTGCTAATTGCAACAGGAAAGGGTTCTTTCTCCCACCCTGTTTGGGAGACGGCTAGGCTACCTCCATGCAGAGACCCTCACTGATTGACTTTGCACATTTCAGAGCTGTGCAAATGCTAATTCAAGTTTGCTAATTGCAACAGGCAAGGGTTCTTTCTCCCACCCTGTTTGGGAGATGGCTAGGCTATCTCCATGCAGAGACCCTCACTGATTGACTTTGCAAACTTCAGAGCTACTCAAATGCTAATTCAAGTTTGCTAATTGCAACAGGCAAGGGTTCTTTCTCCCACCCTGTTTGGGAGACGGCTAGGCTACCTCCATGCAGAGACCCTCACTGATTGACTTTGCACACTTCAGAGCTGTGCAAATGCTAATTCAAGTTTGCTAATTGCAACAGGCAAGGGTTCTTTCTCCCACCCTGTTTGGGAGATGTCTAGGCTACCTCTATGCAGATACCCTTACTGATTGACTTTGCAGCTTCCTGGCTACTCAATGCTAATCAAGCTCACTAATTGCAACATCCACCCTTGCTTCACAAAGACACGGGCTTAAGCGGCGGAGGGGGAAAAGGAAGGGTCCTGAGGCTGTTAGGAATGGGAGTCGGAGTCCAAAACACTGGGACGGAGGGACCAAGTTGGCCCATGCCTGCGATGCAATGAATACAGTTTCACCCCACATTGCTACATTTATTCACACTTCCCTTTCTCTTTCCCAAAGGGGATTCAAAGTATCTTGACATATAAACATTAGTATACAATGTGTTCTTGAAGGCTTCCATTGGTTGCTGTTGAGTTTTTAGGTCTCTACTAGCCATGTTCCAGCAGCATTCTCTCCTGATGTTTCACCTACATCTGCTCAAAGGACATTTAATCCACTACCAAGCTTGCAAAATTTGTGTTTTGTCTGTTTGTTTGTTTTGTTTTGTTAAAAATGTAATACAACTGTCTGGTTACTTCTGACACGATAAATAAACCTACATCTGTGGCTAATGGCATCTTCAGAGGTTTGTTCAGAAGCAAGGGGAGTCTATCTATCTATGGAATGTCCAGGCTACCTCTATGCAAAATACCCTCACTGATTGACTTTGAAAACTTCAGGGCTTTTGTCTATCTATGGAATGTCCCAGCTACCTCTATGCAAAATACCTTCACTGATTGACTTGGCAAACTTCAGGGCTTATATCTATTTCTGGAATGTCCAGGCCACCTCTATGCAAAATACCCTCACTGATTGACGTTGCAAACTTCAGGGCTTCTATCTATCTATGGAATGTCCAGGCTACCTCTATGCAAAATACCAAACTTCCTCTGTGCAAAAATATCCTCACTGATTGACTTTGCAAACTTCAGGGCTCTCCAAATGCCGATTCAAGCTTGCCAATTGCAACAGACAAGGGTTCTTTTCTCCCACCCTGTTTGGGAGGCATTGACTTTGCCAACTTCAGGGCTTTTATCTATCTATGGAATGTCCAGGCGACCTCTATGCAAAATACCCTCACTGATTGACTTTGCAAACTTCAGGGCTCCACAAATGCTAATTCAAGCTTGCCAATTGCAACAGACAAGGGTTCTTTCTCCCACCCTGTTTGGGAGACATTGACTTTGCAAACTTCAGGGCTTTTAATCTATCTATGGAATGTCCAGGCTACGTCTATGCAAAATACCAAATGACCTCTGTGCAAAATACCCTCACTGGTTGACTTTGCAGACTTCAGGGCTCCGCAAATGCTAATTCAAGCTTGCCAATTGCAACAGACAAGGGTTCTTTTCTCCCACCCTGTTTGGGAGACATTGACTTTGCAAACTTCAGGGCTTTTAATCTATCTATGGAATGTCCAGGCTACCTCTATGCAAAATACCCTCACTGATTGATGTTGCAAACTTCAGGGCTTTTATCTATCTATGCAATGTCCAGGCTACCTCTATGCAAAGTACCCTCAGTGATTGACTTTGCAAACTTCAGGGTTCTTCAAATGTTAATTCAAGCTTGCCAATTGCAACAGGTAAGGGTTCTTTCTCCCACCCTGTTTGGGAGACAGCTAGGCTACCTCTATTCAAAATAACCTCACTGATCGACTTTGCAAATTTCAGAGCTACTCAAATGGTAATTCAAGTTTGCTAATTGCAACAGGCAAGGGTTCTTTCTTCCACCCTGTTTGGGAGATTGCTAGGCAGCTCTATGCAGATACCCTCACTGATTGACTTTGCATATTTCAGGATTACTCAAATGCTAATTCAAGTTTGCTAATTACAACAGACAAGGATCCTTTCTCTCACCATGTTTGGGAGATGGCTAGGCTATGTCTATGCAGAGACCCTCACTGATTGACTTTGCAAACTTCAGGTCTACTCGATGCTATTGAAACTTGCTGACTGCAACATCCACACTTGCTTCACACAGACAAGGGTTCTTTCTCGCACCCTGGACATTATTCCACAGGTATACATACACTCCACTTGCCTCACAGCCAACAGAACCTCTGAAGACTCCATTAGCCACAGATGCAGGTGAAACGTCAGGAGACAATGCTACTGGAACTTGGCCAGACAGCTCAAAAAGCCCACAGCAACCCATTAGTATACAGTTTATATACACAGTTTATATAGCCTTGAGTCAAAAGGCCTCCAACTGCACACAGTGTAGACCAGGCATGGGCCAAAACACCTGGAGGGCCAAAACACCTGGAGGGCCATTAGCCACAGATGCAGGCGAAACGTTCGGAGACAATGCTACTGGAACTTGGCCACACAGCTCGAAAAGCATATAGCTTTGAGTCAAAAGGCCTCCAACTGCACACAATGTAGACCAGGCATGGGCCAACTTCATCCCTCTGGGTGTTTTGGACTCCAACTCCCACAATTCCTAACAGCCGGTAGGCTGTTAGGAATTGTGGGAGTTGGAGTCCAAAACACCCAGAGGGCCGTAGTTGGCCCATGCCTGGTGTAGACGCACCTTCAGAAATGTGCTAACTCAACCCATCCCTTTGGGGTCCTTTTGACCTCAGGGTCCCTCTCATTGAGGCTGGACTAGATGCCCTCTGAGTGACCCCCTCCCACTCTACCTCTGGGAAGAGATTACACCCAAACACACACACACAACGCACACCAAGGCCGAGGTGCTAGAAGGCTAATCCGTCTCAAACGGGGAAATAACGGGATTAAGACTGGGATCGGAAGCAAGGCAGCGGGGATTATATCCCAGGGAACAAGACCGCCGTCTGGGATCAGGGTCAAGAGGGCAGCTGAGGGATTGGCTTCATGCGCTGGCCCTTTAAGGCAGGGAGGTCTGGGACCCCAACCTATGGGGTCTAGGTATTTTAACTGGGTTGCATCCTCCATATATCATTATTATAATGATAATGATGATGATTATTGTATTGTCGAAGGCTTTCATGGCCGGAATCACTGGGTTGTTGTATTTTTTTTTCGGGCTATATGGCCATGTTCTAGAAGCATTCTCTCCTGACATTTCACCTACATCTATGGCAAGCATCCTCAGAGGTTGTGAGATTTGTTGGAACTAGAAAAAAGGGTTTATATATCACTACCTCTGAGGAAACAAGCCAGGACATCTAATCACCTCTCAACAAAAGATTGCTCCAGGCACTGCCAGGCCATCAAATGCTAATCAAGGTGGTCAATTGAAACATTTATTTATTTATTTATTTATTTTATTTTATTTATATATTGCTTTTCTCAGCCCTCAGGCAACTCAAAGCAGTGAACAACATCAATACAAAACATCATGAGACAAGTATAGGGCAATTAAAAACAATTGTAACATAAATCATTAAACATCCGTATAACAATCATTAGCCCCTAGCTCCAACAGACAAGAGTTCTTTGTCCACCCTGGTCATTCCACAGATATATAAACCCATTTTTCGTGGTTCCAATAGACCTCACTACTTCTGAGGATGCTTGCCATAGATGTAGGCGAAACGTCAGGAGAGAATGCCTCTAGAACATAGCGAAAAAAACCTACAACAACCCACGATTATTATTATTATTATGAACAGATAGATTTGTTTATTGATTAGTCCACTGACCATATCAATAGTCAAAGACAAAAGGCTATCACTATCCTAAATCACTATCCTAAAGCTCCTGTGTTGTTGTTGTTGTTGTTGTTGTTGTTATTATTATTATATTTATTTATACCCCACTTTATCTCCCCAAAGAGGACTCAAAGCAGCTCGGCATAAAAGCATTAATATGCAATTTAAAATATACAAATATGTAAACATTAGCTTTAGTTAATTAGAATATATTGATTTATTTCGGGTATTTCTATCCCGTCTTTCTCCTAATGGGCCCAAGGTGGTTCACAGCAACATAAACATAAAGGTAAAGGTAAAGGTAAAGGTTTCCCCTTGACATTAAGTCTAGTTGAGTCTGACTCTGGGGATTGGTGCTCATCTCCATTTCTTTTTTAAAAAATTGATTTCAAAACAGAATACATAATTATGATAAAATATCAGTAGGTTTAGATAAATAGTATAGAGATAGGGGGTAGGGATAGAGATAGTTAATCTGAGAAAGGGGGTGGACAATAGAGAGTATCTATATAGGTAAAGGTTTTCCCCTGACATTAAATCCAGGTGTGTCAGACTTTGGTGCTCATCTCTATTTCTAACCTGAAGAGTCGGCGTTGTCCGCAGACACCTCCTAGATAATGTGGCCAACATGACTGCATGGAGCGCCATTACCTTCGCATAGAAGCGGTACCTACTGATCTCATATTTGCATGTTTTTTAACTGCTAGGTTAGCAGAAGCTGGAGCTAACAATAAGAGCTCACCACAATCCGCGGATTCAAACTGCCAACCTTTTGGTCAGCAAGTTCAACAGCTCAGCAGTTTCACCTGCTGCGCCGCTGGAGCCCAAACATTAAACATAGAGTCTATATAAATAAAAATGTAATGTTCCTTTGTGGGATTAACATAGCTCAAAAACCACTGGACAAATTGACACCAAATTTGGACACAAGACACCTAATAGCCTAATGTATGTCCTACACTCAAAAAAATTGATTTTGTCATTTGGGAGTTGTAGTTGCTGGGATTTATAGTTCACCTACAATCAAAGAGCATTCTGAACCCCACCAACGATGGAATTGGGCCAAACTTGGCACACAGTTCTCCCATGACCAACAGAAAATACTGGAAGGGTTTGGTGGGCAGTGTCCTTTGGTTTTGGAGTTGTAGTTCACCTTCATCCAGAGAGCACTGTGCACTCAAACAATGATGGATCTGGACCAAACTCTACACAAATACTCCATATGCCCAAATGTGAACACTGGTGGAGTTTGGGGAAAATAGCATCTTCACATTTGGGAGTTGTAGTTCCTGGGATTTATAGTTCACCTACAATCACAGAGCATTCTGAACCCCACCAACAATAGAATGGGGCCAAACCTCCCACACAGAACCCCCATGTGGGCCACAGCAACACGTGGCAGGGGATGGCTAGTCTATACAAATAAAAATGTAATGTTCGTTTCTTGGGATCAAAAACCACTGGACGAATTGACACCAAATTTGGATACAAGACACCTCTCAGGCCAACGAGTGACCATCACTCCTAAAAAGACTGGAAAACACAGTGGAAGAGACTTAAAAAGCCAAAAAAATACAATGCATGTGCAAAACCACATATATAGACATATACACTACACATACATGCACACACAAAACACATATACACAGATTGGGCCACAGCAACGCTTGCAGGGGACGGCTAGTATCTAATATATTATTATGGTTGTTGTTGTTATGGATATAGTGAGCATGATGTGCCATTGGTGCCACCTGGTGGCCATGCACATTATTTCCCTCTCTCCCCTTGTTTCTTCCCCATTATGGTTTGGGGTCATTTGCAATTTTCAGAAGCTTTAGGTGCTCTTACTGCCTATTACAGGGAAAACCAGCTGATCCCCAACTCATCCAAAACACAGACATATGCCTTTCATCTCAAGAGCAGAGAAGCATCCCGAGCTCTGAAGATCACCTGAGAAGGCATCCCACGGGAGCATTGCAGCGCACCCAAATACCTGGGAGTCACTCTGGACCATGCCCTGACCTACAAGAAGCACTGCCTGAACATCAAGCAAAAAGTGGGTGCTAGAAACAGTATCATACAAAAGCTGACTGGCACAACCTGGGGATCACAACCAGACACAGTGAAGACATCTGCCCTTGGCTGTGCTACTCTGCTGCTGAGTACGCATGCCCAGTGTGGAACACATCTCACCACACTAAAACAGTGGATGTGGCTCTTAATGAGACATGCCACATTATCACGGGGTGTCTGCGCCCTACACCACTGGAGAAATTACACTTAGCCAGTATTGCACCACCTGACATCCACCGGGAAGTAGCAGCCAAGAGTGAAAGGGCCAAGGCAGAGACAAATCTAGACATAGTTTTCTAAGATCTGCAGAGACACTCGCTGGAACACCTCAGCAAGCGAGAGTCCAAAAGTGGCAGGCTCAAACCCAGAGCCTCAATCAATGGCTGATACCAAATGAGAGACTCCCCCCTGGGCACACAGAAGACTGGGCGACTTGGAAGGCGCTGAACAGACTGCGCTCTGGCACCACAAGATGGAGAGCCAACCTCAAGAAATGGGGCCACAAAGTGGAGTCCACGACATGCGAGTGTGGAGAAGAGCAAACCACAGACCACCTGCTGCAATGCACCCTGAGCCCTGCCACATGCACAAGGGAGGACCTTCTTGCGGCAACACCAGAGGCACTCCAAGAGGCCAGATACTGGTCAAAGGACATTTAACCAACTACCAAACTCACAAATTGTGTATTCTGTCTGTTTGTTTGCTTTGTTCTGTTTGAAATGTAATATAATATGACTGGTTGTCCTGACACGACAAATAATTTTTTTTGCAATGTTCAGTTCACTAAGGGCCCAAGCAGGGCTTCTACTCACTTGGTGTATCATTATTGTTATGAGTCCCCTTCAGATGCTGCAGGGCCTGGGGTTCATTGTCTTCAAGCTAGGAGAGACCTCAGCCATGGGATCGAATGAATGCAGCTTGAACTGCCAAGGCACCATGCCATAGATTCCTGGGAGTTGCAGTTTGACTAGTCGTTTAGCTTTCTCTGCTAATGAGTGCAAACTCCATCTCCCAGGATTCCATAGCATTGAGCCAAGGCTCAGTTGGGCCTGCTTCAATTAATGGGACGCTGCTGCCCCCTGGAGGCCGAGAGGGAATATTTATCTCTGGTTTCCATTAGAGCTATTTATTTATGGACAGAAGTCCACGACATTGTTCAGGAGGCGG
Organism: Anolis sagrei ordinatus; assembly: GCF_025583915.1. NCBI lineage: Eukaryota > Metazoa > Chordata > Lepidosauria > Squamata > Anolidae > Anolis > Anolis sagrei. The sequence continues at coordinate 1,763,030 of NW_026847660.1, read as the reverse complement.
CAACAAAGTACGTCCCAAAGAAAAAGAAAACCAAGAAGGCAAAATGGTTGTCTGCTGAGACACTGGAAGTAGCCCAAGAAAGGAGGAAAGCAAAAGGAAACAGTGAAAAGGGGAGATATACCCAGTTAAATGCGCAATTCCAGAGGTTAGCCAGAAGAGATAAGGAACTATTTTTAAATAAGCAATGCATGGAAGTGGAAGAAGACAACAGAATAGGAAGGACAAGAGACGTTTTCCAGAAAATTAGAAACATTGGAGGTAAATTTCAGGCAAAAATTGGTATGATAAGAAGCAAAGATGGCAGGGACCTAACAGAAGCTGAAGAGATCAAGAGAAGGTGGCGAGACTATACAGAAGATCTGTATAGGAAGGATAATAATATTGAGGATAGTTTGACGGTGTGGTGAATGAATTAGAACCAGACATCCTGAGGAGTGAGGTTGAATGGGCCTTAAGAAGCATTGCTAACAACAAGGCAGAAGGAGACGACGGGATCCCAGCTGAACTGTTTAAAATCTTAAAAGATGATGCTGTCAAGGTGATGCATGCCATTTGCCAGCAAATATGGAAAACACAAGAATGGCCATCAGACTGGAAAAAATCAACTTATATCCCCATACCAAAAAAGGGAAATGCGAAAGACTGCTCAAACTTCCGTACAGTGGCCCTTATTTCTCATGCCAGTAAGGTAATGCTCAAGATCCTGCAAGGTAGACTCCAGCAATACATGGAGCGAGAGTTGCCAGATGTTCAAGCTGGGTTTAGAAAAGGCAGAGGAACGAGAGACCAAATTGCCAATATCCGCTGGATAATGGAGAAAGGCAGGGAGTTTCAGAAAAACATCTATTTCTGCTTCATTGACTATTCTAAAGCCTTTGACTGTGTGGATCATAATAAATTGTGGCAAGTTCTTGGTGGGATGGGCATCCCAAGCCCCCTTCCCTCTCTCCTGAGGAATCTGGACAAGGACCAAGGAGCAACAGTCAGAACTGACCACGGAACAACAGACTGGTTCAAGATTGGGAAAGGCGTACGGCAAGGCTGCATCTTCTCACCCAACCTTTTTAACTTGTATGCAGAACACATCATGCGATGTGCGGGGCTGGATGAATGCAAAGCTGGGGTGAAAATTGCTGGAAGAAACATTAACAACCTCAGATATGCAGATGACACCACTTGATGGCTGAAAGCGAGGAGGAGCTGAGGAGCCTTCTAATCAAGGTGAAAGAAGAAAGCGCAAAAGCCGGGTTGCAGCTAAACGTCAAAAAAACCAAGATTATGGCAACAAGAATGATTGACAACTGGGAAATAGAGGGAGAAAATGTGGAGGCCGTGACAGGGTTTGTATTTCTAGGCGCAAAGATGAGTGCAGATGCAGACTGTGGCCAGGAAATCAGAAGACGCTTCCTTCTTGGGAGGAGAGCAATGTCCAGTCTCGATAAAATAGTGAAGAGTAGAGACATCAGACTGGCAACAAAGATCCATTGCCTAGTCAAAGCCATGGTCTTCCCTGTAGTCACCTACGGATGTGAGAGCTGGACCTTAGGGAAGGCCGAGCGAAGGAAGATCGATGCTTTTGAGCTGTGGTGTTGGAGGAAAGTTCTGAGAGTGCCTTGGACTGCGAGAAGATCCAACCAGTCCATCCTCCAGGAAATAAAGCCCGACTGCTCATGGAGGGAAAGATACTAGAGACAAAGTTGAAGTACTTTGGCCACATCATGAGGAGACAGCAAAGCCTAGAGAAGACAATTATGCTGGGGAAAGTGGAAGGCAAAAGGAAGAGGGGCGGACCAAGGGCAAGATGGATGGATGGCATCCTTGAAGTGACTGGACTGACCTTGAAGGAGCTGGGGGCGGTGACGGCCGACAGGGAGCTCTGGCGTGGGCTGGTCCATGAGGTCACGAAGAGTCGGAGACGACTGAACGAATGAACAACAACATTTATTTATTGTGTCAGAAGTGAATTGAGGATACAGTTATCATGTATAGAAAAACCACAAACAATTGAAAAAAAACATGTGGCCCCATTTCTTGAGGTTGGCTCTGCATCTCGTGGTGCCAGAGAGCAGTCCGTTCAGCGCCTTCCAAGTCACCCAGCCTTCTGTGTGCCTGATATCGAGCCGCTTTTAGGGGGATCTCCCCAGCCGAGGAGATCCCGAGGACCGCACCAAAGAGAGTCCCTGAACCTTGGTGAGGGCAGCAAAGCCAATTCCAGCAGAAAATATTAAAATAATAAATCCCCACCAAAGCGGAAGAAGCTGGCGACCGAGGTGTCTTTATTAGCGATTCAGCTGAGATCGGATGCACTGTGGGAATAATTCCACCACAGGCATACCAATACAGAATTTACAGGCATTTTTATAGGCAAAATACAGGAAAACATTTCAAAACTCCCTCCCTCTTCGGCTCCTTAGCAAATCAGGGAGAGGGAGGCAGGACGGAAGAGGGGCATTGTGTCCAGAGAGGAGGGTGACATTCTACTGTCCTGTGCCCGGGGAATCAGCCAGCCAAGGAAATACAGTATATTCTGGCGTATAAGACTACTTTTTAACCCAAGAAAATCTTTGCAAAAGTCAGGGGTCGTCTTATACGCAGGTGTAGTCTTATGCATGGGAGTCGTCTTAACTCTATATTTTAACTGGAAAAGTTGGGGGTCGTCTTATACGCCCAGTCGTCTTATATGCCGGAATGTACGGTAGGTTTTTTTTGTTCTTGTGATGGATCAGTGATTAGGGATAATCATTTGATTCAGGTTTTCCCCTTCCAAGATCAGATAAGGGAAAAGGTGAGGCTGGGAAGGATGTTTGTTGTGAAGGGAAACTTGGCAGAGGAAATCACAGTCTGATGACCCCCTCCTAAAGTCAAATAGTAACTCCAGGTCCCATTGTTCAGATGTGAGTTCCAAGTAAATAGGTGTTTTTGTGATTCCTGATTGCCTTTTCCGCCGAGCGGCCGCTCCCTGATCAGCCTCCCAAAGGGCAAAAGAGTTCATGGCTGGGTCAGACTTGTGAAGGAAATACATAGAAGGAAAGTGTATAGATCAATCACCCCTTCTCCATCCCACCCACGAGAGAAATTCAATAAAGAAATTATTTTCAAGCAATGTGAGTCCATGAGCGGGAAAGATGTCCTTGTGAGTCCAAAACGTTAGGCAGAGCTGCCACGCTGGGATCGAAGCTGGTCCCTGGGGAACTACAACTCTCATGGAGGGCAGAAGTCCCAACATCCAGCCGTTTCCCAAAAGCCTCGTGGGGTCCTTGTTGCTGTCAGTGCTTTGGCAATGTGACCAAGACTTGACCCTTGTTGTGTAGTCTGGTGCCCTTGCCCTTTGCAGAACTATAAGTCACTATCCCTTATTTTTTTAGGGGGGGGGTGCTCAACATCATGCCCAGGGCGAAGTTTCTCATTTGCTCTCAGCCACTGATTGAGGTTCCGGGTTTTAGCCTGCTACTTTTGGACTCTTGCTTGCTGAGGTGTTTCTCTGTAGATCTTAGGAAGCTATTTCTTGATTTAAGGCATTGGTGTGCTGGCTTATATCCGAACAGGAGATGGGCCAGAGATGTCACTGCCTTTCAAGCCCAGCATACCTGTCTAAACATATCTCCTTCTACATCCCACCTAGGAGTCTAAGATCTTCTGAAGAGGCCCTGCTCTCGGTCCCACCCCTGTCAGAAACGCGGTTGGTGGGGATGAGGAACAGGGCCTTCTTGGTGGTGGCCCCCCACCTATGGAATTCAATCCCCAGGGAAATTAGGTCATCTTCATCCCTCCTCTCTTTTAGAATGGATGTGGTACCAGGCCTTTGGGTAATCTTGCAGACTTGACGAGGACAATGTTGACAATGGCTATGGAAACAGATTGTGGACAAGCCAAATGGATTCTCCAGTTACAGAACTCGGTGAAACAATGGCCATCAGACTGGCTTTCTTTTCTAGTGGATTGTATTGTATTAATGTTTTTAATTATTTGTAACTACTGATTTTGATATGTATTGTATATTGTGTTTAATTGTAGGCATCGAATATGTGCCAGCTGGAAGCCGCCCTGAGTCCCCCCCCCCCCCAGAGTTGAGAAGGGTGGGGTAGAAATACCCTAAATAAATAAATGAATGAATGAATGAATTCACTATTGGTTGTTACTTCCCGACGGATGTCAGGTGGTGCAATACCAGCTAAATAGTATAATTTCTTAAGCAGTGTAAAGTGTAGACACCCTGTGATAATGCGGCATGTCTCATTAAGAGCCACATCCACTGTTTTAGGATGGTGAGATGTGTTCCACACTGGGCATGCATACTCAGCAGCAGAGTAGCACAGCGCAAGGGCAGATGTCTTCACTGTATCTGGTTGTGATCCCCAGGCTGTGCCAGTCAGCTTCTGTATGATGTTATTTCTAGCACCCACTTTTTGCTTGATAGTCAAGCAGTGCTTCTTGTAAATCAGAGCATGGCCCAGAGTAACTCCTAGGTGTTTTGGTGTCCTGCCATGCTTTAGTGGGATTCCTCTTCATGTAATTCTCAGAGCTCAAGATAGTTGTCTGTTCTTAAGATGGAAAGCGCAAGTCTGCATTTTAGACGAATTAGGAATCAGCTGATTTTCCATGTAATAGACAGTAAGAGCACATAAAGCTTCAGAGAGCTTTTGTTCAACTATTTCAAAGCTCCCTGCTTGGGCAGTGATAGCACGATCATCAGCGTAGATGAAAGTCTCTGTCCCTTCTGGCAGTGGCAGGTCATTTGTGTGAATATTGAACATGGATGGAGCAAGCATGCTTCCCTGAGGCAGGCTGTTCTTCTGTTTTTGCAATCTGCTTCTCTGACACGGGAACTCAACAAAAAAGCTCCTGTTTTGTAGCAGATTTCCTATGAACTGGGTGAGGTGGTTTTATTTATTTACCGTGTCAGGCAACCAAACAGTTGTATTACATTTTTGACAGAGGTGAGGTGGTAAACCTTTGTGATATTATACATGTTTTTCAGGAGGAGGCAATGATTTACAGTATCATAAGCAGCTGACAGGTCTATGAAGACAGCTCCTGGAATCTGCTTCTTCACCAGAAGCGACTTGCAGCATCCATTAGCTAATAGTTATGCGCACATTCAGAAGAAGACCTACAAGCCAGCCTGTCATTGAACATAGAGAAAACCAAAGTGCACTTCCAGCAGTCACCAGCCAACCCCTCTCCAATGGCAGAAATACAACTTAATGGTGTAACATTAGAAAATGTGGACCATTTCCGCTCCCTTGGCAGCCATCTCTCCACAAAAGTCAACATTAACACTGAAATACAACACCGCCTGAGCTCTGCGAATACAGCATTCTTCTGGATGAAGCAGAGAGTGTCTGAGGACCGGGACATCCATAAGGAGACCAAGGAGCTTGATTATAAAGCTATTGTCCTCCCAACCCTGCTATGCGCCTGCGAAACGTGGACTGTCTACAGACATCAACAGTAAGACTGAAATACAATACCACCTGAGCTCTGCGAGTACAGCATTTTTCCAAATGAAGCAGAGAGTGTTTGAGAACCGGGACATCCGTAGGGAGAGCAAGGGGCTTGTCTATAAAGCTGTTGTCCCCCCAAGCTTTCTATATGCCTGCGAGACGTGGACTGTCTACAGACATCACATGCAACTCCTGGAACGATTCCATCAGCGTTGCCTATGGAAAATCCTACAAATCTCTTGGGAAGACAAGCAGAAAAATGTCTTCATGCTGGAAGGAGAAGCAAAGACCACCAGCATTGAAGCGATGGTCCTCCACCATCAACTCCGCTGGACCAGCCATGTTGTCTGGATGCCCGACGACCATCTCCCAAAGCAGTTGCTCTACATCAAACTCAAGAATGGAAAATGGAATGTTGGTGGAAAGGAAAAGAGATTGAAAGATGGGCTCAAAGCCAACCTTAAAAACTGTGTCATAGACACTGAGAACTGGGAAGCCCTGGCCCTTGAGCGCTCCAGTTGGAGGTCAGCTGTGACTAGCAGTGCTGTGGAATTTGAAGAGGCACGAATAGAGGGCGAAAGGGAGAAATGCACCAAGAGGAAGGTGCATCAACCCAACCCTGACAGGGATCGCCTTCCACCTGGAAACCGATGCCCTCACTGTGGGAGAAGATGCAGGTCAGGAATAGGGCTCCACAGTCACCTACGGACCCACTGCCAGGACACCACATCTGGAAGATAATCATCCTCGAGCTACGAGGGATCATCTAAGTAAGTAATTATGGGTTGTTGTAGGTTTTTCGAGCTATATGGCCATGTTCTGGAAGCATTCTCTCCTGACATTTCACCTGCATCTATGGAAAGCATCCTCAGAGGTTGTGAGGATGCTTGCCATAGATGCAGGTAAAACTTCAGGAGAGAATGCTTCTAGAACATGGCCATAGCCCGAAAAACCCACAAGAACCTTGATGGAGTTGTATTGCTGCCTTTCTTTCCAGGCAGACAACTGGAGAGAGATGGGTTGTTGTAAGTTTTTCGGGCTATATGGCCATGTTCTAGAAGCATTCTCTCCTGACGTTTCACCTGCATCTATGGCAAGCATCCTCAGAGGTTGTGAGACCTCACAACCTCTGAGGATGCTTGCCATAGATGCAGGAGAAATGTCAGGAGAGAATGCTTCTAGAACATGGCCATATAGCCCGAAAAAACCTACAACAACCCAGTGATTCCAGCCATGAAAGCCTTTGACAATACATTAAGTAATTGGGTTGTTGTAGGTACTTTTGGCCTACATGGCCATGTTCTAGAGGCATTCTCTCCTGACATTTCGCCTGCATCTATGGCAAGCATCCTCAGAGGTTGTGAGGTCTGTTGGAAGTGGGAAAAATGGGTTTATATATCTGTGAAAGGTTCAGGGTGGGAGAGAGAACTCTAGTCTGTTGGAGCTAGGTGTGAAAGTTTCAACTGACCACTTTGATTAGCATTTGATGGTCTGGCAGTTGTTTGGTGTGGCTTGTTGGTGCCTGGGGCAATCTTTTGTTGAGAAGTAATTATGTTTTGCTGGTCCACCATTGTCTGAAGTTCTCCAGGTGGCCAGCAGAGGGCAGCATCACCCTCTCCTCCTTCTCTGTAATCCAATTCTTGGCTTTATTTGCAAAGCCACCAGCTTAGAAAACCCAAGAAAGAATGGGAAAATTGGCCGAAAAATAGACTTTCCTCCCCTCTCCAATCAGCATTTTTCTACCTGGAAAAAGTGTATTATAGAAAACAGGTGCTCGGTTAAGGAAATAGTTGTTTCATGGAGCCCTGGCATTTAAAGTGGTGTCGAGCTGCATTTTATTTATTTATTTTATGTATTTATTATTCAAACTTCTATGCTGCCACTCCCCTGGGGCTCGGAGCAACTTAGAACAGGCTAAAATCTAACACCATTTAAAAACAATTTAAAAACAGCAATATCAAAGATCAAAGGCCTGTCGAAACAGGTATGTCTGACATGCCCTGCGGAAAGCTGATAAGTCCCGCAAGGCACGGACTTCAGGTGGCAGAGTATTCCAGAGTGATGGTGCCACTGCTGTGAAGGCTCTGCGTCTGGTTGCTGTTAGACACAAGGTCTTGACACTGGGGACTTCCAATAGATCTTGGTCCTCAGAACGGAGGGATCTCTGGGGTTGGTAGGGGGTGAGGCGGTCCCTCAGGTACATCGGCCCCAGACCATGCAAGGCCTTCAAGGTGAGTACCATCCCTTTGAAAGTGATCCGGTGCTCAATGGGTAACCAATGCAGCTGGAGTAAGATTGGGGTGATGTGGCATCTCATCGGAGTTCCCGCAAGAAGCCGAGCAGCTGCGTTTTGTACCAACTTGAGCTTCCGGATCACTGACAGAGGAAGGCCAATGTAGAGGGCATTACAGTAGTCCAGTCTTGAGATGACCGTGGCCTGGATCACCGTAGCTAGGTCGTCCCTGGACAGGGAGGGGGCCAGCCGTCTAGCCTGCCGCAGGTGAAAGAAGGCGGTTCTGCTCATGGCGGAGAGAGACCTGGGCCTCCATCCTCAGCAGAGGGTCCAAAAGGACTCCCAGACTCTTGACCAACGATGACGGGCGTAGCGCCTCGCCATCCAGGGTAGGCAGCTGGATATCCCCACTGCCCGGTCGACCCAGCCATAGGATCTCCGTCTTTGCTGGATTCACCCTCAACCTGCTGGCACGCAGCCATCCAGTCACGGCCTTGAGGCACTGATGGAAACAATTGGGCACAGAGTCCAGTCTGTCCTCCATCCTCAGCACCAGCTGTGTCATCAGCGTACTGGTAACACTCCAGCTCAAAACCTCGAACCAGTTGAGCAAGTGGGTGCATATAGATGTTAAACAACAGAAGGGAGAGAATGGCATTAATCCCTCCGTGTAGTAGAGCTAATTGCTGGCCATTACTGGGCTGATCAATCTCACCGTCCATTAAAGTACATCTCTGGTTAATGCAGAGGTAAATATCAACCTAAGAAAGCATCCATCAGTCATGAATGAAATGGTTCGTCATGTTTATCATGAGATTGATTTTCACCAATTGTAATTAACCGAGGGTGGACAGGGAAGGCCGGGTTTCGTTTCTTAGCCGTGTAATGATCAACTCCAGATAGTCATCCAGCTACGAGTTGGGGGGCTGTTTACTCTTCTGAAACACTCATCAATCTCTATTGGGGAGATTATAGTTTGGTCTCCAAATATTAAGCAAACTATAAATTGGAGGGTTTTAATTGTCAATACTATTCATGTCTTGAAACTCTAACGCAGGGTCCTCAAACTTTTTGAACAGAAGGCCAGGTCAGAGTCCCTCGAACTGTTGGAGGGCCGGATTATAATTTGAAAAAAAATGAATTAATTCCTATGAACACTGCACATATCTTATGAACACTGCACATATCTTATGAACACTGCACATATCTTATGAACACTGCACATATCTTATGAACACTGCACATATCTTACTTGTAGTGCAAAAAACACTTGAAAACAATACAATACAGATATAAACTTACCATATATACTTGAGTATAAGCCGACCCAAATATAAGCTGAGGCACCTAATTTTACCACCAAAAACTGGAAAAACTTATTGACTCAAGTATAAGCCGAGAGTGGGAAATGCAGCTGCTACGGGTAACTTTCAAAATAAAAATAGATAACAATAAAATTACACGAATTGAGGAAACAGTAGGTTAAATGTTTTTCACTGTGTAAGACTGTAGGTTTTATATAGCAATATTAAATAATCACTCACAAGCCGGTTTTGCTTGGAAATGAATATATTGCTTGTATCTCTGCAGCAAAGGAAGACACTACTGACTTTTCCCCACCACCACTTCCTTTTATACACCTTTCCTGCCCATCTCCCCCTCTTCTCGGTTTCCTTATTGGAGCTTGTTGCTTCACAAGTTCCAATACATAAAACTGTAATTTAAAATAAGCCTGACCAACTTTGATTAAACCATTATTCTAACCTTTTTCAGTATAAATGTGCTTATGTATCCTTCCAATAATAATAGAGTAAAATAAATGTAATAAAATAATAATAGAGTAAAATAATGGAAATGTAATAATACCAATAACAGAGTAAAACAATAATGTAATAATAACAACAATAATAAAGAAATATTAATAAATGTAATAATAATAATAGAGTAAAATAAATGCAATAAAATAATAATAAAGTAAAATAATGTAAATGTAATAATACTGATAATAAAGTAAAATAATAAATGTAATAAAAATAATACTAATAACAGAGTAAAATAATAAATCACTTTGACTCAAGTATAAGCTGAGGGGAGCTTTTTCAGCCTAAAAAGGGGGCTGAAAAACTAGACTTGTACTCAAGTATATACAGTATTAGTATTTCAAGGCGAAGTGTGGGCCTACGTTTGGCTGATGAGATAGGATTGTTGTTGTTGTTGTTGTTGTTGTTGTTGTTGTTGTGTGCTTTCAAGTCATTTCAGACTTAGGTTGACCCTGAGCGAGGGCCGGGTAAATGACCTTGGAGGGCCGTATCTGGCCCTCGGGCCATAGTTTGAGGACCCCTGCTCTAACAGATCAAGTCTTCAGAGGGTTGGATTTTGGTCTCACAAATCCTAGTCGAACGATGACTATTGGGCATATTGATTGATTGGGTTTGGGGGCATTTTATGAATGAGACATAAATATAAGGGATTCAATTAAAATTGGAGGAGAAAGTAATTTAAGGCCCTAAATCCCCTGCTTTAACCCACTTTTAAAGGAATAATAATAATAAACTGTATTTAATACCCCGCCACCATCTCCCCAATGGGGACTTGGGGGGCTAACATGAGGCCAAGCCCAACAGCATATTACAATAAAGTAAAACCAAAATACAATAACAACACAGTAAAATACACACAACATATGAGTACAAAAAAACTATAAAGCAAAATCATACACAATAAAATAAAATAACATAACAATGAGTGGGCTGCATGTGCAAGATAAAAACTAAGATACTAAAAATACTAAAATCAGGGTGAGATAGGGATGGAGCAGATTGTTTGTGGGGGAGAAATCCATCACTGGGTCCTGTGGCAGGGAGTTCCATGGTGGAACAAGGCTTTTCTCAATAGGAAAACTCCATTCACCTTCAGCTGATGTGTCTGCTGCCACCCAAAAATAAAACCTATGTCCCCAAATCACTGAGGAGCACTTGGACTGCCACTCCCATCATCTTCTAACCTTAATGACCTGACTTTATCGGGGTAGGGCCATCCATACTTCAATTCCCATCATCTCCTGGCCAGGCTGGGCTTATGGGAGGGGGAAATAATGTCTAGCCTTCCACTCACATCATTCTGTGGCGAGGATGACCTGGGTTGATGGGAGAAATAGTATCAGGAGAGCCTGGATTGCCACTCCCATCATTTCTGACCTTGGTGCTCTGTCTTTGGGGGGGGGGGTTTAAAGGTATCCAAACTGCCATTCCCATTATCCTTGGGTCCAAGGTGTTGCACTAGAGCCCTGAAATGCCTGTTCACCACAGACCACACTCTGTCCAGGTAATCCAGTAAGTAGAAGTTTCTTTAAAGAACGTGTGTGTGTGTTTGTAGCAATTTTTTTTCAAAAGGAGATTTCCAAGACAACCAAGAGTCCAAAATCCTTTCAAACACAGTCTCCAGAGTGAATCCACAAACATATCCATAAACAAGAGAGCATGAATCCACTGCGGGCAACCTATGCCACACATGAATTAGAAGCAAGAACAAACTTGGAAACTTGAATACCCGAATTCCAAGAACATAGGTCCAAAAACGAGAGCTGTTCACCCGAATGCAACATTGCTCTCACAAAGGATTGTATCAGCAGGAACCACTTTAAAAGGCCTCCATCCCTCCCATGGACTCATTCCGCATGCACCTGCTTTTCCACTCCTTATCTCTAAGCCTCTGAGAAAAACAAGTCTGTCTTTGCTGCATGCTCTACCTCTGCAATTCCAAGTGCCTTGATCTTGAACAATGGTTCTCAACCTGTGGTCCATGGACCACCAGTGGTCCGCAAGAAAGAAAATATGGTCTGCGGCCTCACAATTACTATACTGTTGTCTTGAAACCACGCAGCAACATGATCTCACAAAACCGCCGGAGCGGTACCTATTCATCTACTCACATTTGCATGTTTTCGAACTGCTAGATGGCAGAAGCTGGGGTTGACAGCAGAAGCTCATGCCACTCCCTGTATTTGAACCACACAAGCTCAGCAGCTCAGTGGTTTAACCTGCTGCACCACCAGGGGGCATCTTTAAAATAGTAAGCCTATGTATACACACACACACACACATGTATGTATGAAGGTTTCCCTTGACATTAAGTCTAGCTGTGTCCAATTCTGGGGTGTGATGCCCATCTCCATTTCTAAGCCAAAGAGCCAGCGTTGTTCATAGACACCTCCAAGGTCATGTGGCCAGCATGACTGCATAGAGTGCCGTTACCTTCCTGCCGGAGCGGTACCTATTCATCTACTCACATTTGCATGTTTTCGAACTGCTAGGTTGGCAGAAGCTGGGGCTGACAGCAGAAGCTGGGGCTGACAGCAGAAGCTCACGCTGCTCCTTGGATTTGAACCTGCGACCTTTTGGTCAACAAGCTCAGCAACTCAGCGGTTTAACCCACTGTGCCACCGGGGACTGGGCACCACAATTGAGGAGAGATATTGACAAGCTGGCATGTGTCCAGAGGAGGGCGACTAAAATGATCAAGGGTCTGGAGAACAAGCCCTATGAGGAGCGGCTTAAGGAGCTGGGCATGTTTAGCCTGAAGAAGAGAAGCCTGAGAGGAGATATGATAGCCATGTATAAATATGTGAGAGGAAGCCACAGGGAGGAGGGAGCAAGCTTGTTTTCTGCTTCCTTGGAGACTAGGACGGAACAATGGCTTCAAGCTACAAGAGAGGAGATGTCAGACTACACAGAGAAGAACTTCCTGACTGTGAGAGCCGTTCAGCAGTGGAACTCTCTGCCCCGGAGTGTGGTGGAGGCTCCTTCTTTGGAAGCTTTTAAACAGAGGCTGGATGGCCATCTGTCAGGGGTGATTTGAATGCAATATTCCTGCTTCTTGGCAGAATGGGGTTGGACTGGATGATGGCCCAGGAGGTCTCTTCCAACTCTTTGATTCTAGGATTCTATGAGTAATCAAGGTGGCCAAGTGAAACATTCACACCTAGCTCCAAGAGACCAGAGTTCTTCCTCCCACCCTGGACATCATTCCACAGATATACCAATCCCACTTGCCAAGTTTCCAACAGTCCTCATAACGTATTGTCAAAGGCTTTCATGGCCGGAATCACTGGGTTGTTGTAGGTTTTTTCGGGCTATATGGCCATGTTCTAGAGGCATTCTCTCCTGACGTTTCACCTGCATCTATGGCAAGTATTCTCAGAGGTCGTGAGGTCCTCCCAAACTCTGAGGATGCTTGCCATAGATGCAGGCGAAACATCAGGAGAGAATGCCTCTAGAGCAGGGGTCCTCAAACTTTTTAAACAGAGGGCCAGGTCACAGTCCCTCAAACTGTTGGAGGGCCGGATTATAATTTGAAAAAAAAATGAATGAATTCCTATGCACACTGCACATATCTTATTTGTAGTGCAAAAAACACTTAAAACAATACAATAATAATGAAGAACAATTTTAACAAATATATACCTATTAGTATTTTAATGGGAAGTGTGGGCCTGCTTTTGGCTGATGAGATAGGATCGTTGTTGTCGTCGTTGTCGTTGTCGTTGTCGTTGTGTGCTTTCAAGTCATTTCAGACTTAGGTTAATCCTGAGCGAGGGTCGGGTAAATGTCATTGGAGGGCCGTATCCAGCCCTCGGGCCTTAGTTTGAGGACCCCTGCTCTAGAACATGGCCATATAGCCCAAAAAAACCAACAACAACCTAGTCCTCCCAACCTCTGAGGATGCCTGCCATAGATGCAGGCGAAAAGTCAGGAGAGAATGCTTCTGGAACATGGCCATATAGCCCAAAAAAACCAACAACAACCTAGTCCTCCCAACCTCTGAGGATGCCTGCCATAGATGCAGGCGAAAAGTCAGGAGAGAATGCTTCTGGAACATGGCCATATAGCCTGGAGAAACCTATAACCACCCACTTGTCTCCTCCTTCCTCATCTCCTGAGCCCTCTGAACCTGACCAGGAGGATCCAACAGTGGGGTCCTTTGTTGGAATGTGCCTTGCAGGTGGAGATAGAGATGGAGATGGTGGGGGCCTGCCTCCTTCTGGTCTAGGTGTCCTCTGGGGGGTCCCTGCGAGGGCGGGGCTTGTGGGGCGGAAGGGGGTGGAGCCTGTTCTCCTCCTCCTCCTCCTCCTCCTCTTGGCAGGTGAGTCTCCATCCTTCCTTCCCTGCATCCCTGCATCCCTCCCTTTGGCAGCTGCGTCGCCAGGGCAACCGAGGGAGGAGGAGGGAGGGGGTCTCCTTGCTGCCCTCGAGCTTGCCCCCCAACACCCACCCATCAGATGAAGCGAGGAAGAGGAGGAGGAGGAGGAGGAGGAGGAAGAGGAAGGCCCAGCCCGCCTCCATGAACCAGCGTCGGCACCATCCTCATCATCACCTTCACCATCACTCTCGGAGGAGGAGGAGGATGAGGGAGAAGCGGAGGAGGCCCCCTCCCCGATGAAGAAGAGGAAGAGGAGGAGGAGGAGGAGGAAGGCCCAAAGGGGGGGGCCAGGGGGAGGAGGAGGAAGAGGAGGAGGAGGAGGAGGAGGGAGGCCCCTCCCGACGGAGAAGCAGGGCCTCGGCCCAGGTAGGCAGACAGACACACAGCCAAAATCAAGGCTTGGGAAGGGAGGGGAGGGGAGGGGGCACTGGCAGGGAGGGGTCTCCCCTTCCCATCTCCCCTTCCCCCCCCCCCCCCGGGTGTGGCCTCTTCTCCCTCTAATTTGGGGAGGGGTCTCCTCTATCCCTATGCTGTAGAAAATGGCCAGGTGAGGGGTCTCCTCTACCCCCCCCTCCCCAAGCCGAGCCCCCACCCTATTCAAAGCAAGGGCCACAATCCCTCCGTCTGGCTCTAAACCAAGCCCCCACCCCATTAAAAGCAGGCACGGGCCAACTTGGGCCCTCCCTCCAGGTGTTTTGGACTTCAACTCCCAGAATTCCTAACAGCCTACCGGCTGTTAGGAATTCTGGGAGTTGAAGTCCAAAACACCTGGAGGGAGGGCCCAAGTTGGCCCGTGCCTGGTCAAGCGTCACAGGTAGAATCCTAGGACCTTGCTTTGAATGGGGCACCCCAAGGCCATCCGTTCCCATGCCATTCTGCCCGTCCAAGCAATGTCTTCTTCCGTGTTTTGAATCCCAGAACTATAGGATCCTAAAAGGAAGGACCCTCAAAGGCCATCTAGTCCCTCCATCCCACCTTCACCCAAGCAAGGAAGGCCCCGTCCAAGCAATGTCTTCCTCCATCTGTGTTTTGGATCTCCGAACTAGAGGATCCTCAAGGAAGGGCCCTCAAAGACCACCCAGTCCTTCCGTCCCACCTCCGTCCAAGCAAGGAAGGCCCCATCCATCCAAGCCATGTCTTCTTCTGTCTGTGTTTTGAATCCCAAAGTGTTTAGGGATGGGACAGAACTAGAAGATCCCAAAGGAAGGGCTCTCAAAGGCTATCCAATCCCCGTCCCATCTTCAGCCAAGCAAGGAAAGTCCCACCCAAACAATGTCTTCTTCTGTCTGTGTTTTKAATCTCAGAGTGTTTGGGGATGGGACCAAATTAGAGAATCCTAGAAGGAATGGGMCRGAATTAGAAGATCCCAAAGGAAGGGCCCTSAAAGGCCATCCAATCCGTCCCATCTTCATCCAAGCAAGGAAAGTCCCACCCAAACAATGTCTTCTTCTGTCTGTGTTTTGAATCCCATCCCAACAATGTCTTCTTCCATCTTTGTTTTGAATCCCAAAGTGTTTGGGGATGGCACAGAATTGGCAAATCCTATAGGAATAGTCCTCGAAGGCCATCCAGTCTGTCCCCCCTTCATCCAAGGAAGGAAGGCCCAGTCCAAGCAAGGTCTTCTTCTGTCTCTGTTTTGAATACCAAAGTGTTTGGGGATGGGACAGAATTAGAGGATCCTAAAGGAAGGGCCCTCAAAGGCCATCCAGTCCATCCTACCTTCGTCCAAGCAAGGCAGGCCCTATCCAAACAATGTCTTCTTCCATCTTTGTTTTCAACCTCAGAGTGTTTAGGAATGGGACAGAACTAGAGGATCCTAAAGGAAGGGCCCTCAAAGGCCATCCAGACCCTCTGTCCCACCTTTGACCATGCAAGGCAGGCCCCATCCAAGCAACTTGTGGTTTCTCAAGTTGCTCCCTGATATGACCAAAAATCCAAGCGATGTCTTCTTCCATCTGTGTTTTGAATCTCAAAGTGTTTGGGGATGGGACAGAATTAGAAGATCCTAGAAGAGGGGCCCTCAAAGGCCATCCAATCCATCCCATCTTCATCCAAGCAAGGAAAGTCCCACCCAAACAATGTCTTCTTCCATCTTTCTTTTCAATCCCAAAGTGTTTGGGGATGGGACAGAACTAGAGGATCCCAAAGGAAGGGTCATCAAAGGCCATCCAATCGGTCCCATCTTCATCCAGGCAAGGAAAGTCCCACCAAAACAATGTCTTCTTCCATCTTTGTTTTCAACCTCAGAGTGTTTAGGAATGGGACAGAACTAGAGGATCCTAAAATAAGGGCCCTCAAAGACCATCCAATCCCTCTGTCCCACCTTTGTCCATGCAAGGCAGGCCCCATCCAAGCAGTTTCTCAAGTTGCTCCCTGACTCGACCAGAAATCCAAGTGATGTCTTCTTCCATCTGTGTTTTGAATCCCAAAGTGTTTGGGGATGGGACAGATTTAGAAGATCCCAAAGGAAGGGCCCTCAAAGACCATCCAGTCCACCCCATCTTCATCCAAGCAAGAAATGTTCCACCCAAACAATGTCTTCTTCTGCCTGTGTTTTGAATCCCATCCAAATGATGTCTTCTTCCATCTTTGTTTTGAATCCCAAAGTGTTTGGAGATGGCACAGAATTGGCAAATCCTAAAGGAATATTCCTCAAAGGCCATCCAGTCTGTCCCCCATTCGTCCAAGGAAGGAAGGCCCCATCCAAACAATGTCTTCTTCTGTCTGTTTTGAATCCCAAAGTGTTTGGGGATGGGACAGAATTAGAAGATCCCAAAGGAAGGGCCCTCAAAGGCCACCCAATCCGTCCCATCTTCATCCAAGCAAGAAAAGTCCCACCCAAACAATGTCTTCTTCTGCCTGTGTTTTGAATCCCAAGGTGTTTGGGAATGGAACAGAATTAGAGAATCCTAGAAGAGAAGCCCTCAAAGGCCATCTGGTCTGTCCCACCTTCATCCAAGCAAGAAAGCCCCATCCAAACGATGTCTTCTTCCATCTTTGTTTTGAATCCCAAAGTGTTTGGGGATGGCACAGAACTGACAAATCCTAAAGGAATAGTCCAAGGAAGGAAGGCCTCATCCAAGCAATGTCTTCTTCTGTCTGTTTTGAATCCCAAAGTGTTTAGGGATGGGACAGAATTAGAGGATCCCAAAGGAAGGGCCCTCAAAGGCCATCCAAAGGCTAGGGAAGTCCCACCCAAATAATGTCTTCTTCTGCCTGTGTTTTGAATCCCAAAGTGTTTGGGGATGGCCCAGAATTGGCAAATCCTAAAGGAATAGTCCTCAAAGGCCATCCAGTCTGTCCCCCCTTCGTCCAAGGAAGGAAGGCCCAGTCCAAGCAAGGTCTTCTTCTGTCTCTGTTTTGAATCCCAAAGTGTTTGGGGATGGCCCAGAATTGGCAAATCCTAAAGGAATAGTCCTCAAAGGCCATCCAGTCTGTCCCCCTTTCGTCCAAGGAAGGAAGGCCCAGTCCAAGCAAGGTCTTCTTCTGTCTCTGTTTTGAATCCCAAAGTGTTTGGGGATGGGACAGAATTAGAAGATTCTAAATGAAGGGCTCTCAAAGGCCATCCAGTCCATCCCACCTTCATCCAAGCAAGATGGGACAGAATTAGAGAATCCTAGAAGGAACAGAACAGAATTAGAAGATCCCAAAGGAAGGGCCCTCAAAGGCCATCCAGTCCGTCCCACCTTCATCCAAGCAAGAAAGCCCCATCCAAACAATATCTTCTTCCATCTTTGGTTTGAATCCCAAAGTATTTGGGAATGGCACAGAATTGGAGGATCCTAGAGGAAGGGCACTCAAAGGCCATCCAGTCTGTCCCCCCTTTGTCCAGACAGGAAGCCCCCATCCAAGGAATGGGTTCTTGTGTTTGAATCCCAAGGTATTTGGAATCCTAGAATTGGAGGAGACTCGGAAAGCTATTCAAGCTGCCCCCCTTCTGCACAATCTAAGCCAAACATGGGCAAACTTCAGCCCTCCCTCCAGGTGTTTTGGACTTCCACTCCCACAATTCCTAACACCCAGTAGGAATTGTGGGGCATGATGATGACCCCTTGATGGAGCTTCCAAGAGGACAAAGGCATGGGCCAACTTTGGCCCTCCCTCCAGGTGGTTTGGACTCCAACTCCCACAATGTGGGTAATCAGATGATTTCTCGATTGACTTCAGTGTCCAAGAGGACAAAGGCATGGGCCAACTGGCTGTTAGGAATTATGGGAGTTGAAGTCAAAAACACATGGAGGGAGGGCTGAAGTTGGCCCATGCCTTTGTCCTCTTGGAACTGGACACTTAAGTCAACCAAAGGGTCATCTACATACCCACATTGTGGGAGTTGAAAACACTTGGAGGGAGAATCCAAGTTGGCCCATGCCTTTGTTCTCTTGGAACTGGACACTTAAGTCAACCAAAGGGTCATCTCCATACCCACATTGTGGGAGTTGAAAACACTTGGAGGGAGGATCCAAGTTGGCCCATGCCTTTGTTCTCTTGGAACTGGACACTTAAGTCAACCAAAGGGTCATCTCCATACCCACATTGTGGGAGGAGAAAACACTTGGAGGGAGAATCCAAGTTGGCCCATGCCTTTGTTCTCTTGGAACTGGACACTTAAGTCAACCAAAGGGTCATCTCCATACCCACATTGTGGGAGTAGAAAACACTTGGAGGGAGGATCCAAGTTGGCCCATGCCTTTGTTCTCTTGGAACTGGACACTTAAGTCAACCAAAGGGTCATCTCCATACCCACATTGTGGGAGTTGAAAACACTTGGAGGGAGGATCCAAGTTGGCCCATGCCTTTGTTCTCTTGGAACTGGACACTTAAGTCAACCAAAGGGTCATCTCCATACCCACATTGTGGGAGTTGAAAACACTTGGAGGGAGAATCCAAGTTGGCCCATGCCTTTGTTCTCTTGGAACTGGACACTTAAGTCAACCAAAGGGTCATCTCCATACCCACATTGTGGGAGTTGAAAACACTTGGAGGGAGGATCCAAGTTGGCCCATGCCTTTGTTCTCTTGGAACTGGACACTTAAGTCAACCAAAGGGTCATCTCCATACCCACATTGTGGGAGTAGAAAACACTTGGAGGGAGGATCCAAGTTGGCCCATGCCTTTGTTCTCTTGGAACTGGACACTTAAGTCAACCAAAGGGTCATCTCCATACCCACATTGTGGGAGTAGAAAACACTTGGAGGGAGGATCCAAGTTGGCCCATGCCTTTGTTCTCTTGGAACAGGACACATTGGATTATGTAACTTTGGGAGCTTGCTGGGGGGTGCACAATGACCCCCTTGATGAATGTACTCTAATGCAACGTCTCTCCTCTCCATTCCCCCCGCAGCACGCCCCCTCACCTGCCCCCTTCCTCTCCGTCCGGCCCTCGGAAGATGAATGCACTCCCCCAAGAAGCCCTGATCTCGGTCTTTCTGCAGTTCATTGAGGATCGGGGCCGCTGGACCTACGGGGCCCTGAGCCGGACCTGCTCCCCGGGAGAACTCCTGCGCAACGAGATGAACCTTCTGTACCGCAAGAGCAAGGTGGAGTGGAAGCAGAGCAAGGACGAGGAGCCCAAGAAGGGGTGAGCGGGGCCGCGGGGAGGGGGCACGCTGGGTCCGTTCTGGGTGGCAGTCCGAACTTTGCAATCATAGAGATGTGAAAGAGAACCTCACAAGACCCCCAAAGGCAGTGGTTCTCAAGCTTCCTAACGCCGTGACCCCTTAATACAATTCCTCATGTTGTGGTGACCCCAACCCTAAAATTATTTTTGTTGCTACTTCATAACTGGAATTTTGCTACTGTTACGAATCGTCATGTAAATACCTGATAGGCAGGATGTAATTTCATTCTCTGGATCTTGGGAGTTGTAGTTGCTGGGATTTATAGTTCACCTACAATCAAAGAGCATTCAGAACTCCACCAACAATGGAATTGATCCAAACTTGGCACATAGAACGCCCATGACCAGGAAAAAATAATGAAAGGGTTGGGTGAGCATTGACCTTGAGTTTGGGAGTTGTAGTTCACCTATCTCCAGAAAGCACCATGGACTCATGCAATGGTGGATCTGGACCAAACTTGGCACGAATACTCAATATGCCCAAATGTGAACACTGGCGGAGTCTGGGGAAAATAGATCTTGATATTTGGTAGTTGTAGTTGCTGGGATTTATAGTTCACCTACAATCACAGAGCATTCTGAACCCCATTCTGAACCCTGATAGAATTGGGCCAGACTTCCCACACAGAACTCCCATGGCCAGCAGAAAATACTGTGTATCCTGATGGTCTTTGGCGACCCCTCTGACACCCCGTCGCGACCCCCCCCCAGGGGTCCCAACCCCCAGGTTGAGAAACACTGCCCAAAGGCCATCTAGTCCAGCCCCCTTCCAGGCAGGAAGGAACAAACCAAGCTCTCCCGACAGATGGCCATCCAGCCTCTGCCTGGAAACCTCCACAGAAGGAGACTCTATCCTGTGTGGATCCGCTCTGGGTTGTAGTCTGACCTTTATAAAGGTTCACTAGGGAGGTGGCTTTGGGTGTGTCGACACCGTAGAATGAATGCCCCTTGGCACCATTTCAACTACCATGGCTCAACGCTATGGAATCCTGGGAGTTGTTGTTGAGTGCATCTACGGTGCGGAATCAATGTGGTTTGGCACCTCTCTAACTCCACAATCGTGGGACTTGAAAAGAGAGATCTGAGACCCCTCCTACACTGTGCTTCTATCCCAGGATGTGATCCCAGATTATCTGTTTATCCCAAGGGGGCACGATGCCTGGCTTGAGAGCAGTACGGGTGAAAAAGATCTTGGAGTCCTCAAGGACAACAAGTTAAACATGAGCCAGGAATGTCATACGGCGGCAAAAAAAGCCAACGGGATTTTGGCCTGCATCAATAGGAGCCTAGTGTCTAGATCCAGGGAAGTCCTGCTCCCCATGCTCTATTCTGCTTTGGTTAGACCACTTTACCTGGAATATTGTGTCCAATTCTGGGCACCACAATTCAAGAGAGATGTTGACAAGCTGGAATGTGTCCAGAGGAGGGCGACTCAAATGATCAAGGGTCTGGAGAACAAGCCCTATGAGGAGCGGCTTAAAGAGCTGGGCATGTTTAGCCTGGAGAAGAGAAGGCTGAGAGGAGACATGATGAGAGCCATCTATAAGTATGTGAGAAGAAGTCATAGAAAGGAGGGAGCAAGCTTGTTTTCTGCTTCCCTGGAGACTAGGATGCAATGGAGCCATGGCTGCAAACTACAAGAAAGGAGATTCCATCTGAACRTTAGGAAGAACTTCCTAGCAGTGAGAGCTGTTCAGCAGTGGAACTCTCTGCCCCAGAGTGTGGCAGAGGCTCCTTCTTTGAAGGTTTTGAAGCAGAGGTTGCATGGCCATCTGTCAGGGGTGCTTTGGATGTGATTTTCCTGCTTCTTGGCAGAATGGGGTTGGACTGGATGGCCCACCAGGTCTCTTCCAACTCTAGGATTCTAGGATTCTATGTTCAGCAGTGGAACTCTCTGCCCCAGAGTGTGGCGGAGGGTCCTTCTTTGGAGGCTTTGAAGCAGAGGTTGCATGGCCATCTGTCAGGGGTGCTTTAAATGTGATTTTCTTGCTTCTTGGCAGAATGGGATTGGACTAGATGGCCCACCAGGTCTCTTCCAACTCTAGGATTCTATGTTCAGCAGTGAAACTCTCTGCCCCAGAGTGTGGTGGAGGCTCTTTCTTTGGAGGCTTTGAAGCAGAGGTTGCATGGCCATCTGTCAGGGGTGCTTTGAATGCAATTTTCCTGCTTCTTGGCAGAACAGGGTTGGACTGGATGGCCCACCAGGTCTCTTCCAACTCTAGGATTCTGTGATCCGGTGGTGCAGTGGGCTAAACCCTTGTGTTGGCAGGACTGAAGTCAGACAGGTCAGAAGTTCAAATCCGGGGAGAGTATGGATGAGCTCCCTCTGTCAGCTCCAGCTCCCCATGCGGGACATAAGAGAAGCCTCCCACAAGGATGGTAAAACATCAACACATCTGGACAATGTCCCCTGGGCAACATCCTTGCAGATGGCCAATTCTGAGCTCCCTCTGTCAGCTCTAGCTCCCCATGCAGGACATAAGAGAAGCCTCCCACAAGGATGCTAAAACATCAACACATCTGGGCAATGTCCCCTGGGCAACATCCTTGCAGATGGCTAATTCTGAGCTCCCTCTGTCAGCTCTAGCTCCCCATGCAGGACATAAGAGAAGCTTCCCACAAGGATGCTAAAGCATCAACACATCTGGGCAATGTCCCTTGGGCAACATCCTTACAGATGACCAATTCTCTCACACCAGAAGCGACTTGCACTTTCTCAAGTTGCTCCTATGTATCAGTGGAGACTCATATAATCTAATTGAAAGCAGATATCCTGGCAACAGATCCTGGAATAGAAAGGGCCTGAGTTGCCAAACCTTATCCCCACCTGCCTTGCAGAGCTCCTGTAAAATTCAGACTGAAATCCGGAGCAGACCCATACGTTTCCTATCTGCGGAAATGGAGTGGTTAAACCCAAACGAGAGAAAAGACACGCTGAATGTGTGTTGAATGACACGCTTGGGGTTTGGTTTCCTGGGGGAGCTGCCAATTCCGTGTCTCGCTTTGGAAAGGGCTTTTTCCTTCTTAGCTGTGGGATTACCGCTCCCATCATCCTGGCGCACGTGGCCGGCCGGTCAGTTTGCTCTAGCGTGGGTCTCCCTGACGTAATGCTCAGCCGCGGGACAAAAAGGGTTAAGGTCTCTGCCAGGATGATGTTGCCGGGCTCCTACAGGTCACCCGGACGCAGTT
Source organism: Anolis sagrei ordinatus (assembly GCF_025583915.1). Taxonomy (NCBI): domain Eukaryota; kingdom Metazoa; phylum Chordata; class Lepidosauria; order Squamata; family Anolidae; genus Anolis; species Anolis sagrei. The sequence continues at coordinate 1,740,349 of NW_026847660.1, read as the reverse complement.
TCCATGGAAACCGCTGGGCCATCCGCCAGCATCCTTGCTGCATCCTCCGGCTTTTGGTACCCAGGACCCTTCACTCCAGCAAATAATGCAAAAATGGGGAGGGAGGAGAGGGCGAGGATGATGGGCTGTAAAGGGGTCTTAAAGCGGGATGAACACGCCATGCGGACTGGACAGCGATGGCTTTTATTATGTTTTGGAAGCACAGCTAAGCCCCAAAGCATCCTTTAGACAGCCCCTCCAAATAGGGATGTGTCTAAAGCAGGCATGGACCAACTTTGTCCTTCTGGGTGTTTTGGACTCCAACTCCCACCATTCCTAACAGCCTCAGGCCCCTTCCTTTTGCCCCTCAGCCGCTTAAGCGGCTGAGGGGCAAAAGGAAGGGGCCTGAGGCTGTTAGGAATGGTGGGAGTTGGAGTCCAAAACACCCAGAAGGACAAAGTTGGTCCATGCCTAATCGAAAGCATTGAATGTATGCAATTTGAGACTACTTTCAATGCTATGGAATCCTGCAAGTCGTAGTTTTCCAAGGTCATGGTCCTTCTCCAAAGGCGCCACTTTCACTGCTGTGGCCTCATGGATCCGCCTCTCAAATACGCTCCTGGCTTCTCCTGCTGCTCCTAAAATCCCATTTTTGCAAAACCGGAAGCGGATTAATGCCTTCGGTGAGCTTTTAGTGGCTCCGAAGGGTGTTGGCCGCGCAGCCAAATGCAACAGCGGCCAATGTTGTTCTTTGTGCTGTGTCTTTCGACAAAGGTATTTCTGTTTTGTGGATTTGGGGCGTTGCTGGATTTCGTTGCCTGAGTCCTTTGTTGTTTAATGAACTTGTAAATGGTTTTGATTCTGTAGCTGGATTCTTTTTTGTATGCTTCTAAGCTTCTCTGGGTTTACAAGGTTCTTGAAAACCATCTGCGGTCTTCTAATATTGTGGGAATTTGGATATGAATGAAAGCAGTGAGAATGATTTCCCCTTGGAGGGTTCAAAGGTGACCCACCATAGTTGCCCACCCAAATATAAGATCTCTTCCAAAGGCAGCATGTTTCGGGATTGCACAGAATTACTGAGCAACTTTGTGTAAATAATGACATGCTGCTCTGAGGTTTGCACCTTTATCTATCCAAACCAGGGCCCAATTCCTGGCTTGTTTTGGTGCAAGAGAGCCTTGTGCAAGAGAGCAGTACGTGTGAAAAAGATCTTGGAGTCCTTGTGGACAAGTTAAACATGAGCCAAGAATGTGATGTGGTGGCAAAAAAGTCCAATGGGATTTTGGCCTGCATCAAGAGGAGCCTAGTGTCTAGATCTAAGGAAGTCCTGCTCCCCATGCTCTATTCCGCCTTGGTTAGACCACACCTGGAATACTGTGTCCAATTCTGGGCACCACAATTGAAGGGAGATGTCGACAAGCTGGAATGTGTCCAGAGGAGGGCAACTAAAACAATCAAGGGTCTGGAGAACAAGCCCTATGAGGAGTGGCTTAAGGAGCTGGGCATGTTTAGCCTGAAGAAGAGAAGGCTGAGAGGATATATGATGAGGGCCGGGTATCTTGAAAGATAACAGGGAAGGAAGGGACAGTTTTGATCTCAATGGGAAGGGAATTCCAAAGAGCCAGGGCAGCTACTCATAGAATCATAGAATCCTAGAGTTGGAAGAGACCTCCTGGGACATCCAGTCCAACCCCATTCTGCCAAGAAGCAGGAATATTGCATTCAAAGCACCCCTGACAGATGGCCATCCAGCCTCTGTTTAAAAGCTTCCAAAGAAGGAGCCTCCACCACACTCCGGGGCAGAGAGTTCCACTGCTGAACGGCTCTCACAGTCAGGAAGTTCTTCCTCGTGTTCAGATGGAATCGCCTCTCTTGTAGTTTGAAGCCATTGTTCCATTGCGTCCTAGTCTCCAAGGAAGCAGAAAACAAGCTTGCTCCCTCCTCCCTGTGGCTTCCTCTCACATATTTATACATGGCCTTCATCATATCTCCTCTCAGCCTTCTCTTCTTCAGGCTAAACATGCCCAGCTCCTTAAGCCGCTCCTCATAGGGCTTGTTCTCCAGACCCTTGATCGTTTTAGTCGCCTGAGAAGACCCAGTATCTCTTGTATTTGTGATAGCAGTGGTGGCAATGAGAGAAGGGTCTCACTGGAAGATCTTAATGATTGGGCAGGTTGGTAAGAGGTGATGCGGTCAGATAGGTCAGTTGTGCCTGAACCATTAGGGCCTTTAAATCAGCACCTTGAATCAGGCCCGGAAACATAGAGCAGATGCTGTAACAGGGATCCAGCACCTGTCAGTCACTTGGTTGCAGATCTCTGAACTAGTTGGAATTTCCGGGCAATTTTCAAGGGTAGCCCCGTTACAGTAGTTTAGATCAAGAGGAGCCTAGTGTCTAGATCTAAGGAAGTCATGCTCTCCGTGCTCTATTCCGCCTTGGTGAGACCACACCTGGAATATTGTGTCCAATTCTGGGCACCACAATTGAAGGGAGATATTGACAAGCTGGAATGTGTCCAGAGGAGGGCGACTCAAATGATCAAGGGTCTGGAGAACAAGCCCTATGAGGAGCGGCTTAAGGAGCTGGGCATGTTTAGCCTGAAGAAGAGAAGGCTGAGAGGAGATATGATAGCCATGTATAAATATGTGAGAGGAAGCCACAGGGAGGAGGGAGCAAGCTTGTTTTCTGCTTCCCTGGAGATTAGGATGCAAAACAATGACTTCAAACTACAAGAAAGGAGATTCCATCTGAACATGAGGACTTCCTGACTGTGAGAGCCGTTCAGCAGTGGAACTCTCTGCCCCGGAGTGTGGTGGAGGCTCCTTCTTTGGAAGCTTTGAAACAGAGGCTGGATGGCCATCTGTCAGGGGTGATTTGAATGCAATATTCCTGCTTCTTGGCAGAATGGGGTTGGACTGGATGATGGCCCAGGAGGTCTCTTCCAACTCTTTGATTCTATGATTCTATGATATTGTGGGAATTTGGATATGAATGAAAGCAATGAGAATGATTTCCCTATTTGTGGGTTCGAAGGTGTGCTTGAGACCCACCATAGATGCCCAGCCAAACATAAGATCTCTTCCAAAGGCAGCATGTTTGGGGATTGCACAGAATTACTGAGCAACTTTGCATGAATAACAATGATATGCTGCTCTGAGGTTTGCACCTTTACCTATCCAAATCGGGGTCCAATTCCTGGCTTGTTTTGATGCCAACGCGACTACCTTGTGCAAATGAGAGCAAGCATGAGAGCCATGTTTAAATATCTGAAAGCATGTCCCATTGAGAAAGGAGCCAACTTATTTTCTGCTGCTTGAGAGACCAGGACACAATGGGCGCCATGTGTTCACATGGCAGGAAAAGACATTCCATTTAAACACCAGGAAGAATAAACACCGACAATTAGAGCTATTCAGCAGTGGGATATGCTGCCTTGGAGTCCATTGGCATCCCCATCTATGGAGCTTTTCAAGCAAGGGCTGGATGGGCTTTTGTTGGGGGTGGTTCGCTTGTGTCTTCTTCTCTGGGTTTTTTAAAGCAGAGGCTGGATGGTTGTCTGTTGGGAAAGCTTTGGAGCAGGCGGAGATAGAATCATAGAATCAAAGAGTTGGAAGAGACCTCATGGGCCATCCAGTCCAACCCCCTGCCAAAAAGCAGGAATATTGCATTCAAATCACCCCTGACAGATGGCCATTCAGCCTCTGTTTAATGGTGGCGGGGTATAAATAAAGTTTATTATATTGTCGAAGGCTTTCATGGCCGGAATCACTGGGTTGTTGTAGGTTTTTTTTGGGCTATATGGCCATGGTCTAGAAGCATTTTCTCTCTTGTTGTTGTTGTTGTTGTTGTTGTTGTTGTTGTTGTTGTTATTATTATTATTATTATTATTATTATTATTATTATTATTATTTCTTCCCTGCATGGCAGAAGACTGGATTGGACTGAGTGGCTTGGGCAAACTGGGGCCCTCTGGGTGTTTTGGACTTCAAATCTCACAATTTCTAACAGCCAGCTGTTAGGAGTTGTGGAAGTTGGAGTCCAAAACCCCTGGAGGGAAGGCTCAAGTTGGCCCATGCCTTTGTTCTCTTGGAACTGGACACTCAAGTCGATCAGGGGATCATCTGCATACCCACGTTGTGGGTGTTGGAGTCCAAAACACCTGGAAGAAGGGCTGAATTTGGCCCATGCCTTTGTTCTCTTGGAACTGAACACTCAAGTCAATCAAGGGTCATCTGCATACCCACATTGTGGGGGTTGGAGCCCAAAATACCTGGAGGGAGGGCCCAAGTTGGCCCACGCCTTTGTCCTCTTGGTACCTGACACTTAAGTCAATCAAGGGGTCATCTGCATTCCTACATTGTGGAAGTTGGAGTCCAAAACACCTGGAGGGAGGGCTGAATTTGGCCCATGCCTTTGTCCACTCAGAACTGGACACTTAAGTCACTCAAGGGGTCATCTGCATTCCTACGTTGTGGAAGTTGGAGTCCAAAACACCTGGAGGGAGGGATCATGTTGGCCCATGCCTTTGTTCTCTTGGAACTGGACACCTGAGTCAACCAAGGGGTCATCTGCATTCCCACATTGTGGAAGTTGGAGTTCAAAACACCTGGAGGGAAGGCTGAATTTGGCCCATGCCTTTGTCCACTCAGAACTGGTCACTTAAGTAAATCAGGAGTCATCTGCATTCCCATATTGTGGGGATTGGAGCCCACCTGGAGGGAGGGCCCAAGTTGGCCCATGCCTTTGTCCTGTTGGAAGGGGACACTTAAGTCAATAAAGGGATCATCTGCATACCCATGTTATGGGAGTTGGTGTCCAAAACACCTGGAGGGAGGGCCCAAGTTGGCCCATGCCTTTGTCCACTCAGAACTGGACACTTCAGTCAGCCAAGGGGTCATCTGCATTCCCACACTGTGGAAGTTGGTGTCCAAAACACCTGGAGGGAGGGCTGAATTTGGCCCATGTCTTTGTCCACTCAGAACTGGACACTGAAGTCAACCAAGGGGTCATCTGCACCCTCACCTTGTGGGAGTTGGAACCCAAAACACTTGGAGGGAGGGCCCCTGTTTGCCCAGGTTTGCTTAGGGTCCCTTCCAACTCGGGCCTTGTGATGCCTGGGGTCAGGGGGCACGGGCCTGACGCCTATTGAGCGTGAGAGACAGAAGAAGTTGGCCTTAGATGAACACATTTTTCAAAGGGGAGGGTGGCTTTGGAAAGCGCCAGGAAGAAGGAGGGTGGGGCAAAACCACCGCCGCCGCTGTGCCAGCGCTGCTTGTCTCCTTGGCTGCGAAGGAATGAACGAATGAACCAATGCACGCTGCCGGCGCTGCCGTTGTGCCGGTGGGTCTGGTGTGAGGAGGAGGGCGATGCCAGAGCGGCTGGGCCCCAGTGAGGCGGCTGCCTCGCTGTCTCGGGAAGCAGAGGAGCCGGGCAGAGCGGCCGAGGCGGGTTTGTTTACTGGGCGCAGAGGCGGCGGCGGCAGCAGCATCAGCATCAGCACCATCAGCATCCTCTGCCCATGGCTGAATCAGCTGCACCCGGGTGTGTGCGCATCGGCATCGTCATGCCTTTAAGGCCTGGGGCTTGTGGGGAAGGGGAGACCGGTCAACGGGGAAGGGGGCTAGGTTTCAGGGGAGGCCCCACCTAAACCTCTATGCCTACTGCAGTGAGTGGCCCTTGGCTGTGTCTGTGGGGTGGGGAGAGAACCGTGGAGAACCGTGGAAGGCGGTGCAAAGGAGCCTGGGATGCATCTGGGGAGGGAATCAAGGGCCCCCTGCAGACTGCGCGTGACCCCCGCCTGACCCCTCTCATCCCCATCTGACCTTTCTGGCTAAGAGCCTTGCTGCCCCTCCTTCCAGCTGCCAGCTTCGTCTCATTGTGCGCCAGGGAATCACTCTTGCCTGGCAGAGCATGGGCCAACTTGGGCCCTCCCTCCAGTTGTTTTGGACTCCAACACCCACAACGTGGCTATGCAGATGATCCCTAAATTGACTGAAGTGTGCAGTTCCAAGAGGACAAAGGCATGGTCCAACTTTGGCCCCTCGTCCAGGTGTTTTGGACTCTGACTCCCACAACGTGGGGATGCAGATGACCTCTTGGTTGACTTGAGTGTCCACTTCGAAGAGGGCAAAGCCATAGGCCAACTTGGGCCCTCCCTCCTGGTGTTTTGGACTCCGAATCCCACAACGTGGAGATGATCCCTAGATTGACTTAAGTGTGCAGTTCCAAGAGGACAAAAGCATGGGCCAACTTCGGCCTTTCGTCTATGTGTTTTGGAGTGCAAAGCCCATAACGTGGGTATGCAGATGATCCCTAAATTGACTGAAGTGTGCGGTTCCAAGGGGACAAATGCATGGGCCAACTTCGGCCCTTCCTCCAGGTGTTTTGGACTCCAACTTCCATAACGTGGGTATGCAGATGAGTGTCCAGTTCCAAGAGGGCAAAGCCATAGGCCAACTTGGGCCCTCCCTCCAGGTGTTTTGGACTCCGACTCCCACAATGTGGGGATCCAGATGATCCCTTGATTGACTTAAGTGTCTGATTCCAAGAGGACAAATGCATGGGCCAACTCTGTTTTGGACTCCAACTCCCACAACGTGGGTATGCAGATGATCTGATTGATTTAAGTGTCTGATTCTAAGAGGACAAAAGCATGGGCCAACTTGGGCCCTCCCTCCAGGTGTTTTGGACTCCGACTCCCACAACGTGGGTATGCAGATGATCCCTTAATTGACTTAAGTGTCTGATTCCAAGAGGACAAAAGCATGGGCCAACTTGGGCCCTCCCTCCAGGTGTTTTGGACTTCAACTCCCACCATTCCTAACAGCCAGTAGGCCCATGCCTGATGCAGCTTGACATCCCTTTAACTACCAGGGCCTTGTAATCCTAGTATCTGTAGCCTTCTCTGCCTTGCCGAACCACAGCTTCCAGGATTCCATAGCATTGTGTTGCAGCAGTCAAAGTGCTGCCAAACTGCATTAATTCCATATTGTGGAGGCACCCTAGGCCTTAAGGAGCCTGTCCCAGGGTTGCACTTACTGAAGACAGGAGTTTGGCAATTGGATAGCCTTCCAAGTTCAGACTAGAGCCCAGAGCGGATGCCCTACCATCCTTGCTGGGAAATCCAAGTATCAGCTTTACTTCTACTGCACCTTTGGCCTAATTTTGGGAATCAAGGTAGCAGATGGTTTGAAGTATATGACTTAAAACAAGAATTGAACTATAGAAACAGCTTAAAATATATGTTTAAAAATGATAAATAGGAGATGAAAATGGCAGTATAATTAGATGTGGGGTTCCCTTTCCTTGGCGGTCTGCTTGGTGCCAAACATGGTTCGGTATCCAGGCCTTTGGGGCCCAATTGATTTTGCCTGAAATCAATTGGGCCCCAAAGGCTTGAATACTGAACCCTGCACATGTGAGGGTTTGCATTGTCCCGAGCTGGTTTTGACCTGCTCTCACTGGTCAGATGCCTGGAAATGCTTTTGTCGATGTTTTATTTCCTGTTTTAAATTGCTTTAAACGGTTTCGATTGATTTTATCGCCTGCTGCCCTGAGATCATTCGACAGAGAACGCAAACAGAAATATTCTCATAGATAAATAACTCCCCGTGGCCCTGGGTGGAATGGCTGATGCTCGGGGATGAGGGGAAGTGCAATCCAAGGCCATACAGAAAGTGCCTACCAGCTGTTATGAATTGTGGGAGTTGGAGTCCAAAACATCCAGAGGGAGGGCCAAAGTTGGCCCATGCCTGATTTAGAGAGTGTGTAAGGAAGTCCTGGAGTTTTGGATACTAGTTCCCACAACATAGGTATGCAGATGATCCCTTGATTGACTTAAGTCTCCAGTTCCAAGACGACAAAGGCATGGGCCAACTTTAGCCCTCCCTCCAGGTGTTTTGGACTCCAACTCCCATAATGTGCGTATGCAGATGACCCTTTGGTTGACTTGAGTGTCCAGTTCCAAGAGGACAAAGGCATGGGCCAACTTTAGCCCTCCCTCCAGGTGTTTTGGACTCCAACTCCCACAACGTGGGTATGCAGATGATCCCTAGATTGACTTAAGTGTGCGGTTCCAAGAGGACAAATGCATGGGCCAACTTGGGCCCTCCCTTCAGGTGTTTTGGACTCTGACTCCCACAATGTGGGGATGCAGATGACCCTTTGGTTGACTTGAGTGTCCAGTTCCAAGTAGACAAAGGCATGGGCCAACTTGGACCCTCCCTCCAAGTGTTTTGGACTTCAACTCTCACAACATGAGGATGCAGATGATCCCTTGATTGACTTAAGTATCCACTTCTGAGAGGACAAAGGCATGGCCAACTTGGGCCTTCCCTCCAGATTTTTGGACTCCCAACTTTCACAATTCCTAACAGCTGGTAGGCTTTTAGGAATTGTGGGAGTTGAAGTCCAAAACACCTGGAGGGAGGGCCCAAGTTGACCCACGCCTGATGCAGCTATACATCCCTTTAGCTACCAGGGCTGTGCAATCCTAGGATCTGTAGCCTTCTCTGACATAGTGCCGGTGCCTCACTGAGCCATAGCTCCCAGGATTCCATAGCTGTTATGAACTGTGAAAGTTGGAGTCCAAACACCTGGAGGACCGGTTTGCCCATGCCTGCTTTAACATCTCCAAGCTCCAACCATGGTGACCAGCAGAAACCCAGAAGCTCCCAACAATATGAGCAGGAAGTTGGCTTTAGTCCCCAAGCGAGGCCTTTGGAGGTCTGCTTAGGCCAATATTGTCACCAGCAATGGCTCTCTGCTCTAAGTGTCTCCCACCCAAAGAGCAGCCACCTCCAGCCTTGCTTGTCTAGCAAAAGACAGAGTTGGGAGCCTTCTCAATCGTTTCCATTGCAGTTCAATATCACCAGCTCCCAGCCAGGGGAATGTTAATAGATTCTAAATGGTTTTAATAGTTCATTGTTTACTCCATTGGGAGATAGTGGCGGGGTATAAATAAAGATTATTATTATTATTATTACTACTATTATTATTATTATTTAAGTGTTGTTAGTCACTTTGGGTCTCCTTTTAGAGAGATAATGTGGGATATTATTATTGTTGTTGTTGTTGTTGTTTGATACACAACAAGATGAGTCCACAGCAAACAAGATTACAATGCTGGTTGTTGTATTGGATCACACGTCGGACCCTTCCCTATTATTATTATTATTATTATTATTATTATTATTACTATTACTATTATTATTATTATTATTATTTAAATGTTGTTAGTCACTTTTAGATTTGTAGAGTTGTTAGTCACTTTGGGTCTCCTTTTAGAGAGATAATGTGGGATATTATTATTGTTGTTGTTGTTGTTGTTTGATACACAACAAGATGAGGCCACAGCAAACAAGATCACAATGCTGGTTGTTGTATTGGATCACATGTCGGACCCTTCCCTATTATTATTATTATTATTATTATTATTATTATTACTATTATTATTATTATTATTATTATTATTATTATTATTATTATTTAAATGTTGTTAGTCACTTTTAGATTTGTAGAGTTGTTAGTCACTTTGGGTCTCCTTTTAGAGAGATAATGTGGGATATTATTATTGTTGTTGTTGTTGTTGTTTGATACACAACAAGATGAGTCCACAGCAAACAAGATTACAATGCTGGTTGTTGTATTGGATCACACGTCGGACCCTTCCCTATTATTATTATTATTATTATTATTATTATTATTATTACTATTATTATTATTATTATTATTATTTAAATGTTGTTAGTCACTTTTAGATTTGTAGAGTTGTTAGTCACTTTGGGTCTCCTTTTAGAGAGATAATGTGGGATATTATTATTGTTGTTGTTGTTGTTGTTTGATACACAACAAGATGAGGCCACAGCAAACAAGATCACAATGCTGGTTGTTGTATTGGATCACATGTTGGACCCTTCCCAAGTGTCTAGGACTGTGTGATGTATTGGTGAATAATGCGTGCAAAAGCCCAGTAGGCTTTTGCAGCTGACAGGTGGTCATTTTGTCAGCACTGATTGTTTTTAAGTACAGGCCAAGGTCTTGAGGCACTGCACCCAGTGTGCCGATCACCACTGGGACCCCCTTGACTGGCTTGTGCCAAAGTCTTGGCAGTTCGATCTTTAAATCCTCATATCATGTCGGCTTTTCCAGTTGCTTCTCATTATTATCATTATTCCTAGTACTACTATTATTATATCCCACATTATCTCTCTAAAAAGAGACCCAAAGTGATGAATTATCATCATCATCATCATCATCATCATCATCATCATCATTTAAGGCAAGATCTTTTCATAGCTGTACCTTGTTGCTGGGAAGAGAACCCAGGACCTTCAGCAGAGGAATAGAGGAAGCTGCCGTGAGGCTGAGTTTGGTCCATTTAATAATAAGACTCTGGCACAAGCCAGTCAAGGGGGTCCCAGTGGTGATCGGCACACTGGGCGCAGTGCCTAAAGACCTTGGCCTGCACTTAAACACAACCGGCACTGACAAGATTACCATCTGTCAGCTGGAAAAAGGCCACCGTACTAGGATCTGCACACATTTATTTATTATTTATTTTGTGTATTTCTACCCCGCCCTTCTCAACCCCCGAGGGGGGACTCAGGGCGGCTTACAAAGGCACAATTCGATGCCAGCATCACATAACAGTAATAAAACAAATAGCATCAATTAACAGTTAAACAACCATTCCTGCATTACAACAATAAAACCAATAAAACTAGTAAAACCAATACAAACCCAATTACTCCTCATTGACGGTCAGCGTTCGCTATCTCATAGTCCAAATTCCATTTCCACATTGTCAGTCCTGTCAGTCCTAGTCATTTGATTGTCCTTATCTAGTTGTCAGATTGCCCAAAGGCCTGGTCCCACAACCACGTCTTTACCTTCCTCCTGAAGGAGAGGAGGGATGTTGATGCCCTGATTTCCCCAGGGAGTGAATTCCACAGGTGAGGGGCCACCACCAAGAAGGCCCTGCTCCTCGTCCCCACCAACCTCACTTGTGATAGCGGTGGGGTCGAGAGCAAGGCCTCCCCAGATGATCTCAAATTCCGGGGTGGGACGTAGAGGGAGATACGTTCAGACAGATACGCTGGGCCGGAACCATAAAGGGTTCTGTAGGTCAAAACCAGCACTTTGAATTGTGCTCGGAACTGGATCGGCAGCCAGTGGAGCTGACAAAACAGGGGGGTGGTATGCTCCCTGTATGACGCTCGGTGAGTAATCTGGCTGCCGCTCGCTGGACCAGTTGAAATTTCCGAACAGTCTTTAAGGGCAACCCCACGTAGAGTGCGTTGCAGTAGTCTATTCGGATGTAACAAGAGCGTGGACCACTGTGGCCAGATCAGACTTCCCAAGGTATGGGCGCAACTGGTGCACAAGTTTTAATTGTGCAAAAGCTCTCCCGGCCACCGCCGAAACCTGGGATTCCAGGCTCAGCGATGAGTCCAGGATCACTCCCAAGCTGCGAACCTGCGTCTTCAGGGGGAGTGTAACCCCATCTAACACAGGCTGTAACCCTATGCCCTGTTCGGCCTTACGACTGACCAGTAGGACCTCTGTCTTGTCTGGATTCAGTTTCAATTTGTTAGCTCTCATCCAGTCCGATACATCCGATACATATCCGCCGATACATCACACAGTCCTAGACACTTGGGAAGTGTCCGACATGTGATCCAATACAACAGCCAGCAGAGTGACCGTGTTTGCTGTGTACTAATCTTGTTGTGTTTCAAATAATAATAATAATAATAATAATAATAATAATAATAAATATTTATATTCCGCTTGTCTCCCTAATGGGACCCAAAGTGGCTCACAACATAATACAATACAAATTGTCTGACATGTGATCCAATACAACAGCCAGCAGAGTGACCTTGTTTGCTGTGTACTAATCTTGTTGTGTTTCAAATAATAATAATAATAATAATAACAATAATAATAATAATAAATATTTATATTCCGCTTGTCTCCCTAATGGGACCCAAAGTGGCTCACAACATAATACAATACAAATTGTCCGACATGTGATCCAATACAACAGCCAGCAGAGTGACCTTGTTTGCTGTGTACTAATCTTGTTGTGTTTCAAATAATAATAATAATAATAATAATAATAATAATTGTTTATATTCCGCTTGTCTCCCTAATGGGACCCAAAGTGGCTCACAACATAATACAATACAAATTGTCCGACATGTGATCCAATACAACAGCCAGCAGAGTGACCTTGTTTGCTGTGTACTAATCTTGTTGTGTTTCAAATAATAATAATAATAATAATAATAATAATAATTGTTTATATTCCGCTTGTCTCCCTAATGGGACCCAAAGTGGCTCACAACATAATACAATACAAATTGTCCGACATGTGATCCAATACAACAGCCAGCAGAGTGACCTTGTTTGCTGTGTACTAATCTTGTTGTGTTTCAAATAATAATAATAATAATAATAATAATAATAATAATTGTTTATATTCCGCTTGTCTCCCTAATGGGACCCAAAGTGGCTCACAACATAATACAATACAAATTGTCTGACATGTGATCCAATACAACAGCCAGCAGAGTGACTTTGTTTGCTGTGTACTAATCTTGTTGTGTTTCGAATAATAATAATAATAATAACAATAATAATAATAATAAATATTTATATTCCGCTTGTCTCCCTAATGGGACCCAAAGTGGCTCACAACATAATACAATACAAATTGTCCGACATGTGATCCAATACAACAGCCAGCAGAGTGACCTTGTTTGCTGTGTACTAATCTTGTTGTGTTTCGAATAATAATAATAATAATAACAATAATAATAATAATAAATATTTATATTCCGCTTGTCTCCCTAATGGGACCCAAAGTGGCTCACAACATAATACAATATGAATCAAAGCATATTTAACATAAAATACAAGACAAAAATCACACAAATCACATAATAGCATCCGACTGTTAGGAATGGTGGGAGTTGAAGTCCAAAACAACTGGAGGGCCCAAGTTGGCCCATGCCTGATCTAGTCCCTTTGGAGGATTGTCCAGCCCAACATTACCAACTTTGATCAAGAGGCAAACTTTTAAAGAGTTTGAAAGAGAGAGCCAGGGGGCTGCTGGAGGGCATTTGGTTTTTAAAACAGTCTCTGAGTGTTTTAATTGACTCGTATGCTGAATTCTATATGAATATTGGTGCATTGTGTATTTTGAAATCACATTGACTTTTAATGGTATGAGCCGCTTGGTGTCTCAGTCAAGAGATAAAACTGGGAAATAATAATAATAATAATAATAATAATAATAATAATAATAATAATAATAAGGCAGCATCTTGGGTTGGTGAGTTTTCCATGCTGTCTGGCCATGTTCCAAAAGCATTCTCTCCTGACGTTTTGCCTGCATCTATGGTAGGCGTAGTCTTTGAGGGGTCTGTTGGAAACTATGCAAGTGGAATCTATATATCTGTAGAATGGGTTGTTGTAGGTGTTTTCAGGCTATATGGCCATGTTCTAGAGGCATTCTCTCCTGACGTTTCGCCTGCATCTATGGCAAGCATCCTCAGAAGTAGTGAGGATGCTCTCTACCTCTAAGGATGCTTGCCATAGATGCAGGCAAAACATCAGGAGAGAATGCCACTAGAAAATGGCCATATAGCCCGAAAAAACCCACAACAACCCAGTTATTCTGGCCATGAAAGCCTTTGACAATATAGTGGAATAATGCCCAGGGTGGAAGAAAGAACTCTTGTCTGTTGGAGGCAAGTGTGAATGTTGCAATTGGCCACCTTGATTAGCATTGAGTAGCCTTGCAGCTTCAAAGCCTGGCTGCTTCCTGCCTGGGGGAAGAGTTCTTTCTCCCATCCTGGACATTATTCCACAGATAGATAGATAGATAGATAGATAGATAGATAGATAGATAGATAGATAGATAGATGTGGACGAAACATCAGGAGAGAATGCTTCTGGAACATGGCCAGACAGCCCGGAAAACTCGCAGCAACCCAGTGATTCGGGCCATGAAAGCCTTCGACAACATGAAGAAGACATTGCTTGGATGGGATCTCCAGGGTGTGAGAAAGAACTCTTGTCTGTTGGAGGCAAATATGAATGTTGCCATTGGCCAACTTGAATGGCCTTGCAGCTTCAAAGTCTGGCTTGTTCGCTGTGTACTAATCTTGTTGCATCTATATAAATAAAAATGTAATGTTCGTTTGTGGGATTGACACAACTCAAAAACCACTGGGGGAATGGACACCAAATTTGGACACAAGTCACCTAACAACCCAATGTATGTCCTTCACTAAAGAAAATGATTTTGTCATTTGGGAGTTGTAGTTGCTGGGATTTATAGTTCACCTACAATCAAAGAGCATTCTGAACCCCACCAACGATGGCACTGAACCAAACTTGGAAAACAGTTCTCCCATGACCAACAGAAAATACTGGAAGGGTTTGGTGGGCAGTGTCCTTTGGTTTTGGAGTTGTAGTTCACCTACATCCAGAGATCACTGTGGACTCAAACAATGATGGATCTGGACCAAACTTGGCACAAATACTCAATATGGCCAAATGAGAACACTGCTGGAGTTTGGGGAAAATAGACTTTGATGTATGGGAGTTGTAGTTGCTGGGATTTATAGTTCATCTATAGTCAAAGAGCATTCTGAACCCCACCAACGATAGAATTGGGCCAAACCTCCCACACAGAACCCCCATGTGGGCCACAGAAATGTGTGGCAGGGGACAGCTAGTATCTAATAATAATAATACCTGGAGCTTCAGGCAGGAATCCTTTGTCCTCCCTACTTTGAATTCCCCTCCTGACTTCCCAAGTACTAACCAGACTCAACCAAACTGCTTTGCTTCCAAATCAGACCAGATCCAGCATCTTTAGGGTGAAATAATGTTCCTAGTTGGTCAATCTGGTCTCCTTGCCCCTCCTCTTCTTCTTCAGGCTCTGCAGGAAAAGGCTGTGTCGGTTTCACATTGCCATGGCTCCAGGGCCAGCAAAGAGGGAAATCCACTCCAGGTTTTAGCCTCGGCTTGAAAGGAACTCTCCAAGGTCCTGAACACTGCTCCTGAGTTCAGCACTTGGACAGTTCCCGTGAAGTCAGTGCAAAACTGGACACAGGCCCCACTGATGGAGGAGGCACCCACGCCTTGTGTGTTGTAGCCACACCGAACAATTCAGTGCCACAAAGCAGGCTGCAAACGACAGTGTTGGCTTCAGAAAGGGAGCCTTCCACATTTGTGGGAGACAATGGGCTGACCAAGGCTGAATGAGCAATCTCTGGATTTGGCAGTTCGCTTTGCATAATCAGTGACTCAGTTCGTGCAATTGTTCCCAGCCCTTTAGGATCTCAATCTCGTAGTATTTTTGTTATCAAACTTTTGTGTGATTCTTGAGCAGGCATAGGGCCAACCTCGGCCCTCCAGGTGTTTTGGACTCCAACTCCCACAATTCCTAACAGCCAGTAGGCTGTTAGGAATTGTGGGAGTTGAAGTCCAAAATACCTGGAGGGAGAGCCAAAGTTTGCCCATGCCTGTTCTTGAGCTATTGATGCATTGTCCCTTCTTTTTTAAAGTCTCGAGTCCGTGTTGCTGGCCTCATGACCACAAAGGAGGTCCGTCTACCTTGGAAATTGGTTCCTTCCTTCCTTGGAGGGCCTTATTTATTTATTTATCATGTCAGGAGCAAACCAAACAGTTGTATTGTATTTTTTAACAAACAAACTGAACATGAGGAAGAACTTACTGACTGTGAGAGCCGTTCAGCAGTGGAACTCTCTGCCCCCGGAGTGTGGTAGAGGCTCCTTTGGAAGCTTTGAAACAGAGGCTGGATGACCATCTGTCAGGGGTGCTTTGAATGCAATATTCCTGCTTCTTGGCAGGATGTTGGACTGGATGGCCCAGGAGGTCTCTTCCAACTCTATGGTTCTATGATTCTAAAGCACAAAGTTTGCAAGCATGGTAGTTGATTAAATGTCCTTTGAACAGGAGCTGGCCACTTGGAGAGCCTCTGGTGTTGCTGTGAGAAGGTCCCCCCTTGTGCATGTGGCAGGACTCAGGTTGCATTGCAGCAGGTGGTCTGTAGTTTGCTCTTCTCCACACTCGCATATCGTGGATTCCCATTTCTGAAGGTTGGCTCTGCATCTCGTGATGCCGGAGCGCAGTCTGTTCAGCGCCTTCCAAGTTGCCCAGTCTTCTGTGTGCCCAGGGGAGAGTCTCTCATTTGGTATCAGCCATTGATTGAGCTTCTGGGTTTGAGCCTGCCACTTTTGGACTCTTGTTTGCTGAGGTGTTCCAGCGAGTGTCTCCGTAGATCTTAGAAAACTATTTCTTGATTTACCGTATATTCCGGCATATAAGACGACTGGGCGTATAAGACGACCCCCAACTTTTCCAGTTAAAATATAGAGTTTGAGATATACTCACTGTATAAGACTACCCCTCACCCTTCACTTACACCTTCCCAGTGAGGCGCTCCTTCACCTCACCATTGGGACCGCATTAAGTCCACAAATCCTGATGAATGGATTTTTTCTACCGTACTTGTACAGCGTCATCCTTAATGTTTTCATACAGTCGTTGCATATGGCAAGGACGTAGCCACTGCCATTTTTGAGTCCCGTCCCCCCCCCCCCCCCCCCCACAATATGCAGCAACCACAGATTCTCCAATCCAGATTGGAAGTTTCCATTTCGGCGTATAAGACTACTCCCAAATATATGACGGCTCCCATGCATAAGGCTATTCCTGCATATAAGACAACCCCTGATTTTTGAGAATATTTTCTTGGGTTAAAAAGTAGTCTTATACGGCAGAATATACTGTAAGTCGTAGGTGTGCTGGCTGATACCCAAACAGAGGATGGGCTGGAGATGTCACTGCCTTGGTCCTTTCACTATTGGCTGTTACTTCCCGGCAGATGTCAGGTGGTGCAATACCGGCTAAGCAGTGTAATTTCTCCAGTGGTGTAGGGCGCAGACACCCCGTGATAATGCGGCATGTCTCATTAAGAGCCACATCCACTGTTTTAGCATGGTGAGATGTGTTCTACACTGGGCATGCATACTCAGCCGCAGAGTAGCACAGCTTAAGGGCAGATGTCTTAACTGTGTCTGGTTGTGATCCCCAGGTTGTGCCAGTCAGCTTTCGTATGATATTGTTTCTAGCACCCACTTAAATGGCGGACTTTTGGATGTGTTTGCAGTGTGCATTCCTGCCTGGCAGAATAGGGCTAGGCTAGATGGCCTTTGGGGGTCCCTTCCCATGCGAGCGGGAAAGGATGCCTCTCTTTCTTTGGCGGTCTTTCAGCAGAGGTTGGATGGACCTCTTCCAGGAGGGCTTTACTTGTGTATCCAGCTCTATGTTTCTTAAGTTACTCTGTAGCCTGTTGCAGCAGATTTGCAATCTGTTTCCAATGTATTTAGTACTTGTGTCCTGGCTTATTGATTTGATCTCCATGCCAACCACCTTCAACCCAGCCTTGGATATGTTGGTTGCTACTAGCAGTGAGGGATATATATACCTCTCCAGATCAGTTACCAGGCAGTGCAAGTGGGAGAACTATAAATCCCCGAGGAACTCCGGCCCAGGTTACCTTGCGGACTGTGCCTTTCTATGCCATCCTGCCTCCCAAGATCTTCAGCAAAAGGCCTTCTCTCTGCCGTCCCTCCCATTCACAAGTGACATTTTTCTTATTCCGATGGGCTTTTAGGAACTGACCAGAATGTGGGTTGTTGTGAATTTTCCAGCCTGTCTGGCCATGTTCCAGAAGCATTCTCTCCTGATGTTTCACCTGCATCTCTGGCAGGCATCTTCAGAGGTTGTGAGGTCTGTTGGAAACTAGGCAAGGGAGGTTTATATATCTGTGGAATAATTTCCAGGGTGGAAGAAAGAACTCTTGTCTGTTTGAGGCAGGTGTGAATGTTGCAATTGACCACCTTGATTAGCATTTAATGGCCTAGCAGTTTCAAGGTATGGTTTCTTACTGGCTGGGGGAATTCTTTGTTGGGAGGTGTTGGGAGATCAGTCACAGTCTGGTTTCAGGCCTGGCCATGGCACTGAGACGGCTTTGGTCGCCTTGGTGGATGACCTCCGCAGAAATCTGGACAGGGGGAGTGTGACCCTGTTGGTTCTCTTGGACATCTCAGCGGCTTTCGATACCATCGATCATGGTATCCCACTTGGATGGACCAAGTTTGCCCATGCCTGGTCTAGTCTCCTCTTCAATGAGATCTCTGTTCTGATATTTAAACCTGGCTCTCATGTCTGTTTCTCTTCGTCTTCTTTGCTCTAGGCCAGTGTTTCTCAACCTGGGGGTCGGGACCCTGGGGGAGGGTCGTGAGGGGGCGTCAGAGGGGTTGCCAAAGACCATCAGAAAACAAAACATTTTCTGTTAGTATGGGGGTTCTGTGTGACAAGTTTGGCCCAAGTCTATCGTTGGTGGAGTTCAGAATGCTCTTTGATTGTAGGTGAACTACCAATCCCAGAAACTACAACTGTCAAAGGTCAAGGTCTATTTTCCCCAAACTCCACCAGTGTTCACATTTGGGCATATTGAGTATTCCTGCCAAGTTTGGTCCAGATCCACCATTGTTTGAGTCCACAGTGATCTCAGCATGTAGGTGAACTACAACTCCAAAACTCAAGGTCAATGTCCATCAAACCCTTCCAGTATTTTCTGGTGGTCATGGGAGTTCTGTGTGCTGAGTTTGGTTCAATTCCATCATTGAAGTTCAGGATGCTCTTTGATTGTAGCTGAACTATAAATCCCAGCAACTACAACTCCCAAATGACAAAATCAACTCTCCAATCCCACCAGTATTCAAATTTGGGCGTATCAGGTATTTGTGCCCAGTTTGGTCCAGTGAATGGAAATAAATCTTGCATATCAGATATTTACATTACAGTTATGAAGTAGCAACGAAAGTGATTTTATGGTTAGGGGTCACCACAACATGAGGAACTGTATTAAGGGGTCACGGCCTTTGGTAGGTTGAAAACCACTGCTCTAAGCGGTATATGTACCTCACTCCCTAAGATGTTCCTCAGGAGAAACCCTTTGCCTGTTTTGGTCACCCTTCTCTGGACCCCTTCCACATTCTCAATGTCCTTCGTGCCTTGCTTTGCCCAGAACTGGACACAAGGCTATTCGAGATGAGGTTTGACCAAAGCAGAAGACCATAGGAGTAGGGCTTCCTTCAATATAGACGCAATAGACTTTGAATGACGTAGCCTAGAATTGCATTGGCTTTCTAGCTGCGGCTGACTCCTGTCCAGCTTGAGGTCTACTATTAAGACCCCCAGATGCCTTTCACCTGGACTGTTGTCAAGTGAGGTGCCCCCATCCCGTATCTCTTGAGGTTCATTTCTATTGCCATAGTAGCACCATACGTTTTTCTCGTCCTTTCTTTGCTCTGACGTGCTTCTCTGCTCCCTTCCCTTTCAGTTCGGCCAAGGAGCCCAGTGGTGGCGGTGGTGGCAGCGTGGGCAAGGTGCGTGACGTGGCCTCCTTCCGGCGCCACTTTAGGATGGGCTTCATGACGATGCCGGCCTCGCAGGAGCACGCCCCGCACCCCTGCGCTAGCAGCATGGCCCCCCGCTCCCTCTCCTGCCACTCGGTGGGCAGCAGCGTGGACACGGCCGGGGAGGGGGTCGGCGGCGGGTCCCGGAAGCCCCCCGCCAAGCCCAAGCGGCACCCCAGCACCAAGCTCAGCGCCGAAGCCAGGGCCGGGCTGGAGCCACTGGGCAGCAGCAAGAAGGCAGGTGAGCAAGTGCTTGGGCAAGGCTGGTGCCCACCAAGGCCGGTTCGGCAAAGGCAATAACACCAGCAGCAGTGGCCGTGGTGGTGGTGGTGGTGATGGTGGTGTCATTCGTGGGGACACTCAAGAAATTGAGAAATCAGCTTGAGCAAAGCTTTCCCTCATATTAGGGTTAGGGTTAGGACTCAAGGACATCATGGTCCTTGAAGGTAGAGAAAATTAAGAACTTTAGTAGAATCATAGCGTTACAAGGGACCCCATAGTCCATCCAGTCCCATTCTATTCTGCCAGGTAGGAAGGCAGTCCAACCCCCCCCCCCCCCCCCCCCCCCCCCACACACACACACACACACATACACACATACACACACACACAACAGATGGCCATCCAGCCTCTGCTTAAAAATCTCCTGAAAAGGAGGGCCCAATGAACTCACAAACAGAACCACAACCCACAAACAACTCTTCATACTTGCTCAGCTGGTTCGAGGTTTTGGGCTTGAGTGTTTTCAGTACGCTGATGACACTCAGCTGGTGCTGAAGATGGAAGGCCGACCGGACTCTGTACCCGATTGTTTCCATCAGTGCCTCGAGGCCGTGACTGGATGGCTGCGTGCCAGCAGGTTGAGGGTGAATCCAGCAAAGATGGAGATCCTATGGCTGGGTCGACCGGGCAGTGGGGATATCCAGCTGCCTACCCTGGATGGCGAGGCGCTACGCCCGTCATCATTGGTCAAGAGTCTGGGAGTCCTTTGGACCCTCTGCTGACGATGGAGGCCCAGGTCTCTCCGCCGTGAGCAGAACCGCCTTCTTTCACCTGCGGCAGGCTAGACGGCTGGCCCCCTCCCTGTCCAGGGACGACCTAGCTACGGTGATCCAGGCCACGGTCATCTCAAGACTGGACTACTGTAACGCCCTCTACATTGGCCTTCCTCTGTCGGTGATCCAGAAGCTCAAGTTGGTACAAAATGCAGCTGCTCGGCTTCTTGCGGGAATTCCGATGAGATGCCACATAACACCAATCTTACTACAGCTGCATTGGTTACCAATTGAGCACCGGATCACTTTCAAAGGGATGGGACTCACCTTGAAGGCCTTGCATGGTCTGGGGCCGATGTACCTGAGGGACCGCCTCACCCCCTCCCAACCCCAGAGATCCCTCCATTCTGAGGACCAAGATCTGTTGGAAATTCCCAGTGTCAAGACCTTGCGTCTAACAGCAACCAGACACAGAGCCTTTACAGCAGTGGCACCGTCACTCTGGAATACTCTGCCACCTGAAGTCCGTGCCTTGTGGGACTTATCAGCTTTCCACAGGGCATCTCAGACATACCTGTTTCGACAGGGCTTTGCGCTTTGATATTGCTGTTTTTAAATTGTTTTAAATTGTGTTAGATTTTAGCCTGTTCTTGTAAGCCACTCCGAGCCCCAGGGGAGTGGCAGCATATAAGTTCGAATAATAAATAAATACTGGGTTGCTGTGAGTTTTCTGGGCTGTTTGGCCATGTTCCAGAAGCATTCTCTCCTGATGTTTCACCCACATCTATGGCAGGCATCCTCAGAAGTTATGAGGTTCATTATAAACAAGGCAGTGGGGTTTATATACCTGTGGAATGTCCAGGTTGGGAGAAAGAACTCTTGTCTGCTTGAGGAAAGTGTGAATGTTGCAATTGATCACCTTGATTAGCATTGAGTAGCCTCTAAAATCAGGCCAATACTACTACTACTACTACTACTACTACTAATAATAATAATAATAATAATAATAATAAAACAACTTTATTTGTACCCCACTACCATCTCCCCAAGGGACGCGGTGCGGCTTACATGAGGCCAAGCCCACAGCACATCAATAAACAAAGGCAATAACAAATAGTCAATACTGAACAGCTGCATTTTGTACCAGCTTGAGCTTCTGGATCACCGAAAGAGGAAGGCCAATGTAGAGGGTGTTACAGTAGTCCAGTCTTGAGATGACCGTAGCCTGGATCACCATAGCTAGGTCGTCCCTGGACAGGGAGGGGGCCAGCCGTCTTGACTACTGCAACGCTCTCTACGTGGGGCTGCCCTTGAAGACGGCCCGGAAGCTCCAGCTAGTCCAGCGCGCGGCAGCCATGTTGATAACAGGAGCGGGACGCAGGGAGCACACAACGCCCTTGTTGTACCAGCTCCACTGGCTGCCGATTTGCTACCGGGCCCAATTCAAGGTGCTGGTGTTGGCCTACAAAGCCCTAAACGGTTCCGGCCCAAAATACCTGTCTGACCGCATCTCGGCCTATGAGCCCACGAGGACTTTGAGATCATCCGGGGAGGCCCTTCTCTCGATCCCGCCTGCCTCACAGGCACGCCTGGCGGGGACGAGAGACAGGGCCTTCTCGGTGGTGGCCCCCCGGCTGTGGAGCACCCTCCCTGTGGACATCAGATCGGAGCCCTCCCTCTTGACATTCCGTAAGAGTCTAAAGACGTGGCTGTTTGAGAGGGCCTTTGAGTAAGTGCTGCAACAATTGGCTATTGACGATCGGAACGGAATATGGATAATGGGAACTGGATTGTGATTCAATGATGAGACGTCGCGAATGACTTAGTGTAACTGTATTATTAGTGTTTATGTTATATTGTTATGTGGATATTTGTACCTGTTTTTATATGTTGTACACCGCCATGAGTCGCCCTGCAGGGCTGAGAACGGCGGTCTACAAGTGCATTAAATAAATAAATAAATAAATAAATAAATAAATCATAAACAAAACATAAGCAGTAAACATTAACAATAGCACAACAATACTTAAAAACCTATGTAATAATTATTTTTTAAAAAAAATAATGCTGAGCATGACCAGGTGAAATTAACTAGGACAGTAAATAAAGAACAACACTCAAAAACAGGGGAATTCCAGACAATAAACAATCAGGGCCAGGTAATCACCTCCCAACAAAGGATCCCCCAGGCAGAAAGCAGCCAAGCTTTGAAGCAGCAAGGCTTTACAGTGGTAATCAAGGTGATTAACTGCAACATTCACACTTCTGGAACATGGCCATACAGTCCGGAAAACTCACTGCAACCCAGCCATGAAAGCCTTCAACGACACAGCTCTTCATACTGTCGAGGAGGTCTTCCTAATGTTTGGGTCAATTTCCTGCAGCTTGAATTTCTCACTCCACGCTGTAAGTCTGTAGTACAAGTAGTGGAGCTCCCTGCCATAAGATTAGGGTGGCTACCAAGGTGGCTAGATTAGAAAGGGGTTCAGATGGAAAATCATGGAGGGGCAACCAGTCCACAATGTTGGAACTCAGGGCTAGGCAAGGCTTACTTTGACCCACCTTGTTCTGCCTTCCTCCCACCACCAGGGGCGGCTCGTCCATTACGCGAAGTAAGCGGTCGCAGAACACTTCTTTTTTGCCAGGGGCGCAGAGGCGCCTCTGTAAATGCCCCTCGACTGCCACTTGAGGAGCGCCCCTTCAGCTCACAACAGCCCTAGCAGTCCGGGGGGAGCCTCGGCTTTCTTGCCTCGCTGCCGGGCGATCCTCTTCCCAAAGGGGCCGGGCCCTTGAGCCTCGCCTAGCCCCTCTCGTTCCTGCTCCACCCGGCCACCGGGTGTGCGAGCAGAGCCGGCGCTCAATCGTTCTCCGCGTTCGATCCCTTCCCCATGACCGGCTCCCTTTCCCGATCCCCCAGTGCTCCACCTGCCTCCTCTCCTCTCCCCAATCCACGGGTGGGCCAAGGGGCGGAGCCACCACGCCTGGCCCGCTTCGGGTCTGGAGGCGTGTCTGAAGACCCCAGCGTGTGCACCAAAAGTCGCCTCTTCTCCTGACTTTCTCTTCAGCCATTGGGACCAAGAGAGAGAGAGAGAGAGAGACCCTCCTGCTGGAGGTATCTCCCACCTCCGCTCCCTCCTTTGTTTTTGCCTACCTTCAGGAAAGGTGGGCATCTCCACCTCTGTCTCTCTGTCTCTCTCTCTCTCGGTCCCAAAGTATGGAGGAGAAAGTCAGGAGAAGAGGTGACTTTTGGTGCACACGCCGGGTCTTCAGGCATGCCTCTGGACACAAAGCGGGCCAGGCAAGGGAGCAAGTGCGGCAAGTGTAGTTACTGGGATGTATAGTTCACCTACAATCAAAGAGCATTCTGAACTCCACCAATGTTGGAATTGAACCAAATATGGCACACAGAACTCCCACGACGAACAGAAAATATATATCAATGATTGGTTGGGGGGGGGGGCCAAAATACTGTTTGCTTACCGTTGAAAATTACCTAGGGTCGCCTCTGTCCACCACACCTTCATTCTCCTTCCCCACGTCCCTTTCCTCTGTTCCAGGAGCTCCCAGAAGTCCAGCGCCGAGAGCCGAGAGTCTGGGCGCAAGGTGCCCCCGCAGAAGCCGAAGCGCAGCCCCAACACACACCTCTCGGTCTCCTTCGACGAAGCCTATTCCGGCCGCCTGCCGGGCCCTTCTCTGGCGGGGGCCCTGCAGCGCTACGGGCGGGCCTTCTCCCACAGCCCGGCCAAGGGCTCCGACCCAGAGGAGGACGAACCCGTCTACATCGAGATGGTGGGGGACATTTTCCGGGGGCCCGGCCCACCTTCGCAGACCCCCGCCACGGCCGATGAGGACTCTGACGAGAGCGAGGCCATCTATGAGGAGATGAAGTACCCACTCCCCGAGGAAACCGGGGAGTCCCACCGTCCCTCCAGTGGGGACCCTTCCTCCCCGCGCCACCGGCCGGTCAAGCGGGAGTCCGGCAAGGCCACAGGGCCGGGCCCCAAGACGTCCCCCTGTGAGATCCCACCCCCCTTCCCCAACCTCCTGCAGCACCGCCCCCCACTGCTGGCCTTCCCCCAGGCCAAGAAGGGTGGGTACAAAGGGGGCGGCGGTGGGCCGGACGGTTCCAAACTGCCCATCCTGTGCCACACCAAGGAAGCCCCCTCTGCCCCCATGACCCCACAAGTGCCCAGCCACCACCACCACCAGCGAGGAGGAGGAGGAGGCGGTGAAGGTGGTGCCTTGGCCCCCTCCGGCCGCGCACGTAGCCACTCCACGCCGCTGCCCCCACAGCCCTCCTCCGGCCAGAGCAAGGCCACTTCCTCCGCCGACAAGGAGCTGCCCAACTCCCACAGCAGCAGCGGCCCCGGCATCATCGGTGCCCCCACCAAGCAGCCCTCGGCCCCACCACCCCCCACCCCAGTCCCCTCCATGCTGCCGGTCAAGGAGAAGCCCCCAGCCGTATCCTACACCATGGTCTACTCGGCGGTCAAGGTGACCACTCACACGGCCCCCACCGAGCAGAAGACGGAGAAGGAGATTGCGGTGCTGCACGGGATGCTGTGCACCCGGCCCTCCACCGTCCCCTCCACCTGCAAGCAGGCCCAGCGGGTGTGTGCCCTCCCCGCCGAGTCCCCCCCGCCCCCTCCGCTGGGCATGGTCTGGACCTACCCTGCCCCCTGTGTGGGGATCAAGCGCCCGCCCGCCTACGAGAGTGTCAAGAGTGCTGCCGCCAAGGCCGCCTCCTCGGCAGCGGTCAAGATGCAGCTGCAGGACCGGGCGCTCACCAGCCTGGCCTGCTCCCACCTGCTCTCCGGAGAAGACCTCGGGCGTGCCACGGTGGCCGGAGAGGAGGACCCCTTCGGGTGGGTGCTGCACCGCAGGATGGGATACGCCGGCCGGAAGAGCAAGGAAGCAGAGAGTGAGTGGTGGAGCGGTGGGCATCTCTTTGGGAGGGGGGGGGGATGACGTTCCATGCCTTTGTCCAGTTGCCCACCGGCCTGCCAATGGGGCCGGGGAGTCTCCCTCTACTTGGGGGCCGGATCCCTTTTGCCAGCCATGCAATTGGGCCACTGGCAGTTCATTTCCCCCTCTGAAAGTGAAAACTCAGGTGGAAGAGTCAAGGACACCAAACGTCCTACCGTATCCCTTCCATTTTTGCCAAATGTCAGCCTCAAAAAGAATAAAACTTGGTCGAAGGCTTTCATGGCCGGAATCACTGGTTGTTGCAAGTTTTTTGGGGCTATATGGCCATAGTCTAGAGCCATGATGGTGAACCTATGACACACGTGTCAGCACTGACACGCATGGCTATTTTTGATGACACGCAGACACAAACGGTCGCATACAGAGAAGTACACCTTATTAGAGCCAATCTAATTCCATCCTTAAATTTGTAAAAGGCTCTACAAATTTAACATCTGCACGTTTGAGCATTGTTTACACCATAACTCAGCATGGAATATACATTTTTCTTATTTAAACTATAAATATTGCAAAATTATGGTTTTTTCTTGAAGTGACACCCCACCCAAATTATGCTCAGGCTTTTGGCGAATTTTGACACACCAAGCTCAAAAGGTTGCCCATCACTGGTCTAGAGGCATTCTCTCCTGATGTTTCGCCTGCATCTATGGCAAGCATCCTTAGAGGTAGTGAGGTCTGTTGGAATTATGCCATAGATGCAGGCGAAACGTCAGGAGAGAATGCCTCTAGTCCATGGCCATATAGCCCGAAAAAACCTACAACAACCCAATGTATACTTGGGTTGGGGATGAGACCTCTAGGACAGTGGTTGCCAAACTTTGGTCACTCAGGTGCTTTGAACTCCAGAAGTCCTAGCTAGCTTTATTATGACTATTACTATTATTATTATTTGAAACACAACAAGATACTCAACAAACAAGATCACTCTACTGGCTGTTGTATTGGATCACACATCAGATACTTCCCAAGTGTCTAGGATTGTGTGATGTATTGGCGAATAATGTGTGCAGATCCCAGTAAGGTGGCCTTTTGCAGCTGGCAGATGGTAATTTTGTCAGCGCTGATAGTGTTTAGGTGCAGTCCAAGGTCTTTAGGCACTGCACCCAGTGTGCCTAAAGTTTTATTATTATTATTTGAAACACAACAAGATGAGTCCACAGCAGACACTCTGCTGGCTGTTGTATTGGATCACACGTCGGACACTTCCCAAGTGTCTAGGACTGTGTGATGTATCGGCAAATAATGCGTGCAGATCCCAGTAAGGTGGCCTTCTGCAGCTGGCAGGTGGTAATTTTGTCAGCACCAATTGTGTTTAAGTGCAGGCCAAGGTCTTTAGGCACTGCACCCAGTGTGCCATCACCACTGGGACCACCTTTACTGGCTTGTACCATGAGATGGTAATTTTGTCAGCGCCGATTGTGTTTAAGTGCAGGCCAAGGTCTTAGGCACTGCACCCAGTGTGCCGATCACCACTGGGACCACCTTGACTGGCTTGTGCCAGAGTCTTTGCAGTTATTATTATTATTAGACTCCTAGAGTAAGAGCCCCCCAAAGCTAATCTAGTCCAACCCCTTTTTGCCATTATGCCAGAAAAGCACAAAGTATCCACAACAGATGACCACCCAGCTATGTTGTTATACATTATTATTATTATTATTATTATTATTATTATTATTATTATTATTATTTATTAGAATCACAACAAAATGAGTCCACAGCAGACACTCTGCTGGCTGTTGTAGTGGATCACATGTTGGACACTTCCCAAGTGTCTAGGACTGTGATGTTGTTGTTGTGGTTGTTGTTATCATTATTATTAGAAACACAACAAGGGGAGTCCACAGCAGACACTCTGCTGGCTGTTGTAGTGGATCACACGTTGGACACTTGTGTCTAGGACTGTGTGATGTATCAGCGAATAATGCATGCAGATCCCAGTAAGGTGGCCTTTTGCAGCTGGCAGATGGTAATTTTGTCAACGCCGGCTTGTGTCTAAAGCATGTATGGGCAAACTTGGGTCCTCCAGGTGTTTTGGACTCCAACTCCCGCTTAAGCAGCTGAGGGGAAAAGGAAGGGGCCTGAGGCTGTTAGGAATGGTGGGAGTTGGAGTCCAAAACACCTGGACGACCCAAGTATGCCCATACCTGCCTTAAAAGCTGTTTTTGGCTCGAGTCTTCTCCCCGTTCTGTTTCTGTTTTGGCCTACAAGGTTTGTATCCGTCCTCTGCAGAGTCCGCCGAGGGTCCCCCGGCTTGGGACCACAGCGACAGCCCGCAGCCCACCAAAATGGAGAAGGAGGAGAAAGCCGGGCCGGGCCCGCTGCAGTCCAGCATCCCCGTCCGCACGCCGGGGTCCGAAAGCCTGGCCGGGGCCAAGGTGCCGGCGGCGGGGAGGACCAACCTGCCCGTTCCCTGCCAGACCTTCCCCGCCTGCCACCGGAACGGAGGTGAGACCCCCTGTGCCTTTGCCCCCTTTGCAAAGGGAAAGAAAGAGCCGTGTCTGTGCTGGGTCTGGTTTTGGCTGCAGAAATTGTGCACGATGCAGCTGCAAAGGGAAGCAGGTGACCTTCAAATGAGGACAGACTGCAGCAAGCGCAGGGAGAGGGAAGGAGAGAGGAGCATGCGGCCGATGCTGGCTGCCTCCTCCGTCCATCTGAGGGTCTCCCTGAATTGGTGGGCAGGGAAGGGGTGTGGCTGCCTGGTTTTGCCAACCAAAAAGACCTTTTCTTTTGCAAAGGTGGGACTCAGGGAGGAAACGTTGGTTGTCACAGGGTTGCAATTCCTCAAGGACCTGCTTCCTTCCCCTAACCTGCTCCCTCCTTCTTCTGCCAGATTTCACCAGCGGCTACCTACTGGGCCGTTCGGCCTCCACCTCCGGGGTGCGGCACGCCGTGTTCCATGCGCAGAGGCCGTGCAGCCACCCCCGGGACCCAGCCAGCCTGGTAGGTGGGCTCAGAGGGGGGCTGGGATTCCCAGCAGTGGCTCTTTTGGGTTGTTGTAGGTTCTTTCGGGCTATATAGCCATGTTTTTTCAGGCTATATGGCCATGTGAGAGCCGTTCAGCAGTGGAACTCTCTGCCCCGGAGTGTGGTGGAGGCTCCTTCTTTGGAAGCTTTTAAAACAGAGGCTGGTCCATAGAATCATAGAATCAAGAGTTGGAAGAGACCTCATGGGCCATCCAGTCCAACCCCATTCTGCCAAGAAGCAGGAATATTGCATTCAAATCACCCCTGACAGATGGCCATCCAGCCTCTGTTTAAAAGCTTCCAAAGAAGGAGCCTCCACCACACTCTGGGGCAGAGAGTTCCACTGCTGAATGGCTCTCACAGTCAGGAAGTTCTTCCTCATGTTCAGATGGAATCTCCTTTCTTGTAGTTTGAAGCCATTGCTCCCTTGCGTCCTAGTCTCCAGGGAAGCAGAAAACAAGCTTGCTCCCTCCTCTTCCCTGTGGCTTCCTCTCACACATGGCTATCATCGTATCTCCTCTCAGCCTTCTCTTCTTCAGGCTAAACATGCCCAGCTCCTTAAGCCGCTCCTCATAGGGCTTGTTCTCCAGACCCTTGATCATTTTAGTCGCCCTCCTCTGGACACATTCCAGCTTGTCAATATCTGTCTTGAATTGTGGTGCCCAGAATTGGACACAATATTCCAGGTGTGGTCTAACCAGAGCAGAATGGAGGGGAGTTCAGGAGTTAGCACTGGTTGGTTGCTGTTAGATTTCCGGGCTGTATGGCCATGTTCCAGAAGCAATCTCGCTTGACATTTCACCTGCATCTATTACAGCCATCCTCAGAGGTTGTGAGGTTTGTTGGAGAATAGGCAAGCGGAGTTTATATATATGTGAAATGCCCAGGGTGGGAGAAAGAACTCTTATTTGTTGGAGCTAGGTGTGAATGTTTCAACTGATCACCTTGATTAGCATATAATGGCCTGACAGTGCCTAGAGCAAACTTTTGTTGAGAGGTGGTTAGATGTCCTTGTTTGTTTCCTCTCTGTTGTTGTGCTGTTTTAATACTGAATTCAATTATTTATTTATTTATTTATTTACTCCATTTGTATACCGCATATATCAGCCTGCGACGGCGACTCAATGCGGTTTACAGTAAAAATGGCAACACTGACAATATATAAGACGTACATACACAAACAACACACACAGTCATCAACGCCTCAATTAGAATCAGATCCCGTTCTCATAGTCCTTTTTCGTTCCTTGTTCAATGCCGTCTTACTGAGTTAGTTGTCATTTCTGTTGAAATTGTCCACATGCTTGTATATTTCAATGGCTTCTCTGTGTAGTCTGACATAGTGGTTGTGAGAGTGGTCCAGCATTTCTGTGTTCTCAAATAAATCAAGGTGGTCAGTTGAAACATCCACACCTAGCTCCAGCAGACAAGAGTTCTTTGCCCCACCCTGGTCATTCCACAGATATATAAACCCCTTTTCCTAGTTCCAACAGACCTCACTACTTCTGAACATGCTTGCCTTAGATGCAGGCGAAACGTCAGGAGAGAATGCCTGTAGACCATGGCCATATAGCCCGAAAAAACCTACAACAACCCAGTGATTCTGGCCATGAAAGCCTTTGACAATACAGTGGCTCTTTTCTGTGCAAACGCCCATTCCAGAGGATGCCAAGTGAAGGAGCCGGTCGGGCTTTCTGCACAGAAGCAGGAGACCCAGCCAAGCTCCTTCTCCTTCTGGGTGGGCGGCGGAGGGAGAAGGAGAACGTGAGCATCACCACCAGAAGGTCTATAAATACCTCCTCCCTTTCCAAATGGGAAGGAGGAGGCTGGGGGGGAGGACAACAAGATCGGAGGCCTCTTCTGCCCTTCCGCACCGCGCTTCACTGAGAATGGGCTAAACTCTCAAGCATAGAAAAGGGTGGACTTGTGGGGTAGGGGAGTAGCCAGTGGTCAAGGATGTTTGCCCAGGTTCTCTCTCTTCCACGTCTACGCCGTCCTCACACCAAGGTGTGGGTCGCCAGGGCTGGCATGAGGAAAGCACCAGACATCTCACCCTCATGTGGGTTAGGAATTGCTTGGTCTTGGAAGGGGCAATTAAGATCTATTAGCCTCACAAAACAATGGCCTCTGTGCATCCATTGTCAGCATTGTAGACACAATGCACACGTAAACTTCCAACACCGTTTCCAAATGCCAATATTGCTGAAACATCGTCTGCCTGCTTTAGGGCCTAACACCGGCTATTCTGACAGGCAGCCCAGGCTTTCTTGGCTCCATCAGCTAAAATCCTTTAATGCTAGCCTGGGCATGGGTAAACTTTGGCCCTCCAGGTGTTTTGGACTGCAACTCCCACAATTCCTCACAGCCTCAGGCCTGATAATTCTTGACCCGCATCTTCTCCCACAGTGAAGGCATTGGTTTCCAGGTGGAAGGCGGTCCCGGTTGGCTTGACGTGCCTTCCTCCTGGCACGTTTCTCTCTTTCACCCTCCACTCGTGCCTCCTCGAATTCTGCAGCACTGCTGGTCACAGCTGACCTCCAGCTGGAGCGCTCAAGGGCCAGGGCTTCCCAGTTCTCAGTGTCTATGCCAGAGTTTTTAAGGTTGGCTTTGAGCCCATCTTTAAATCTCTTTTCCTGTCCACCAACGTTCCGTTTTCCGTTCTTAAGTTCAGAGTAGAGCAACTGCTTTGGGAGACGGTGGTCAGGCATCCGGACAACGTGGCCGGCCCAGCAGAGTTGATGGCAGAGGACCATCGCTTCAATGCTGGTGGTCTTTGCTTATTTATTTGTTTGTTTCGAGGTTTTATATACCGACCCTCTCACCTTCAAAGAGGGATTCGGACCGGTTCACAACATGTGTTAACATACAAAGAATATACAATAACAACACAATGCCACTTCATTACACGATTAAAATATCAGCACCATACACATTAAAACATTATCGTCCCAGTTAAAAGAGCCAAATCGTCCGACACCATCACAATCCCATTCATCATCCTCCTTTCATGTGGGCAAAGAATTAAATCAGTTGTCAAATGCCGCGTTCCACAACCAGGTCTTTGTTAGTTTCCTGAACGTCATGAGGGAGGGGGCAGTTCTGATCTCTAATGGCAGGGAGTTCCAAAGTCGAGGGGCCACCATCGAGAAGGCCCTGTCCCTCGTCCCCACCAGCCGTGCTTGTGCAGGCGGAGGGACCGAGAGCAGGGCCCCTCCAGACGATCTTAGTGGTCTTGATGGTTCGTAGGGGAGAATACGTTCGGAGAGGTAAACAGGGCCGGAGTCGTTTAGGGCTTTATAGGCTAACACCAGCACTTTGAATTGTGCTCGGAAGCTAATTCTTCCAGCACGCAGCTTCGTGCATCTTATTTTACAGTTGACACACATACACTAACTGATTTTTTACATGCCCTAAGAAACTCCAACCTATGAGCACTACTTTCCCTGCCTGATCATGATGTTCCCCCACCCTTCTTCTTTCCTCGTAGGCCTTGCAGCATGTGCAACTCCCGGCCCCCGGGGGTCTCCTGCCGGCCTCCCGCGAAAGGGATGGGAAGCTCCTGGAGGTGATTGAGCGCAAGCGGTGCGTCTGCAAGGAGATCAAGGCGCGCCACCGCCCGGAGCGCAGCCTCTGCAAGCAGGAGAGCATGCCCATCCTGCCCAGCTGGCGGAGGAACACGGAGAACCGCAAGTCCGGCACGCCGCCCTGCCGCCGCCAGCAGACAGTGCTCTGGGACACGGCCATTTGACAGGCGGCGGGGGGGAGGAGGAGGAGGAACCGGTGCCTTGTGCTGGCCACGCCAAAGCCCACGCATGGCGCAGGGCCAGACTGCTGGTGGCATGCTGCCCCCGCCCTCCCCACGCTCCCTGGGGGAAGACCCACCAGAGACCGAGTCGTGGGCCAATTGGGGCATCGCTGTGGCTGGAGACTTTTGATAAAGTGGGCAACGTTCTGGTTTTTTTTTTCCTCTGGACGATATCCTGGATTATCAAAAAAGGGAAGGAGAGGTGTGAGGTGCTGCTTCAGCCTGAGGAACACTGGCAGGGATGCTCATGGCTCCAAGAGATGGCAAGCCACAGTTGGAAGGACGTGGCCACCCCAAGAGAGCCTTGGCCAGTGAGACTGACCTCTCCGGTGCCCTTTCCCTTTTCTAGGAGGACGATGGAGTGTGCAGGGAAGGGATGGGTGCAGTTGCCAGGGTGTGAGTGAGTGAGTGAGTGTGAATGCGAGAGCGTGCGCACGTTTGTCAGGGCCGGGCAATGCCACCCTCCTCACGCTCCCTCATTCGTGGGCTTCAAAAGTGCCAGGAGCACTACCAATCGCTCGTGCCATTTTCCTTCTATTGCCAAAAAACCCACCTCAAAGGAAAGGAGGGGAAGGGGACGCCAAACAAGGGGACTGGGCGGACTCATTGCACAAAGGGTCCGCCTGCGCCCACCCCACGGAGGGGCCTGAGCCTTCCGTCTGCTTGTCGGAACCTACGGAGGTGGGATCAACTGGTGTTTCCAGAGCAATCTTCTCAAACCTGGTGGCAACTCCAACTCCCATCATTCCATTGTAGTCCAAAACAGAGGGGAGGGGGAGTTAGGGGGGTTGTTCGAACATATTGCAAAAGAAAGGAGAAAAGAAAAGGAACTTTTCCAAGTGTCCACATTGCAGCTTTTCTTGTGATCCCTGCTGACTGAGTATGAATCATGGAATCCAAGGCTATGAAGGCCATCCAGTCCAACCTCCTTCTGCCACTCAATCAATCAAAGCACTCCTGAGGGATGGCCATCCAGCTTCTGTTGCTAGGAGCCAGTAATTTGATTTTAAAGTTGGGTTGTTGTAGGTTTTTTCGGGCTATATGGCCATGTGAGAGCCGTACAGCAGTGGAACTCTCTGCCCCGAAGGGAGTGTGGTGGAGGCTCCTTCTTTGGAAGCTTTTAAACAGAGGCTGGATGGCCATCTGTCAGGGGTGATTTGAATGCAATATTCCTGCTTCTTGGCAGAATGGGGTTGGACTGGATGGCCCAGGAGGTCTCTTCCAACTCTTGGATTCTATGATTCTAGAAGCTTTCTCTCCTGACGTTTTGCCTGCACCTATGGCAAGCATCCCCAGAGGTACTGAGGTCTGTTGGAACTAGGAAAATGGGTTTATATATCGGTGGAATGACCAGGGTTGGGACAAAGGACTCTTGTCTGTTGGAGCTAGGTGTGAATGTTTCAACTGACCCCTTGATTAGCATTTGATGGCTAATCAAATAAATAAATAAACAAATAAATAAATTGATGGCCTGGCTGTGCCTGGGGCAATCTTTTGTTGAGAGGGTGATTAGATGTCCCAGATTGTTTCCTCTCTGTTATTTTGCTGTTGTAATTTTAGAGGGTTTTTTTTAATATGGGTAGCTAGATTTTGTTCATTTTCATCGTTTCCTCCTTTCTGTTGATTTTTTTTTTGTCGTATCAGCAACCAGAGAAACTGCAAGTCGCTTCTGGTGTGAGAGAATTGGCCGTCTGCAAGGACGTTTCCCAGGGGACACCTGGATGATTTTTTGATGTTTTATCATCCTTGTGGGAGGCTTCTCTCATGTCTCCGCATGAGGAGCTGGAGCTGATGGAGGGAGTTCATCGGCCTCACCCCGGATTGAAATTGTCCACATGCTTGTGGATTTCAATGGAACAAAACCTGGCTACCAGTATTAAAAAAACTCTAAAATTACAACAGGAAACAATCTGGGACATCTAATCACCTCTCAACAAAAGATTTCTCCAGGCACTGTCAGGCCATTATATGCTAATCAAGGTGGTCAGTTGAAACATTCACACCTAGCTTGTCCCACCCTGGTCATTCCACAGATATATAAACCCATTTTCCTAGTTCCAACAGACCTCACTACTTCTGAGGATGCTTGCCATAGATGCAGGCGAAACGTCAGGAGAGAATGCCTCTAGAACATGGCCATATAGCCGAAAAAACCTACAACAACCCAGTGATTCCGGCCATGAAAGCCTTCGATGATACATTGATTTAAAGTTGATTCATTCTCTAAGGTGATGAAGTCCAAACATGCTCTGAGGTAGTCTCTTCCACCGTCAAATAGCTCTTACAGTCCGAAAGTTCTCCCTAATGTTTAGGTGGAGTCTCTCTTCCTGCAATTTGAATCCATTGCTCATCGTGTCCTAGTTTCCGGAGCAGCGGAAAACCAGCTTGACCCCCTCCTCAATGCGACATCCCTTCAAATATTTAAATATAGTTCTCATATTCCCTTCTAAGCCTTCTCTTCTCCGTGCTAAACCTCCACGGCTCTCTTAACTGCTCCTTAGAGCAGGCATGGGCAAATTTGGGCCCTCCATGCAGTCATGCCGGCCACATGACCTTGGAGGTGTCTGCAGACAACACCGGCTCTTCGGTTTAGAAATGGAGATGAGCACCAACCCCCAGAGTTGGACATGACTGGACTTAATGTCGGGGGAAACCTTTACCTTTAGGTGTTTTGGACTTCAACTCCCACCATTCCTAACAGCCTCAGGCCCTTCCTTTTCCCCCGCAGCCGCTTAAGCTAGATGATAGAGTGATAGACCTAAAAGATGCCTACCTTCATATCCCAACAAATAGATTGTTGTTCATTCGTTCAGTCGTCTCCGACTCTTCGTGACCTCACGGACCAGCCCACGCCAGAGCTCCCTGTCGGCCGTCACCACCCCCAGCTCCTTCAAGGTCAGTCCAGTCACTTCAAGGATGCCATCCATCCATCTTGCCCTTGGTCGGCCCCTCTTCCTTTTGCCTTCCACTTTCCCCAGCATCATTGTCTTCTCTAGCTTTCCTGTCTTCTCATGATGTGGCCAAAGGACTTCAACTTTGTCTCTAGTCTCCTTCCCTCCAATGAGCAGTCAGGCTTTATTTCCTGGAGGATGAACTGGTTGGATCTTTAGAGCATCGGATTTGTCGTTCACCTCCAGTACCGCCGGCCGCTAGCCTTCCTTTTGGCTTTGAGCTAGCTGCGTCATCACATCTGGGGCTAGTTGAACTTATCCTCTGCTCCTCCCCAGTAGCATTTTGGCCATCTTCCGACCTGGGAGTCCCATCTTCCAATGGCATACCGACATATCTCTGGTTGTACTGGTCCATTTAGTTTTCTTGGCAAGGATACTGGAGTGGTTTGCCATTGCCTTCCCCAGAGATCACGCTTGGTCTGACCTCTCTGCCACAACCGTCCCGTCTTGGGTGGCCCTTCACGGTTTCGCTCATGACATCATTGAGGTGCTCAAGCTCCAGCGCCACGACAAGGCGGTGACCCTTTGCTGGAGAATAAATAGATATCACGCTTAAATGGCTGAGGGGGAAAAAGAAAGGGCCTGAGGCTGTTAGGAATGGTGGGAGTTGAAGTCCAAAACATCTGGAGGGCCCAAGTTTACCTACACCTGTCTTAGAAGGTTCAAGGCTTTTGACCATTTCTTTCGCCCTTCTCTGGACACCTTCCAGCTTCTCAAAAGCCTCTTCGAAATGGATGATGGAAGTTGTAGTCCGATCTCCCCACGGAGGGAGCCCAGGTCGGGAAGGAGGCAAAGGTAAAGGGGGCAGAGCATGCCTTTCCCACGCTGCAGGTCCTCCTTGGCGTGCGGTGGGCGCTTCTCCCCCTTTTTTGGGCCAGGCCTTTGGCTCTCGGAAAGTTCTGGTCCAAAGTGAAATGAGAAACAGGGTAACCAAGACCACGGCACCCGGCTAGTGCCCGACTTCCCCGCCGCCCTCAGAGTGACATGCGCTTGACATTTCATGTACAGTCGTCCAAGCCACGCCAGTCCTCGGTCCCTCCGGCATCTCTCTTTCTGCCCCACTCCCCACGGCATAGACCTCCTCCATAGGCCCCAGATCTTTGACCCCTTCCCCTCCTCACCCCTGGGCTTTCTACGTGTGCGTCCGTGTGCGTGTCTCTTTTTAAAAACTTCTCTGTTTTTCAACAGCCAATGTTTCGACGGGGGGAAATCAGTTGGGAGAAGTCTGTGGGGCAGACCTTAATTGGGGTCCTGACAGTCCTGGTCTTGAGGGTCCTTCCATGGGTTTCAGAGGCCTTCAGAGCCGATTCATCTCCTTCCAACCTCCTTTGGCTTCCAAGAATGGGATCCCTTCGCCACCACAAAATTCCCTGCTAGCGCCCACAAGACATGGCTGGACCGGTTGGGGCGCTGGCACCAATTAGACAAACGAATCGGAGTGACACAAGGAAGAAGGGGACAAAAGGGAGAGGAGAAAAGAGAGAGAGAAGTATATATGGCATCACTGCTGGGCGAAAGGAAACCCAGTCGGGACTGCGGGGGGGTTTTATGCTCTGCCCCCCAATTTAAATATTTCACAAGATTGTCTAGCGTAGCAAGATGACGAAACCGCTTTGCAAAAATATTTATGCTGGGGATTCATGGGAGGGTATTTATATATTTAAAAAACGATGGAAAGAAAATAAAAACTGTCACGCTGGGTTCCTTCCCTCTGGACTCCTTTGTGTTTGGTAAAAAGCACGACCTGTTTGAGCCATCGCCTTTTAGGAAAAGGCATTCCTAACCTTTTGGACACATCACCTTTTTGGACTTCCAGAGAAGAGCTAAATACCCGTTTGAGTGAACCTTCTCTTTAGTGGTCAATATCCACTAATATTCATGCAAGGCAATGTGGCTTCAGTTATTAGACTGAACCTATTGTCTCTGATCTGTTTGGAACAGAGATATACCAATGCACAAATAAATAAATATATAAACAAATAATAATCATCTTTATTTATATACTGCCACCATCTCCCCCAACAGGGACTTGGGGCGGCTTACATGGGGCCAAGCCCAAACAACAGATTACAATACTGATATCGAGTTGCTTTTAGGAGGGTCTCCCCAGCCGAGGAAATCCCTGAGGACCGCACTAAAGAGAGTCCTGGAACCTTGGTGAGGCCAGCGAAGCCAATTTCAGCGATAAAAAATATTAAAAATAATAAATCCTCACCAAAGTGGAAGAAGTTTCAGCGACCGAGGTGTTTTATTAGCGATTCAGCTGCAATCGGATGCATTGTAGGAATAGTTCCACCACAAGCATGCAGGAGCACAGTGATGCAGGCATATTTATACAATTTTTGAAAACCCAGAGTTCAAACTTCCCGCCCCGGCTCCTCTGACGTTCCCCGCTGTGATTGGGCAACAGGGCGAGCAGCTGGGGAGGAGCCTCCCATCCCCTGGGCTCCTGGACCAATCAGGGAGCTTCAGGGGCGTGCTGGATCCAAGGGGGAGGGCTCCTGTCGCCCGCCGGCCAGCGAATCAGAAGAGGGGAGGCGGGACGACAGAACACAAAGAGAGTTCATGAATGGGTCAATGGAAACTGGCCATGTGCTCAGCGAAACAAAGGAAAAATGTCTCCAGCCGATGCAGCTTATTGTCCTTTGAGGGGTTTTGGTGAGGAAACAAACAGGATCAGGCTGCGGACCTCGGGGGGATCAACGCTGCCCTTTGTAATTTCAATCATTTTTTCCAAAGTCTCATAGATTTCCTCATCTCGCCAGACATGCTCAGAAAAACGAGATAAAGAAATCATAAATGGCTATTGTTCCATGCAGATGTGAAATGATTGATAAACATTCTGAATGATTTGCAGCTCAATAGCTCTTTTCTGGTGGGATTTCTTCATGGGTTTGAGGGGAAACAAAGGTCAGGAGGAGGAAAAGGGGCCCTTGCCATGAAAGGATCAGAAATATAATTTTTATACATATATAAACCCAAAAGGATAGAATTTTATAAAGATAATCCATGCAGGGGACAGAAAGGAGTTCATGAATGGCAAATCCGTAAGAATCAAATGATAAATCCACAAAAGTATTGTCCCTAGGTTCATAAGAGACTTTCAGGAAGGATCCCAGGATCCCTGCGCTCCTGCTGGCCCAATGCTGCCCTTGTCCTTAGAGAACTATAAGTCACTATCCCTTATTTTTTTTTGGGGGGGGGGTGTTCGACATCATTACAAAAAAATACAAAATTACAATAAAATAAACAACATAACATTAAAGTATAAAACATCAAAGCATATAAACAATATACATAGAACATAAAAACCAAACATAAAGACAAAGAGCGGGCTGCATGTACATAAAATGATTTAAAAACTCCAGGTGAGATAAAAGGGTAAAACTAATTGTAGGGATAACTCATGGAGAGATGGGATAATAAACCTACATACAAGGGGGAGGACTCCTGCGATAAGAACGCTGAGAGAGCAATAGCATGGAGTTGTGTGACAAAAATACAGCAGAGTTGCAAAAGTGTTATTTCAGTTGCCCAAAAAACATCTACTCTTACTTAAAATTACTTTACTTACTTACTTAGGCGATCCCTCGTAGTCCGAGGATGATGGTCCTCCAAGTTTGGTGTCCTGGGGGTGGGTTCGTAGGTGGCTGTGGAGCCCTCTTCTTGACCTACATCTTCTCCCACAGTGGGAGCACTGGTTTCCAGGTGGAAGGCAGTCTCGGTCGGGGTTGGCTTGACGCACCTTCCCCTTGGCATGTTTCTCCCTTTCTCCCTCAATTCGTGCCTCTTCAAATTCTGCAGCACTGCTGGTCACAGCTGACCTCCAGCTGGAGCGCTCAAGGGCCAGGGCTTCCCAGTTCTCAGTGTCTATGCCAGAGTTTTTAAGGTTGGCTTTGAGCCCATCTTTCAATCTCTTTTCCTGCCCACCAACATTCCGTTTTCCGTTCTTGAGTTCAGAGTAGAGCAACTACTTTGGGAGACAGTGGTTGGGCATCCGGAGAACGTAGCCGATCCAGTGGAGTTGATGGCGGAGAACCATCGCTTCAATGCTGATGGTCTTTGCTTCTTCCAGCACACTGATGTTTTTCCGCCTGTCTTCCCAAGAAATTTGCAGGATTTTCCAGAGGCAGCGCTGATGGAATTGTTCCAGGAGTTGCATATGACGTCTGTAGACTGTCCACGTCTCGGGCTATACGGCCATGTTCTAAAGGCATTCTCTCCTGATGTTTCACCTGCATCTATGGCAAGCATCCTCAGAGGTTGTGAGGTCTGTTGGAACTAGGAAAATTGGGTTATATATCTGTGTACCTCTCAACAAAAGATTCTCCCAGGATTAGCCATCAAATGCTAATCATGGTGGTCAGTTGAAACATTCACACCTAGCTCCAACAGACAAGAGTTCTTTGCCCCACCTTGGTCATTCCACAGAACTGTAGAAGGCAGCTATTTCCAACATTTGTTGTGTTCCGTTTTGGGGTATACGTATTTTCTTTAAAAAGAAAGACAAGAGGGGACTTTGTCTTTGGCAATTACCCGTTTGGTAGTTGGCTTGCTCACATCCCTGCCCTTATGTACCTTCTGGCTTTTGGTACCATCTTCCGCTTTTGAGAGTTTAGCAGCGTCTGGTTAAAACACATTTAAATGTGAACGGAATGGATTGGTTCGTCCCGCTGTCACGGAATTGCACGACACCCAAAGAGGCACGGGAGTTTCCAGCGGTCCCTCGGGGATGACTGACAAATTCAAAAGGATTTGAAGAGATTCTGCTCTCCAGCCACATTTTATATGAATATGGATACGCAGCTTCTTCCAACAGACGGCTTATGTAAGGATATCCCATCTCCAGGACTAATAGCTATTTTAGAACAGGCATATGCAGATTCCACATCATGTGCAAGATGGAGGCAGCTTGGTTTTTTACTCCTTCTGTTCTAGAGCAGGCATGGGCAAACTTTGGCCCTCCGGGTGTTTCAACTCCCACAATTCGGACTTCAACTCCCACAACCGCTGGAAYCTCCCATGCCTCTTGGGTGTCGTGCAATTCCGTGACAGCGGGACGAATTGTGGGAGTTGAAGTCCAAAACACCCGGAGGGCCAAAGTTTGCCCATGCCTGCTCTAGAGATTCCCAGCGGAGGACCTTCCTCAGTCYTACATTTTCAAAGAGTGCGCTTTGGCTCTTTATAAAACATCTCTACCCAGCCAGCCTTCCTCTCRCCAACTGTAAAAGGCTCCCAGAATGATCTGAAAAGATGAATAACACCATCCCTGCCCTCAGGCTTACAATCTAAAAGACAGGGCACAAAGGGAAATGCATTGGAGGGGGGGAAGGTGGGGGAGGGCAGGCTCTCAGGCCACATCCTTTGCTGCAAAGCTATTCTTAACAAGACCTCACAACCTCTGAGGATGCCTGCCATAGATGCAGGCAAAACCTCAGGAGAGAATGCTACTGGGACTTGGCCATACAGCCCGAAAAACTTACAGCAGCCTGAAATGGCAGGGGAAAAGGTTTCAGGAAAGGAGACAAAGAGAGGTCTGAAGATCTCAAAAGCACGGATTTTATTTACCAGCTGGGGCCTGGTGTGGAGTCAACTCCCAAAAAACACCAGAGCCCCGATCAAGGGCTGACTGCCCTTTTATAGTCTCCAATCGGAGTCAAACAAAGAACATGCTACAACATACAATCATCACCATCCCTGCGTCATCTAGGCATCACCGAAATATCAAGTGTCCCCTTCCAATCATGCAAAAAGCATGTCTCTGTGTCTTGCTGAAGAGCAAGCATGGAAATGTTCCCCCTCCCTCTTGGCTGTGCTTACATTCATCAGTCAAGGGGCCCACCTTGAGATGTCAAGAGGCTTCTTACTTAGAAGACACTAGGTCTTCCATACCAGCCTCTGTGGCTTCTTATCTCTCTCACCCACTCCCTCTTCAGCCCCTTCTGAAGACAAACAATTTGTTTGTCTGTTAGCATTCTTGCTACATAGAGGGAACTAGATTTTCCTATATATATAAAGTACATATGAATTTTATACATAAATCAATCAATAAATATCTATATTTCCAATATCTCCTCATCAAACCTAGTGACTCCGACCATGAAAGCCTTCGACAACACATTCTTACAAGACTGTCTTCTGGCAAAGGAGAGCTAGACGAGGTCCATAGCCAAGGAAGAAAGGGAGGAGGCATTGAGAGGGAGGCTTTCCTTCATCTCATAGCATTGGGGTCAGCCTCCCAGTCGCCCTGATTCCTCCAGTCGTAGATGAAGTCTGTTATGGAAATGCAGTAAGCAAGTATAGTGGAATTCTGGCTCAGAAATTGCATTAAATGAATGCATATGTGCTATAAAACATTTACTGTTGCAGCTCAACTCTGTGGTGTCATCGTGTCTGCAGCTGACCACCAGCCACTCTTGTACTTTGAAAACCAACACAAGAACAGGTCTCGTTTCCTAGTTCAGGTGACCATCCTTTCATCTCCATGTCTAATAACCCGCTTGATGGTTTACTTAGGCAATCCCTCGTAGTCTGAGAATAATAATAATAATAATCATAATCATTATCATCATCATCATCGTCATCTTAATTTATACCCCGCCACCATCTCCCCAAAGATAGCCCTCCAAGTGATGTGTCTTGGTGGTGATTACGTATTTGTGGAGCCCTATTCTTGATCTACATGTTCTCCCACAGTGAGGGCATTGGTTTCCAGGTGGAAGGCGGTCCCGGTTGGCTTGACGCGCCTTCCTCTTGGCACGTTTCTCTCTTTCGCCCTCCACTTGTGCCTCTTCTAATTCTTCAGCAATGCTGGTCACGGCTGACCTCCAACTGGAGCGCTCAAGGGCCAGGGCTTCCCAGCTCTCAGTGTCTATGCCAGAGTTTTTTATGGTTAGCTTTGAGCCCATCTTTGAATTTCTTTTCCTGTCCTCCAACATTCTGTTTTCTGTTCTTGAGTTCGGAGTAGAGTAGCTACTTTGGGAGATCGTGATCAAGCATTCGGACAATGTGGCCGGTCCAGTGGAGTTGATGGCGGAGGACCACCGCTTCAATGGGTGGTCTTTGCTTCTTCCAGCACGCTGACATTTGTCGCCTGTCTTCCCAAGAGATTTGCAGGATTTTCCAGGAGACAAGCTGATGGAATCGTTCCAGGAGTTGCATGTGACGTCTATAGACAGTCCACGTTACTTAGGAATCCTCATTGTCCGAGGAGATGTCCTCCAAGTTCAGTTGTCTTGGTGGGTATGTAGGTGCTGTGGAGCCCTATTCTTGACCTGCATTTCTCCCACAGTGAGGGCATCTGTTTCCAGGTGGAAGACGGTCTCGGTCGGGGTTGACTTGACGCGCCTTCCTCTTGCACGTTTCTCTCTTTCGCCCTCCATTCGTGCCTCTTCAAATTCTACAGCACTGGTCACAGCTGACCTCCAGCTGGAGTGCTCAAGGGCCAGGGCTTCCCAGTTCTCAGTGTCTATGCCAGAGTTTTTAAGGTTGGCTTTGAGCCCTTTTTAAAATCTCTTTTCCTCCACCAACATTCCGTTTTCTGTTCTTGAGTTCAGAGTAGAGCAACTGCTTTGGGAGACGGTGGTCAGGCATTCGGACAACGTGGCCAGTCCAGCGGAGTTGATGGCGGAGGACCATTGCTATGCTGGTGGTCTTTGCTTCTTCCAGCACGCTGACGCCTGTAGATAGTCCACATTTCGCAGGCATATAGCAGGATTCAACCAATTAAAGACTGACCACTTTATCACATTTACTAAATTCCACTGAGTCCTACACTTCAGATGTGGTAAACTACTGTGTTCATCACATTAGGTTGGGTTCAAGTGTAGGGTGGAGCATTCTTTATGTGTCTAAAGCGTTGGCTACAGCTTTCTTTTCATACGTTTCCAGAGCTAATTGGGAAGTGGATTTTTGGTAATGATTTGGATGTAGATGGTCAAAATGGCAGGATGTAGATGGTTAAAAAGGTAAGAAAATCATCTTTTCCATTTCTAAATGGAGTATGACTGAACTGTGTGATATACCTACTCTACCAAACACTTCCCTGCTTCAATGTGATGAAGTCCTGAATTAATTTTGGGCAGTTTGGGGGCGGCTAAGTCCCTTCCTTTCCAAACAGCCTCAAACCTAGAAGATACACATTCAATTTTGATAGTTGAGACTGGAACAAGATGTGTGTTGTAGGGAGGGGATATGCTCAGAGGCACTCTTGCCTGTATTTCATGCTTTCCAAGGTTGGGGATGGAAACTGGGAGCAGGCTCTGGCCTTCTGCCCTCAACTGAGATCAGCGGAGTGAGATGCTGGTGCCGCCTGCTTCCCCTGACAAAGTTAATCACTGCTCATGTTCCCATTTGCCTGCTCAGCATGGCACAAGCACATCATCCCTCTGCCTCAGAGGCTGTGGGGGCAGAAAAGGAGCACGCAAAGGAACCCTCAGGGAGGATCGTTCTTGGTTGGAGATCGCACCAGGCTTGAAGTCCGAGATGCATCGGCTTCTGCATTCCAGGCTGTGCCTCTCTCTCCCTGTGATGAAAACATGCCGCTTCGAAAATCATGGGAGGGGAACATGACCGGTTTCGTGCTGCAGATCCCGTCTCCACATCTGCCAAAACTTTTTCGGCTCGGATGAATTTTGGAAATACCAGAGTGAGATGATTCTTCATATACCTTGCAGATGTCTGGGGCGGGTACAGATAAGAGAGGGCAGCCAAATGGAAAAGTAAAGGGGGATCACAAACACCGGGTGGAAAAATTTCAACCTTTGATCATCCTTATCAACCTCCTGCCTGAAACAGTCACCGAGAAGCGATAAGCAAAGCTGTCACTCTGATAAACATGCAGCCAGAACCAGAGTGTAAAATGGAAACAAGTCCGTTCTTGTCGCCTTGTATATGAGATAGGAGGGTCTTCTCAGAATAATCTTCCCAAAGGGATTGCCTCAGTGCACCAAGTATGCACTTAGCAACCGTTCTGATTTACAAACACACGGAATAATTGCTGTCTCTCCAACCTTTGGAGTAAATTCCTTTCTAAATTTACTTCCAGAGCTGACCCTCAGTCCACCTGCAGATGTGGAGGGCTCAGGGCACCACGTGTATCCCTTGCCAGGGTACAGGAGTTTTCTTTAAAAATGTGTGCTCCCTTCCGCACATACGCAAAAGATCTGTTGCCTTAGGCGTGGACAGAACAAACGCATTAAAGGATGTCAAGACATCTGAGGCTCTTTCTTAAACTCCCAGGCAGATGAGAAGGGAGCAGGAGAGAGAAAAGGGTCGGAAATGTCAGCCTTCTACAAGCCTCCTCTAGAAATTTGTTTATCTATAATCCTTACTGTTTTGTAGAATTGTGCGCAGAAACGTTTTCCTTTGTTTCATCAATTCTTTCGTTACTTTCGTTACCTTCGGGAGCACGTAATGAGCAGCCCCCTCCTGGTACGAAAATCAGCTCGACACGAAAGCAAGCGGGAGCCGATCTCAGCTTCTCACTTGCTTTTCATGAGCATGTGGCACTCCATGACTCCTTGCCTTAGAAACAGAGAGTGTGTGTGCGTGGTGTAAAGGCCCAGAAAGTACGGACACCTGCCTGCAGCCAAGCGCCTCCTCTAGAGTAAGAATGAGAACTTGCCTGTTGCCTCCTTGCCTTGGAAATAATGTGTGTGTGTGTGCGCCTGCAGTCAAGCTCCTCCTCTAGAGTAAGAATGAGAACTTGC
The DNA here is from genome assembly GCF_025583915.1 of Anolis sagrei ordinatus. Lineage (NCBI taxonomy): Eukaryota > Metazoa > Chordata > Lepidosauria > Squamata > Anolidae > Anolis > Anolis sagrei. The sequence continues at coordinate 1,695,427 of NW_026847660.1, read as the reverse complement.
CTGTTGCCTCCTTGCCTTGGAAAGAATGTGTGTGTGTGTGCGCCTGCAGTCAAGCTCCTCCTCTAGAGTAAGAATGAGAACTTGCCTGTTGCCTCCTTGCCTTGGAAATAATGTGTGTGTGTGTGCGCCTGCAGTCAAGCTCCTCCTCTAGAGTAAGAATGAGAACTTGCCTGTTGCCTCCTTGCCTTGGAAAGAATGTGTGTGTGTGTGTGCCTGCAGTCAAGCTCCTCCTCTAGAGTAAGAATGAGAACTTGCCTGTTGCCTCCTTGCCTTGGAAAGAATGTGTGTGTGTGTGCGCCTGCAGTCAAGCTCCTCCTCTAGAGTAAGAATGAGAACTTGCCTGTTGCCTCCTTGCCTTGGAAATAATGTGTGTGTGTGTGCGCCTGCAGTCAAGCTCCTCCTCTAGAGTAAGAATGAGAACTTGCCTGTTGCCTCCTTGCCTTGGAAAGAATGTGTGTGTGTGTGTGCCTGCAGTCAAGCTCCTCCTCTAGAGTAAGAATGAGAACTTGCCTGTTGCCTCCTTGCCTTGGAAAGAATGTGTGTGTGTGTGTGCCTGCAGCCAAGCACCTCCTCTAGAGTAAGAATGAGAACTTGCCTGTTGCCTCCTTGCCTTGGAAAGAATGTGTGTGTGTGTGTGTGTGTGCCTGCAGCCAAGCACCTCCTCTAGAGTAAGAATGAGAACTTGCCCGTTGCCTCCTTGACTTGGAAAGTGTGTGTGTGCCTGCAAGCACCTCCTCTAGAGTAAGAATGAGAACTTGCCTGTTGTCTCCTTGACTTGGAAAGTGTGTGTGTGTGTGTGTGCCTGCAGCCAAGCACTTCCTCTAGAGTAAGAATGAGAACTTGCCTGTTGCCTCCCTGCCTTGGAAAGTGTGTGTGTGTGTGCCTGCAGCCAAGCACCTCCTCTAGAGTAAGAATGAGAACTTGCCTGTTGCCTCCTTGCCTTGGAAAGAATGTGTGTGTGTGTGTGTGTGTGCCTGCAGCCAAGCACCTCCTCTAGAGTAAGAATGAGAACTTGCCTGTTGCCTCCTTGCCTTGGAAAGAATGTGTGTGTGTGTGTGTGCCTGCAGCCAAGCACCTCCTCTAGAGTAAGAATGAGAACTTGCCTGTTGCCTCCTTGCCTTGGAAAGAATGTGTGTGTGTGTGTGCCTGCAGCCAAGCACCTCCTCTAGAGTAAGAATGAGAACTTGCCTGTTGCCTCCTTGCCTTGGAAAGAATGTGTGTGTGTGTGTGTGTGTGCCTGCAGCCAAGCACCTCCTCTAGAGTAAGAATGAGAACTTGCCCGTTGCCTCCTTGACTTGGAAAGTGTGTGTGTGCCTGCAAGCACCTCCTCTAGAGTAAGAATGAGAACTTGCCTGTTGTCTCCTTGACTTGGAAAGTGTGTGTGTGTGTGTGTGCCTGCAGCCAAGCACTTCCTCTAGAGTAAGAATGAGAACTTGCCTGTTGCCTCCCTGCCTTGGAAAGTGTGTGTGTGTGCCTGCAGCCAAGCACCTCCTCTAGAGTAAGAATGAGAACTTGCCCGTTGCCTCCTTGACTTGGAAAGTGTGTGTGTGCCTGCAAGCACCTCCTCTAGAGTAAGAATGAGAACTTGCCTGTTGTCTCCTTGACTTGGAAAGTGTGTGTGTGTGTGTGTGCCTGCAGCCAAGCACTTCCTCTAGAGTAAGAATGAGAACTTGCCTGTTGCCTCCCTGCCTTGGAAAGTGTGTGTGTGTGCCTGCAGCCAAGCACCTCCTCTAGAGTAAGAATGAGAACTTGCCTGTTGCCTCCTTGCCTTGGAAAGAATGTGTGTGTGTGTGTGTGTGTGCCTGCAGCCAAGCACCTCCTCTAGAGTAAGAATGAGAACTTGCCTGTTGCCTCCTTGCCTTGGAAAGAATGTGTGTGTGTGTGTGTGTGTGCCTGCAGCCAAGCACCTCCTCTAGAGTAAGAATGAGAACTTGCCTGTTGCCTCCTTGCCTTGGAAAGAATGTGTGTGTGTGTGTGTGTGTGCCTGCAGCCAAGCACCTCCTTTAGAGTAAGAATGAGAACTTGCCTGTTGCCTCCCTGCCTTGGAAAGTGTGTGTGTGTGCGCGCCTGCAGCCAAGCACCTCTTCTAGAGTAAGAATTAGAACTTGTCTGTTGTCTCCTTGCCTTGGAAAGAATGTGTGTGCGTGTGTGCCTGCAGCCAAGCACCTTCTTTAGAATAAGAACGAGAACTTGCCTTCTTGCCTTAGAAAGAGAGCGCGTACGTGTATGGCGTGCAGGCCCAGAAAGGGTGGGTGTTTGCCTGCAGCCAAGCACCTCCTCTAGAGTAAGAAGGAGAACTTGCCTTCTTTGCCTTGGAAAGAGAGTGCGTACATGTGTGGCATGCAGGCCCAGGCAGTGCAGCCAAGCACCTCTCCTCTGGGGTAGAAAGAGGGTTCTGATTGGAACAGGGCTCTGACTGGAAACTCCCATGCATGCTTTGCCTTTTGGGAAACTTCTGGGATCAGTACAGTTTTTGGACACTGGTCAAAGCCTGCCCTGTGGTAGGTAGAGGCGAAAGGCCTTCCTTCCTTCTTCCCAAACATGTTGCAACTTATGCAGCAAGAAGGTTTGGTCAGAGGACTGTTGAATCATCTGAAGACTTTATTTCCTTGCCAATTGGTGCCCGGCTGCTTTATCGGTCGGTGATGGCTGCCTCGGCTCAGACGGCGTGCCCTCTCTTGCATGGGGCACACAGAGAGCAATGTCATGTCTCCAGATTCGCAAGAACATGGTGTGCCGCTGAGGTGGATGTGACTCTTTTCTCAACCGACTCCTGAGGAATATCAATAGCTGGAGGAAAGGTGCAGACGGGACCTGGAAGCGAGCGGTTCCAGTAACGGGGAGCTCTTGAGGCAGGCAGCACATTCCTCTTCTCGCATCAGGCAGGCTTCTGAGTCACATGAGTTATGCATAACCACCTCATCCCCGCTCCTTTCCGCACCAAAGCTACACAGAGGCGCTGCGCTCCCTTGCTCACAGGTCTCCAGAAGTCTCATGACAGCATGTGTGTGTGAGGAAGCCAGCCACGTGCCGCATGAATAAGTCATAAAGAGTTTAGGCTTCGCAAAGTGCTCGGGGATGTGTCTTTTTCATTTATTTATACGCCCAGCGTACACTGAAAATCTTGCCAGTCCAGAGTGAATCAGACAGAGGCGGAGGAGGACAGGCTCAGCAGACAGCAAGGCAGACGGTGGGGCCACCAGGATCTGCCCAAGGAGGGGGGTCTCTTCTGTGTGGGGCAGGAAGGGGGCCGAGAGTAAGCCTTAACACCACGAACCCTGGGAACCACTGACCTGAGCAAGATGCCTTTTGTGCTTAGCATTTTTGGCAGCCCAAAGAAAGTCCTAAGAAAGAAGAGTTTCCCCAAGTCTCACTGAATTTGCCAAGCTCTGCTACAAAGAGCGATTTGTAGTGTGATACGTGTTGCACCAGGCGAACCTTTGAAAAATGGAGCTGGTAGATCTGGCTCATGTTTAGGTTCTGCTTGATAAATGGGTTGTGGTTGGGATGCAAATCTATTCCTGGCCCAACTAACGAACTGGGTCATGTGCCTCGCAGCATTTCAGGAGATGCAGGCGCCTCCTGGACCTCGACGCCCTCAGCACTTACTCCTCAGCAAACCACTCGAGCCATTTGAGGCTCTCTTCAAATGGAGGAAGGAGGAGGAAGCACTAGAATGGTCTTGTTCTCAAAGGTGGACAGTGGACACCAAAGAGGCTGGAGGACACATCTACATTTAATGGGTCTGTTGGTATTGAAGTCGAACATGACCCCCCCCCCCCCAATAAAAGATACTAATTTATAGTTTTGCTAAGGGACAAGGACACCAGACTGGATAATAAGGGTTAAGCCTTGGTCAATTTGCCAAGACACTAACAACAACAAGGCCCCTTCCCATGTTAGATAGTGTATACATTTAATCAAGGTTTTATGCCCTATGCTTCATATATAGCAGAAGGTAGCACATTTATTACTGAGAAACCACCACCTCCTCCCGCCCCGTCACCTATTCAATCTCTCTCACTACAACATCCACCCAAGTTTCCCCCATTGTTCCTCTGTCTTGGTATGCTAGAAAATCTGGATTATGGCGGTATTGCCAACCTCAATGTTTATTAGAACCACTCAAAGGACAATAGAAGGCTAGCTTGAAGGCCTTTTTAGGACTCGCCAGCCCCTTGGACATTTTCTGAATTTCCATAATCCACCCAAGAATGCATTGTATTCCCTTGTCCCGTCTCCCTCTCTCCTGATTCGCCAAAGTGCCAAGGCGGCCAAAGCCCTGTGATTGGCCCAGGCACGCAGCAAAAACCTTGTGATTGGCCCAGGCACTCGAGGGGTGGCCAAGCTTCCTCCCAGCTGTTGAAGCACCAGCCAATCACCTTCAAGCCAAGCGGAGAGCGGGGAGCAGGAGATTCAAACCAGGCAACTCTGTTTTTCTATAAAAATGGCATTTATTTGTACTCATGCATGCTCAGCTTGGCGAAATATTGCTGCTTTGCATCCTTTTCAGCTGAATCGCAATAAATCATCTCGGTGGCGCTTCCTTCAACTTTGGTGAGATTTCTTTTGGGAATTTAGGAAAAACCTTTTAAATTTGATTTCTCTTTACTCACCATTGTAGCGAGCCCTCTTTGGTGGGTCCGCAGGGTCTCTCCTACAGGGCCAGACCCTTTTAAATTCCTCCATGATTTAGAGTATCAGGTTACCTCCAAACATTTGTACAATGAGTAAGACATGAGCGGTTACCCTCAAAGCTCTGAGTCCTGGTATCCCTACTACAAAATTCCTCACTCAAGCTCAGAGATATCTGATGAAAAAATGGGGACCGATTCAAGAGTACCCAGGGATACATTGACTCCCTCCTTTATCTACAGTCCCTGGTGGGACTGCTGACCAAGAGGTCAGCGGTTTAAATCCGGGAGAGAGTGGGTTGAGTTCCCTCTTTCAGCTTCAGCTCCCCAAGTGGGGACATGAGAGAAGCTTCCCACAAGGTTGGTAAAACATCAAAACATCTGGCTGTCCTCTGGGCAACGTCCTTGAAGACAGCCAATTATCTCACACCAGAAGCAACTTGCAGTTTCTCAAGTTGCTCCTGGCATGTACACAAAAAATCTACATTGACATCTCTTTCTAAAACCTTTACTGTTCTTGGATCGTTCCAGGACTAATTCTGTTCCAGTTTCAGAGCCATGATTATGCTTGACTCACAACAGGAGAAGCCTGTATGAATAGACCTCGATCATTGGTCTATTCGGCTGCATTAAAATATACTGCAAAGAGTTTTAATCACCATTCCAGGGATGAAGTTTCTGTTCTTCGATCATTATCATAGCACTTAATAATAAATAAGCTTTATTTATATCCCACCACCATCTCCCCAAGGGGGACTTGGGACAGCTAACATGAGGCCAAGCCCAAAACTACAATACAGCATCAGCCTGCTGAGCAGTTCAAAGATGCCAGCATTACAATCCTAAAACAGTCTTGTGAATGGCTATTTCCAAGGCAGTCTTTCACTGTTTGTATTTACTGCTCTCAATAGTTACAATCCCAACTCCCCAGAGATGGTCTATGCACTCACCATTTCCCACAGATACCCAGAACCAGCTCTGGCCAGTGGCTTGGGATGTCATCATTCCTCCTTCCAATGGTAGCATTCTTTAAGGGAGCATAAGGTGTCTTTGTTGGTATTTTCTGCAAAAGACAAAAAACAGTTCTTTTTATGATAGTAGCACAGTATTTCTCAACCTTCCTAATGCCGCAACCCCTTAATACAGTTCTCCATGTTGTGGTGACCCCCAACCATCAAATTATTTTTGTTGCTGCTTCATAACTGGAATTTTGCTTCTGTTATGAATCGTCATGTAAATATCTTATATGCAGGCTGTATTTACATTCACTGGACCAAATTGGGCACAAATACTCAACATGCCCAAATTTGAATACTGGTAGTTGGAGGAAAGTGCTGAGAGTGCCTTGGACTGCGAGAAGATCCAACCAGTCCATCCTCCAGGAAAGAAAGCCCGGCTGCTCACTGGAGGGAAAGATACTAGAGACAAAGTTGAAGTACTTTGGCCACATCATGAGGAGACAGGAAAGCCTAGAGAAGACAATTATGCTGGGGAAAGTGGAAGGCAAAAGGAAGAGGGGCCGACCAAGGGCAAGATGGATGGATGGCATCCTTGAAGTGACTGGACTGATCTTGAAGGAGCTGAGGGTGGACGGCCGACAGGGAGCTCTGGCGTGGGCTGGTCCATGAGGTCATGAAGAGTCGGAGATGACTGAACGAATGAACAACAACATTATTATTATTATTATTATTATTTATTACTTTGAATATTATTTGTAGTTGCTGGGATTTATAGTTTACTAAAATCAAAGAGCATTCTGAACTCCACCAGCGATGGAATTGAACCAAACTTGGCACACAGACCTTCCATGACCAACAGAAAATACTGGAAGGGTTTGGTGGGCACTGACCTTGAGTTCTGGAGTTGTAGTTCACCTACATCCAGAGAGCACGGTGGACGCAAGCAACTTTTGGACCAAACTTGGCATGAATACTCAATCTGCCCAAATGTGAACACTGGTGGAGTTTGGGGAAAATAGACCTTGACATCTGGGAGTTGTAGTTGCTGGGATGTATAGTTCACCTACAATCAAAGAGCATTCTGAACCCCACCAACAATAGAATTGGGTGAAACTTCCCACACAGAACCCCCACGACCAACAGAAAATACTGTTTTCTGATGGTCTTTGGCAACCCCTCTGAAATCCCCTCGCGACTCCTGTGGGGTCCCGACCCCCGGAGTGAGAAACACTGCACTAGCACCACATAAGAGACTTTGGGGTTTAAATCAAGAACCTAAGAGAAGGCCTGGCCCAAACAGGCAATCCCTCCCCATCTTTTCCTGAACACGTGGCCAGAACGTGTGAGTGAGATTGCAAGCAGGGCGATGACACTTAGGGTGGCACGGCCCCTCCTGCTGCAAAACTAACACAGGTTTGGGAGACGGAGGAAGATCTATTTCTAACGGAAGTGTGATGTGCTAAAGAAGAATCTCTTCCTCGCCTACCACCTTTTGTGTTATGAGAAAGCACTTACGCTAGGCATTTGCCATGAAGAAAGGAAGCCCGTGGTGGCGGTGCAACCCAACGCCAAGCCATTCTCAGGCTGCCAACTGGGTTTTTCCCCTCTCCATGAAGTCAAACCGATTCCAAACACCATAAATTGCTGAGTATAAGTCGTGAGATTATTTTCCAACCATAAACAAATGTCATTGTTCAAACATAAGACTGGCTGAACCAGAAAGATGCCATTCTTTTAATAAAACCCCAGGATGCCGTTGCTCTAAAAGAAGGGACATTTCAGCTTGTTTCGGCCACATGAATTGTCTCCTCTGATGTTCTTCTTCCAAAGAAGGGACACTTAAGTTTCGCTTGTTTCGGCCACATGGATTTTCTTCTCTGATGTTCTTCTTCCAACGAAGAAACACTTTAGCTGGGTGGTTATGTGTTTTTCAGGTTGTATGGCCATGTTCCAGCAGCATTCCTTCCTGACATTCCACCTGCTTCTGTGATTACTGGTATCTCAGAGGTTGTGTTGACAGTGATGCAAGTGGAGTGTGCAGAGTGGGAGAAAGAACCATTGTCTGTTTGAAGCAAGTGTCAATGTTGCAGTTAGCAATCTTGAACAGCACTGAGTAGCCATGCAGCTGCAAAATCAATCAGGGGGTATCCACATAGAGGTAGCCTGGCCTCTGTTGCCTGGGGGCATCCTCTCTTTGGAAGGCATTACCTGGCATTTCAATTTTTGCTGTCTGGAGTTCTCTTTCTCAGATAGAAATTCCTCAAACATGTGAACAGAGATAACAATACATTCACAAAAACAGACTACAATCTTGTAATTCGTCCAGTTATCCCAACAAAAAATGTACAGGCAGTCTCCAAGATACGAACAAGATCAGTTCTGAGTTCTGTGGGTTTGTTCTTTAGTTAAATTTTACATGTAAGTCAGAAAAGGAACATTTTTAAAGTAACTCCAGCCAAAAATATATGTACTGTATATTCCGGCATATAAGACGACTGGACGTATAACACGACCCCCAACTTTTCCAGTTAAAATATAGAGTTTGGGATATACTCGCCATATAAGACTACCCCTCTTCCAACACACACCAAATAAAATTTTTAAAAGCATCAGATTTGATTTCAATATGGTAATTTTCCTATTACTGTCCCTCCTTCTCTGCCTCTCAGATCTGGCACATGCGCACCCTGCACCGCTTCACTGTAGTCTTCAGGAGCGAGATCTGAGAGGCAGAGGAGGAGGGACGGTAATAGGATACAAGGGCGGGCCAGACAGGTAAAAGAGGTGTGTTTTTCTAGGCACAGATCTACTCTCTTTTTTCTCTCTTTTCTCTTTTTTCCATACCCCGGGCGCCCCGGACGCCTGCAGCTTGCTCCGCCCTTCACTTATACCTTCCCAGTGAGGCGCCCCTTCACCTCACCATCGGGACCGCGTTAAGTCCACGAATCCTGATGAGTGGCTTTTATTCTACCGTACTTGTACAGCGTCACCCTTAATGCTTCATACAGTCGCTGCATACGGCAGGGACATGGCCACTGTCATTTTTGAGTTGCCCTCACCATATGCAGCAACCACGGATTCTCCAATCCGGATCAGAAGTTTCAGCACCTGCTCTATAAGACTCCCGGTGTATAAGACTACACCCGCATATACGACAACTCCCATGCATAAGGCTACTCCAGCGTATAAGACAACTCCTGTGTATAAGACTACTCCTGCATATAAGACGACTCCCACATATAAGACGGCCCCTGAATTTTGAGAAGATTTTCTTGAGTTAAAAAGTAGTCTTATATGCCAGAATATACGGTATATTAGTGTTGGATCAAATAGAGAAGGGTAAACACCCCCATGTTGTTTCCTTTGCTGCCTGTGCCCCAGATTTCGACTGTGAGAATTGGATTTTGAGAAATTTGCCTTGTTGTGGAAACAAGGATTGGGGATAAATCTTAATTGGAGACCCCCTTTCCCTGTGATAATAACTCTCCCAGGAGCGGATTTCCCTTCCAAGAGGTAGGTTTCTCCCACTTTCTGTTGTCTCACCCTTGTTCTTAACTATGAGTCATTTGTAAGAGAGATGTGTGTAACTCGGGGACTGCCTGCAGATCCCTTTGCCTTGGCAGTCCTTCTCAAAATGCCAACAAGAAGTGACAGGACATAACTAGCTGACGGCTTCAGGGACAGACTGCAGGTATTTGCACCTGTGTGGAGGGAGGCACTGGCTTGTGGGGACCTGAAAGGGAAATTGGACCTTAGATTTACTCTCCTGAAAAATTTATTTGTTTACTTACTTACTTTATTTGTATACCGCTCTTCTCAGCCCTTAGGCGACTCAGAGCAGTTAACAACACAGTTTCAATATACATGGTACAAAATCATTGGACATTTAAAGCAATAGTAAACAATTAATTAAACAACAAACATCAACATCAATATAACAAATCCATCACGTCTCATCGATAGAATCAGAATCCAGCCTCATTATCCTTATTCCGTGTTCCAATAATCGATTGCACTGCCTAGTCAAATGCCTGTTCGAAAAGCCAGGTCTTCAATTTCCTCCGGAATACCAACAGGGAGGGGGCCGATCTGATCTCTGTAGGGAGGGTGTTCCACAGCCGAGGGGCCACCACTGAGAAGGCCCTGTCTCTCGTCCCCGCCAGGCGCGCTTGTGAAGCTGGTGGGACCGAGAGCAGGGCCTCCCCAGACGATCTTAACGTCCTAACTGGTTCATAGGAGGAGATGCGTTCGGACAGGTAGGTCGGGCCAGAACCGTTTAGGGCTTTAAAGGCTAAAGCCAGCACTTTGAATTGTGCCCGGTAGCAAATTGGCAGCCAGTGGAGCTGGGGCAACAGAGGAGTTGTATGCTCCCTGAGTGCCGCTCCTGTTAGCATCCTGGCTGCCGATCGTTGGACCATTTGAAGCTTCTGAGCAGTCTTCAGAGGCAACCCCACGTAGAGAGCGTTGCAGTAGTCTATATGGGATGTAACTAGAGCGTGGACTACCGTGGCCAAGTCAGACTTCCCAAGGTACGGGTGCGCATTCACCTTCTGCCCAGTATGCTTTGGCCTGGCACAGAAAGGTGCATGTTTCCAAAGAACTATGGGGTGGCTGTTCTTCACGATGCAATGAAGGAAGATGGGAAAGAGCCGGGCAGAGGAGGCTGCATCCTTGTACACAGAGCGAGTGAGTAATCCCTGCAGACGCACTTCTCGCACCGCTTGCACTTACTTTGCTCCTAGCTGTCATGCTGGCTGAGTGCAACGGCGTCCCCGCACCGGAGGGATCCATGGCTGCGTTCAGTGCCATGTTCCATCACAAGGAACTTTGGGCATTTTCCTCTAAACGTTACAAGCTGCTTTGAACTCTCGAGGAGCCACTGCAGAAATGTATAATTGATGCCTGCCTGCCTGCTTGCCTGTTTGCACTGGCCGCGCATTGGCTGTCGCTCAGGGCGACGGGGTTCTCCTTTTTAGGGGAAACAGCAGAGAAAAGGCACCACCGGAGAAGAGCGGTGCCTGGAGGTGATTCATGCGCTCCCGACCCAGACGAAGGCCTTTGTGCGACGGAGCCAGTCGGGAGGACAAAGGGCGCCTGGTGGTCCACACCAGAGATGGAGTCATCATTAAGCACAACCAGGCCCATCTTTTCAAAAGATCAGATTCTCATTGTAAAAGCCAGAGCAATTGGCAACGTTTTCTTCTTTCCTGCCATGCCTCTGATGGGCTTCCTCTTCTGGCCCCTTCCAAAATCTCCCGCTTGTTGGCTTTAAAAGTCCCTTCATCTTTATTTGAAGCACAATTCAATGTGCTTTCTACTTGTTGGATTCTGCTGTACAGGCCGTCCCTGAGTTGAAAACATCCTGAAGTGGATTGTCGAAGGCATGATCATCAAGTTTGCAGACGACACCAAATTGGGAGGGAGAGCCAAGACTCCAGAGGACAGGAGCAGGATTCAAAACGATCTTGACAGATTAGAGAGATGAATGGCAAAACTAACAAAATGAAGTTCAACGGGGACAAATGCAAGAGACTCCACTTTGGCAGGAAAAATGAAATGCAAAGAGACAGAATGGGGGACGATGAGGCCTGGCTCGAGAGCAGTACGTGTGAACTTCTTAGGCAGGAAAAACGAAATGCAAAGAGACAGAATGGGGGACGATGAGGCCTGGCTCGAGAGCAGTACGCGTGAAAAAGATCTTGGAGTCCTCGTGGGGAGGAAGGGGAACATGAGCCAGGAATGTGATGTAGGTGGCAAAAAAAGCCAATGGGATTTTGACCTGCATCAAGAGGAGCCTAGTGTCTAGATCTAGGGAAGTCATGCTCCCCATGCTCTATTCTGCCTTGGTTAGACCACACCTGGAATACTGTGTCCAATTCTGGGCACCACAATTCAAGAGAGATATTGACAAGCTGGAATGTGTCCAGAAGACGGCGACTAAAATGATCAAGGGTCTGGAGAACAAGCCCTATGAAGAGCGGCTTAAGGAGCTGGGCATGTTTAGCCTGAAGAAGAGAAGGATGAGAGGAGACATGATGAGGGCCATAGATAAATATGTGAGAGGAAGTCATAGGGAGGAGGGAGCAAGCTTGTTTTCTGCTGCCCTGGAGACTAGAACGTGGAATCATAGAATCAAAGAGTTGGAAGAGACCTCCTGGGCCATCCAGTCCAACCCCCTGCCAAGAAGCAGGAAAATTGCATTCAAATCACCCCCAACAGATGGCCATCCAGCCTCTGTTTAAAAGCTTCCAAAGGAGCCTCCACCACACTCCAGGGCAGAGAGTTCCACTGCTGAACGGCTCTCACAGTCAGGAAGTTCTTCCTTGTGTTCAGATGGAATCTCCTTTCTTGTAGTTTGAAGCCATGGCTGCATTGCGTCCTAGTCTCCAAGGAAGCCAAAACAAGCTTGCTCCCTCCTCCTCCCTGTGGCTTCCTCTCACATATTTATACATGGCTATCATATCTCCTCTCAGCCTTTTCTTCTTCAGGCTAAACATGCCCAGCTCCTTAAGCCGCTCCTCATAGGGCTTGTTCTCCAGACCCTAGTCTCCATGGACACATTCCAGCTTGTCAATATCTCTCTTGAATTGTGGTGCCCAGAATGGACACAATATTCCAGGTGTGGTCTAACCAAGGCGGAATAGAGCATGGGGAGCATTACTTCCCTAGATCTAGACACTATGCTCCTATTAATGCAGGCCAAAATCCCATTGGCTTTTTTTTTTTTTTTTTGCTGACAGTGGATTTTAATTTGTATTTTAAATCTGTGAATCTTGCTGTATGTCTTTTGATAGTGTTTTATCTCTTCTTTCAATGCTGCTGTATCCCGCCTCGAGCTGTAAGGATATTATTATTTAATTTCTCACCCGCTTCTCTAATATTCTTGACCTGCATATTCTCCCACAGTGAGGGCATCGGTTTCCAAGTGGGAGGTGGTCCCGGTCGGGGTTGGCTTAACGTGCCTTCCTCTTGGCATGTTTCTCTCTTTCACCCTCCATTCGTGGCTCTTCAAATTCTGCAGCACTGCTGGTCACAGCTGACCTCCAGCTGGAGCACTCAAGGGCCAGGGCTTCCCAGTTCTCAGTGTCTAGGCCAGAGTTTTTAAGGTTGGCTTTGAGGCCATCTTTGAATCTCTTTTCCTGTCCACCAACATTCTGTTTTCCGTTCTTGAGTTCGGAGTAGAGCAACTGCTTTGGGAGACGGTGGCCGGTCCAACGGAGTTGATGGCAGAAGACCATGGCTTCAATGCTGGTGGTTTTGCTTCTCCCAGCATGCTGACATTTGTCCGCTTGTCTTCCCAGGAGATTTGCAGGATTTTCCGAAGGCAGCGCTGATGGAATTGTTCCAGGAGTTGAGTGTGACGTCTGTAGACAGTCCATGTCTCGCAGGCGTATAGCAGGGTTGGGAGGACAATAGCTTTATAAACAAGCCCCTTGGTCTCCCTACGGATGTCCCGGTCCCCAAACACTCTCTGCTTCATTCGGAAAAATGCTGCACTCGCAGAGCTCAGGCGGTGTTGAATTTCGGTGTCAATATTGACTTTGGTGGAGAGGTGGCTGCCAAGGAAGCGGAAATGGTCAACATTTTCTAATGTTACACCATTAAGTTGTATCTCTGGCATTGGAGAGGGATTAGCCGGTGACTGCTGGAACAGCACTTTGGTTTTCTTGATGTTCAATGACAGGCTAAGCTTCTTGTATGCTTCTGCAAAGGTGTTTAGAGTGGCTTGCAGGTCTTCTTCCGAATGCGCACAGATGATGTTGTCATTGGCATACTGGAGTTCTATAACAGATGTTGTGACCTTGGTTTTGCCTTTCAGTCTGCTGAGGCTGAAGAGCTTGCCTTCTATCCGAGAGATGATTTCCACTCCGATGGGAAGCTTCCCATCAACAAGATGAAGTATCATAGCAATGAAGATGAAGAATAGAGTTGGGGCAATAATAACACATCCCTGTTTGACACCCAATTCCACTTTAAATGGTTCACTTTGGGAGCCATTGCTGTCCAAGACTGTTGCCATCATGTCATCATGGAGAAGCCGCAGGTTGTTCATCTAAATTAGCCTAGTTTGAAACCCTAAGTGGCCAACTACTACCTGCCTCGAAATCTTATGAGGTAGAATGGAGAATAGATACTTTAAAAGGCGTTAGAATGGTCTCATGAGGTCCTTTCTGAGGTAAAAGAGGCCATTCCAGTTTGGGCGGGAAACGCTTCAGGCTGAGGAAAAAGAGCGGGAAGCGAACCACGCCTGCGCACCCAGAGGGGACACGACAGCGCATGCGCTGCGAAAGGAGACTCAACTCAGAGCCCGAGGCAAGAGGGAGCGCATGCGCTCTGCTGCCACAAACGATGCCGTCTTAAATAGCTGGAAGGGACCACGCATGCGCAGCAAGAGGAGCCCACTCAAGAGCCTGAGGCGACACGGCGCGCATGCGCTTCTTTTCAAATAGCTGGAGAGGACTACGCATGCGCAGGGAGAGACTCAACTCAGAGCCCGAGGCAAGAGGGAGCGCATGCGCTCTGCTGCCACAAAAAATTCCTTCTTAGGGTTGTAGGTTTTGGATAATTGTAGGTTGTAGATAATTTTATGGACAAATAATAATTGCGTAGGCTAATTAATAATTTTATTTACTAAAAATTTTATGGAGTAATAATTTTATGGACTAATAATAATAATATGGGATAATAATAATGTTATGGAATAATCATAATATATGGACTAATAATGAAAATTTTGGACAACTACTGGTAATTTTATAGACTAATAACAACTGTGTGGGCTGATTAATAATTTTATTGACTAATAATTTTATGGACTAATAATATTAATATGGAATAATGTTATGGAATAATAATAATAATAATAATAATAATATATGGAGTAATAATAAGAATTTTGGACAGATAATTTTATGGACTAATAATAACTGTGTAGGCTAATTAATAATTTTATTGAGTAATAATTATAATGGAGTAATAATTTATGGTCATAATAAATTGTGGCAAATTCTTAGTGGGATGGGCATCCCAAGCCACCTTGTCTCTCTCCTGAGGAATCTGTACAAGGACCAAGGAGCAACAGTAAGAACTGACCACGGAACAACAGACTGGTTCAAGATTGGGAAAGGCGTACGGCAAGGCTGCATCCTCTCACCCAACCTTTTTAACTTGTATGCAGAACACATCATGCGATGTGCGGGGCTTGGATGAATGCAAAGCTGGGGTGAAAATTGCTGGAAGAAACATTAACAACCTCAGATATGCAGATGACACCACTCTGATGGCCGAAAGCGAGGAGGAACTGAGGAGCCTTCTAATCAAGGTGAAAGAAGAAAGCGCAAAAGGCGGGTTGCAGCTAAACGTCAAAAAAACCAAGATTATGGCAACAAGAATGATTGACAACTGGAAAATAGAGGGAGAAATCGTGGAGGCCGTGACAGACTTTGTATTTCTAGGTGCAAAGATTACTGCAGATGCAGACTGTGGCCAGGAAATCAGAAGACGCTTACTTCTTGGGAGGAGAGCAATGGCCAGTCTCGATAAAATAGTAAAGAGTAGAGACATCACACTGGCAACAAAGATCCGCCTAGTCAAAGCCATGGTATTCCCTGTAGTAACCTACGGATGTGAGAGCTGGACCTTAGGGAAGGCTGAGCGAAGGAAGATAGATGCTTTTGAGCTGTGGTCTTGGAGGAAAGTGCTGAGAGTGCCTTGGACTGCGAGAAGATCCAACCAGTCCATCCTCCAGGAAATAAAGCCCGAGCTGCTCACTGGAGGGAAAGATACTAGAGACAAAGTTGAAGTACTTTGGCCACATCATGAGGAGACAGGAAAGCCTAGAGAAGACAATTATGCTGGGGAAAGTGGAAGGCAAAAGGAAGAGGGGCCGACCAAGGGCAAGATGGATGGATGGCATCCTTGAAGTGACTGGACTGACCTTGAGGGAGCTGAGGGTGGTAACGGCCGACAGGGAGCTCTGGCGTGGGCTGGTCCATGAGGTCACGAAGAGTCGGAGACGACTGAACGAATGAACAACAACATGAATAATTCCATCTGTTACTACTGCGAAGGAGCAGGAGCAGGGGAGCCTAGGGATGATTATTGTTGCTACCAATTTGAAAGGAACCAAATTTACCATCAAGTTAGAAGGGAGGCTGTTCAATCGCACCTCTTCCTTTATTAAGATAGTAATAACTTAGTAGTAATTAAACTGTATGTATTGTAGCGTGACTGGAGATAAGAATGTAGATCTATTTGGTCACTTTCCCCTGCGTTTCTGCCACCACGTGAGGTAAGTTATAATATTGTGAGAAATGGCACACTGGATGCAGAATTGATGGAGGTGAGGCAGTCTTCAAACAAAAGTTAACAAGTTTATTTAGCACAAAGCGTGTGGTTGCAAGTTGTAACTTTTCTTATAGAACTTAGAACAATGCTTGTAAGTTTAACAGTTCATTCTTTAAAGTAACACAGTATCTTCCTGACGTAGAGCGCTTGCTTCAGACGAAGTATCAATACAGGGATATTTCCCTTATTTGATCCTTCCTAGATCAAATTCTAAATAAGCTATTCTTTAGCCTCTCCTTGGACTAAAGAATTCCGGCTATGTTTCCCCCTTTCGGCTACCCTAGCCAGAGAAACTTTCAATAGCCAGACCCGGCTTTCCAAAGCCTCGAAACTTTGCTTCACAAGTCACTCAGCCACCTTTTCCTCTCCTTCTCTCTCAACTCCTCACTCTAACTCCTCACTGCTAAACCCTAACTCCTCACTCCTCGGAACCTAAAACCTAACTGAACATTAACTGTCGTTTTTCAAACTCTCCCCTCTAAGCTCCTCCCACTTCTCTCTCTAGCCTACATCGTCTCCATGGCAACGCACTCCTCTCAGTTAGGCCGCTCCAGCATTAGTGCAGCCAATCTAAACACAAATACAGTTAAAATCATACAATTTATAATCAACTTCTGTACAATTGTATTATAATATTATGATCAATATTATAAAGATAGATGCTTTTGAACTGTTGTGTTGGAGGAAAGTTCTGAGAGTGCCTTGGACTGCGAGAAGATCCAACCAGTCCATCCTCCAGGAAATAAAGCCCGACTGCTCACTGGAGGGAAAGATACTAGAGACAAAGTTGAAGTCCTTTGGCCACATCATGAGGAGACAGGAAAGCCTAGAGAAGACAATTATGCTGGGGAAAGTGGAAGGCAAAAGGAAGAGGGGCCGACCAAGGGCAAGATGGATGGATGGCATCCTTGAAGTGACTGGACTGACCTTGAAGGAGCTGGGGGTGGTGACGGCCAACAGGGAGCTCTGGCGTGTGCTGGTCCATGAGGTCACGAAGAGTCAGAGATGACTGAACGAATGAACAACAACCTCTGGCGTGGGCTGGTCCATGAGGTCACGAAGAGTCGGAGATGACTGAACGAATGGACAACAACAACAATAATAATTTTATGGAATAGTAATAATGTTATGGAGTAATAATTTTTGGAATAATATATGGACTAATAATTCCTTCTTAAATAGCTGGAGGGGACTGCGCATGCGCAGCGAGAAGAGCCTGGGGCGACACAGCGCGCATGTGCTTCCTTAATAGCGAGAGGGGACTACGCATGCGCAGCGAGAAGAGCCTGAGGCGACACAGCGCGCATGTGCTTCTTCCTAAACAGCTGGAGGGGACTACGCATGCGCAGCGAGAAGAGCCTGGGGCGACACAGCCCGCATGTGTTTCCTAAATAGCTGAGGGGGACTGCGCATGCGCAGCGAGAAGAGCCTGGGGCGACGCGGCGCGCATGTGCTTCCTAAATAGCTGGTGGGGACTGCGCATGCGCTTCGAGAGACTCCACTCAGAGCCTGAGACATGACGCGCATGCGCTCCGTTGCCAAACGAGATGCCTTCTAAATAGCTGGAGAGCAGGCTAAACTGAAAGAGGCCCGAGGCGACAGGCCGCGCATGCGCTCTGCTGCCCCACGCGACGTCCTTGCGTAACTTTCCAGCACGCGCGGCGGAGCGCAGTGCGCCTGCGCGGCGTGTCGCAAGGCGGGGGCGGCGAGGGGGAGCGGCGCATGCGCAGAGGCGCGGTGGGCAGCGGCGGCGTCAGTCGGTGAGGGGCGGCGGTGCGGGGCGGATGGCGGCGGGCGCGTCCGGGAGCGGGGCGAGGAAGCCGGGCTCCCCGCGGGACTCGGAGGCGGAGGTGTGGTCCCGCCGGGTGAGGGAGCTGGTCAGCGCCGCCCCGGCCAGCCGCCTCTGCTTCGAGTGCGGGCAGCGCGGAGTCACCTACGTGGACATCACCATCGGGAGCTTCGTCTGCACCACCTGCTCCGGCGCCCTGTGAGTGGCAGGCAGGCAGGCAGGGGGGCGGGGCCTCGGGAAGGGGCGGGGCGGGGGCCCACTCTTCGCCGCAGGGGGCGGGGCCTGATTTGCATAGGGAAAACAAGGGGCGGGGCTTGGGAGGAAGAAGGAGCCTCCCAGTGGAATCCTTTCATGGACTCATAATAATAATGATAATGGAATAATTATTATTATGGACACAATAATAATAATGGACTAATAATTTTATGGACATAATAATAATAATAATAATAATAATAATGGATTAATACTAATAATAATTCCAATGGACTAATAATTATTATGGACATAATAATAATAATAATGGACTGATAATAATTTTATGGACATCATAATAATAATGGACTAACAATAATTCCAATGGACTAATATATATTATGGACATCATAATAACAATAATGGACTAATAATTTTATGGACATAATAATAATAATGGACTAATAATTTTATGGACATAATAATAATAATAATAATAATGGATTAATACTAATAATAATTCCAATGGACTAATAATTATTATGGACATAATAATAATAATAATAATAATAATAATAATAATAATAATAATAATAATAATAATGGACTGATAATAATTTTATGGACATCATAATAATAATGGACTAATAATAATTCCAATGGACTAATATATATTATGGACATCATAATAACAATAATGGACTAATAATTTTATGGACACAATAATAATAATGGACTAATAATTTTATGGACATAATAATAATAATAATAATAATAATGGATTAATACTAATAATAATTCCAATGGACTAATAATTATTATGGACATAATAATAATAATAATAATAATAATAATAATAATAATAATGGACTGATAATAATTTTATGGACATCATAATAATAATGGACTAATAATAATTCCAATGGACTAATATATATTATGGACATCATAATAACAATAATGGACTAATAATTTTATGGACATAATAATAATAATGGACTAATACTAATAATAATTCCAATAGACTAATAATTATTATGGACACAATAATAATAATAATAATGGATTAATAATTTTATGGACATCATAATTTTAATGGAGTAATACTACTAATAATTTTATGGACTAATAATAATAATATATGGACCGATAATAATTGTGTGGGCTAATTAATAATTTTATGGACTAATAATAAGAATTTTGGACAACTACTAATAATTTTATGGACTAATAATAACTAATCAATGACTAATTTTATTGACTAATAATTATTACGGACTTGATAATTTTAATGCACTAATACTAATAATAATTTTACGGACTAATAATAATATTTGGACTGATAATAATTGTGTGGGCTAATTAATATAATATGGACTAATAATAATATATGGACTAATAATAAGAATTTTGGACAATTACTAATAATTTTATGGACTAAATAATATATCGACCAATAATAACTAGTCAGTGACTAATTAATTTTATTGACTAATAATTTTATGGACTAATAATTATTATGGACATAATAATAATAATAATGGACTAATACTACTAAAAATAATTTTATGGACTAATAATAATATATGGACTGATAATAATTGTGTGGGCTAATTAATAATTTTATGAATTAATAATAATATATGGACTAATGTTAAAGCGCTCAGCTGCTGAGCTTGTTGATCGAAAGGTCACAGGTTCGATTCCGGGTAGCAGCGTGAGCTTCCGCTGTCAGCCCTAGCTTCTGCCAACCTAGCAGTTTGAAAACATGCAAATGTGAGTAGATCAATAGGTACCGCTCTGGCGGGAAGGTAAGGGCGCTCCATGCAGTCATGCCGGCCACATGACCTTGGAGGTGTCTACGGACAACGCTGGCTCTTCAGGCTTAGAAATGGAGATGAGCACCACCCCACAGAGTCAGACACGACTGGACTTAATGTCAGGGGACTACCTTTACCTATGGACGAATAATAAGAATTTGGGACAACTACTAATAATTTTATGGACTAATAATAACTAGTCAGTGACTAATTAATTTTATTGACTAATAATTTTATGGACTAATTATTATGGACATCATAATAATAATGGAGTAATACTACTAATAAGAATTTTATGGACTAATAATAATATATGGACTGATAATAATTGTGTGGGCTAATTAATAATTTTATGGACTAATAATAATAATATGGAATAATAATAATAATATATGGACGAATAATAAGAATTTTGGATAATTACTAATAATTTTATGGACTAATAATAATAGATGGACTAATAATAACTAATCAATGGCTAATTAATTTTATTGACATAATTTTATGGACTAATAATAATAATGTTATGGAGTAATAATAATTTTATGGACTAATAATAATATATGGACTGATAATAATTGTGTGGGCTGGTCCATGAGGTCACAAAGAGTCGGAAACGACTGAACGAATGAACACCAACAAAATAATTGTGCGGGCTAATTAATAATTTTATGGATTAATAACAATAATATGGAATAATGCTGATATATGGACTAATAATAAGAATTTTGGACAACTACTAATAATTTTATGGACTAATAATAATATATGGACGAATAATAACTAATCAATGGCTAATTAATTTTATTGACTAATAATTTTATGGACTAATAATAATTTTATGGTGTAATAATAATAATTTTATTGAATAATAATATATGGACTAATAATAATTTGGGACAACTACTAATAATTTTATGGACTAATAATAATATATGGACTGATAATAATTGTGTGGGCTAATTAATAATTTTATGGACTAAATAATAATATGGAATAATAATAAGAAGTTTGGACAACTACTAATAATTTTATGGACTAATAATAATATATGGACTAATAATAACTAATCAATGGCTAATTTTATTGACTAATAATTTTATGGGCTAATAATAATAATTTTATGGACTAATAATAATTTTATGGAGTAATAATATATGGACTAGTAATAATTTGGGAAACGACTAATAATTTTATGGACTAATAATAATATATGGACTAATAATAACTGTGGGCTAATTAATAATTTTATTGACTAACAATTATAATGGAGTAATAATTTAAAGGACTAATAATAATATGGAATAATAATGGTATGGAATAATAATAATAATATATGGACTAATAATAAGAAATTTGGACAGCTGCTGATAATTTTATGCACTAATAATAACCATAAAAGTAATAGTTGTCCCAAGTTATTATTAGTCCATATATTATTATTCCATAAAATGTGGCGCTTTGTTATTAGGGCCAAGAAAGTTCTCAGTATTTACTGGCAAGAAATTGGGCCTCGGAGCTTTAACTGGTGGAATGGGGAGCAAATGCAAATTGGAAGCTCCAGTTTAATTCCCTTGTCTGTTCCGGATTCAAACTGTCGCCCAGGTTTCACCTGATAATTCAGGTCTGCTGCCTTTCAGGCCCACTGATCCTCTTTTGTGACAGCAAATCAAGCCCAAACTCTCAGAGGAAGAAGCCAAGGGGACTCTGTTGCAGCTGTCATGCTTTGAATCCACCATGAGATGAGGACGCTGAGAAACGCGCAAGGCCGATTGCTTTACAGATGTATTGATTCCATCCAACGAAGCCAAAGTCATGACTTTGCAAGACTTCAGCAAAGATAGGAATAACCAGGGGGCGCTTTTGGGGGGTCTCTCATTCAGAGGGCTAGCATAGGACCATAGAATCCTATTTATTTATTTATTGACAGTATTTCTATTCCGCCCTTCCCCGCATGCTTTGCTGGAGTCTTTTTTATGGCCTCGTAAATTAGTTAAATTAGCCTCCCCACACATAGGTGGTACCAAATTTTCCTACTTGACAGATGCAACTGTCTTTCAGGTTGCAAAGGTCGACAACAAGCTACACAATTGGTTGGAAGCTCACTCTGACCCGGGCTGGCTTTGAACTCATGACCTTTGGGTCAGAAGTGATCTTAATGCAGCAGACACTCAGCCAACTGCGCCATAGTCCCGGTGGCACAGCTGGGTGTTTCAAAATCCTAGAATTTGGAAAGGTCTCCCAGTGGCTATCCAGTCCCGGGGTCCTCAAACTTTTTAAACAGAGGGCCGGGTCACAGTCCCTCAAGCTGTTGCAGGGCCGGATTATAATTATTTGTATCTTATTTGTAGTGCAAAAAACCCCAATTAAAAACAATACAATACAATAATTTAAACGAAGAACAATTTTAACAAATATAAACATATTAGTATTTCAGTGGGAAGTGTGGGCCTGCTTTTGGCTGATGAGATAGGATAGTTGTTGTTGTTGTGTGCTTTCAAGTCGTTTCAGACTTAGGTTGACCCTGAGCGAGGGCCAGGTAAATGACCTTGGAGTTTGGGGACCCCTGATCTAGTCCAACCCCATTCTGCTATTTGTGAGACACTATTTAAGCCCGTCTTGGGCTAACATCAGCCCTCCCTACAGGTGTTTTGGACTGCAATGGCTGTTAGGAATTGTGGGAGTTGAAGTATGTGTGAAAAAGATCTCGGGGTCCTGTTGGACAACAAGTTAAACATGAGCCAACAATGTGAAGTGGCGGAAAAAAAAGCCAATGGGATTTTGTCCTGCATCAATAGGAGCCTAGTGTCTAGATCTAGGGAAGTCATGCTCTCCATGCTCTATTCTGCCTTGGTTAGACCACTTTACCTGGAACATTGTGTCCAATTCTGGGCACCACAATTCAAGAGAGATATTGACAAGCTGGAATGTGTCCAGAGGAGGGCGACTAAAATGATCAAGGGTCTGGAGAACAAGCCCTATGAGGAGCGGCTTAAGGAGCTGGGCATGTTTAGCCTGAACAAGAGAAGGCTGAGAGGAGACATGATGAGGGCCATGTATAAATACGTCAGAGGAAGTCACAGGGAGGAGGGAGCAAGCTTCCTTTCTGCTTCCCTGGAGACTAGGACATGGAACAATGGCTTCAAACTACAAGAAAGTTTGAACATGAGGAAGAACTTCTTGACTGTGAGAGCCATTCAGCAGTGGAACTCTCTGCCCCGTAGAGTGGTGGAGGCTCCTTCTTTGGAGGCTTTTAAACAGAGGCTGGATGGCCATCTGTCAGGGGTGCTTTGAATGCAATATTCCTGCTTCTTGGCAGAATGGGGTTGGACTGGATGATGGCCCAGGAGGTCTCTTCCAACTCTAGGGGACCCCTGATCTAGTCCAACCCCATTCTGCCAAAGGTGGGGAAAGGCCATCTGGTCCACCCCGTTCTGCTATTCCTAAAACACCATCTAAGCCAAGTATGGTCCAACTTCGGCCCTGCAGGTGTTTAAGTCCAAAACACCTGGAGGGCTGAAGTTAGCCAATACCTGGCTTAGATGGTGTCTTAGGAATAGCAGAATGGGGTGGACCAGATGGCCCTTCCCCACCTTTGGCCATTTTGATGACCCTTCTCTGGGCATCTCCCATCGTTTCCATCATTTCCTGCTTGAATTGCTTTGCCCTGAACTGGACACAAGGTTATTATTCCTGGTGAAGTCTGGCCAAAGCTGACTAGCGAGGCACCCTGGCTTCCTTTGACCAGGACACTAGACTCCTTTCGATGCAGCCAAAATTGTGTTGGCTTCTCCAGCTGCTGCATCATGCCGTTGAGCAACTTGCCAGTAAATGCTGAGAACTTTCTTGGCCCTAATCGTGGAGCGCCACTTTTGCCCCCGAATGTGGGACCCAAAGCAGCTTGCAACAAGGTTTAAAACAAAATCCTGGAGCAAGCTATGATATAAAATCTGGAAGTGCACCAGGTACGGATGGAGTGAGGCTCCATGTCTCCTTCCTCGCCTTGTTTCTCTGCCCTTGCCAACCTCTCTCTTTCTCTGTCTCGCTCTTGGCTCCGGTGACAGCCATGGGGTCACTCTGGTGTCAGCGCCTCCCTTGAGTCCTGCCCTGAATATTTGATTCCCAGTCTTTTTAATAATTAACAGCACCCGCCAAGGGAGCAGGGGAAAACCCCTGGTGTCAGCGGATTGGAGGGGTCGGGAAGGAGGGCATGACCAGGCGGAGGGGCCCAAAGGGAGGTGGCAGTGTTGTTGTGCGGCCGGGTTACCTTACCTGGGTTCCCCCAAGGAATGAGCCTTATTGTGTCTCCATATTGTCTAGAGGACATGGGATGCTATACACCTTGCCTTGAATTAATAGGGTTTGCCATTTGCTGTTCAACTATAATAATGTTATAATTATAGTATTATAATGTAATGCAATATAATACTACTAATAATATTATGTTA
Organism: Anolis sagrei ordinatus; assembly: GCF_025583915.1. Classification (NCBI taxonomy): domain Eukaryota; kingdom Metazoa; phylum Chordata; class Lepidosauria; order Squamata; family Anolidae; genus Anolis; species Anolis sagrei. The sequence continues at coordinate 1,671,235 of NW_026847660.1, read as the reverse complement.
TAAGTATATATTTATTTATTATTTTATTTTATTTACAGCTTTTATATTCAGCCCTTCTCCTCACTCCGCAGGGGACTCAGGGCAGATTACAGTGTACACAGATATGGCAAACATTCAATGCCAATTTTAACATACAACATATACAGACATACACAGAGGCTATTTAACTTTTTCTGGCCGCCAGGGGAGCGGTCGCTTTAATTGTCCATCTGCGACGCTGATGAAGCACTTTCCGCATTCCCCGCATGCTTCCCCGCTGAAATGCTTTGCTTGAGTCTTCTTTATGGCCTCCTAAATCAGTTAATTTAGCCTCCCCACACTTTAAGGTGGTACCTAATTTTCTTACTTGACAGATGCAACTGTCTTTCGGGTTGCAAAGGTCGACAACAGGCTACACAAAATTGGTTGGAAACCCACTCCAACCTGGGCTGGCTTCGAACTCATGACCTTTTGGTCAGAGTGATCTTAATGCAGCTGACACTCAGCCAGCTGCGCCACAATCCTGATGCATGTAATTATATTGCATGTAATATTACTAATAATATTACAATATAATAGCATAGTAAGGTAAAGGTAGTCCCCTGACATTAAGTCCAGTCATGTCTGACTCTGGGGTGTGGTGCTCATCTCCATTTCTAAGCCGAAGAGCCAGCGTTGTCCGTAGACACCTCCAAGGTCATGTGGCCAGCATGACTTCATGGAGCGCCGTTACCTTCCCACCGGAGCGGTACCTATTGATCTACTCACATTTGCATGTTTTCGAACTGCTAGGTTGGCAGAAGCTAGGGCTGATAGCGGAAGCTCACGCCGCTCCCCGGAATCGAACCTGCGACCTTTCGATCAACAAGCTCAGCATCTCAGTGGTTTAACCCACTGCGCCACCGGGGCTCCAATAGCATAGTACAATATAGTAATATTTAATACTGATATTGTACTATGCTAATTAGCCCCAGCTCCGGCCAACCTAGCAGTTTGAAAACATGCAAATGTGAGTAGATCAATAGGTACCGCTCTGGTGGAAATGTAACAGTGCTCCATGCAGTCATGCCAATGGCCACATGACCTTGGAGGTGTCTACGGACAATGCCGGCTCTTCGGCTTAGAAATGGAGATGAGCCCCACACCCCAGAGTTGGACACGACTGGACTTAATGTCAGGGGAAAACCTTTATTATTATTAGCATTATTATTAGTATTTAACTTTACTAATAATGTAATATATTGTGTGTCTGTGTCTGTGTGTGCGTAAGCCACTCTGAGTCCTCTTTGGGGTGAGAAGGGCGGCATATAAATGTCGTAAATAAATAAATATCCCAACTTAAGATACAGCCACCCAGGTCTCATTCTCTCTCCTATTGACATAAAGCAGTTTTCTGGAACCAGAGAGTAAGAAAACTAGTCATAATACTTCTGTTCTTGCAGAAGGGACTCTCAATATTCCAGTTCAGGAACCAGGTATCCCAAAGCACTGTTGTAGTGGTCTTCTACTCAAACAACAAAACACACAGAGGCTTTTGTTCTTTCCCAAATATTTATTTATTTATTTATTTACCTGACTTATATACGGCTGTTCTCAGCCCGGAGGCGACTCACAGCGGTTCACAACAAATACGAACAGCAAAAATTCAGTGCTACAGTATAGAAACAGTTAACAACCTAACACATTACACAATTAATAAACAGTTACTACAATACCCATTCACTGTCGTCTTGTCATCAAAAACATGTTCCAGATTCGTCATCCATTGTTCCATTCCAGTGTTCATTAACCAATCATTGCACTAATTATTGGAACGCCTGCTCAAACAGCCAGGTCTTCACTTTTTTGCGGAATACCATTAGAGATGGTGCTAGTCTAATGTCCGTAGGAAGGGCGTTCCACAGCCGAGGAGCCACCACCGAGAAGGCCCTATCTCTCGTCCCCGCCAGCCGAGCTTGAGAAGCAGGCGGGGTCGAGAGCAGGGTCTCCCCGGAAGATCTCAAAGTCCTGGTGGGTTCATAGGCAGAGATGCGGTCGGATAGGTAGCTTGGGCCGGAACCGTTTAGGGCTTTAAAGGCCAACGCCAGCACTTTGAATTCAGCCCGGCAGCAGATCGGTAGCCAGTGGAGTTGGCGCAACAGGGGGGTTGTATGCTCCCTGCGCTCCGCTCCTGTTAAAATCATGGCTGCCGAGCGTTGTACTAGTTGGAGCTTCCGAGCTGTCTTCAAAGGCAACCCCACGTAGAGAGCGTTGCAGTAGTCTAAACGGGATGTAACCAGAGCGTGGACTACCGTGGCCAAATAAGCAGGAAGACTCGTCTTTCTCCTTCGTTGCAGCGTTATGCAAAGTGAATACAAAACTGTACAGCTTCTTCTTCCTCACGATTCTCCAGCACACTCTCCAAAACACCACCCGACACTCAACAACCCTTATCAAACTTACTCAGTGTAACTACAACCTATAAACCAGGCATCCCCAAACTGCGGCCCTCCAACTGTTTGGGCCTCCAATCCCAGAAGCCCTAAGGAGCTTGTTCAGTTGTCAGGAATTCTGGGAATTGAAGGCTGCAGTTTGAGGATGCCTGATGTAAACTATTCCCATTGCATTAACCTCCACAGTGGAGCTCTCGGTGCCACAGTGGGTTTATTTGTTTGCTTGTTTACATTATTTCTATCCCGCCCATATCAGCCCGAAGGCGACTCAGGGTGGCATACACAGTTAGACCCTCGCACCAGCAGGACTGCTGACCGAAATATCGGCGGTTCGAATCCGAGGAGCAGGGTGAGCTCCTGTCAGTCAGCTCCAGCTTCTCATGCCTCCCACAGGATAGTAAAACATCTGGGCGTTCCCTGGGCAATGTCTCACACTAGAAGTGATTTGCAGTTTCTCAAGCCGCTCCTGACACACACAAAACCCCACCACAACCTACCGTATATACTAGAGTATAAGCCGACCCAAATATAAGCCGAGGTACCTAATTTTACCATAAAAAACTGGAAAAACATACAGACTCGAGTATAAGCCGAGGGTGGGAAATGCATCCGCTACTGATAAATTTCAAAATAAAAATAGATTACCAATAAAATTGCATTAATTGAGGCATCAGTAGCTTAAATGTTTTTGAATATTTACCTAAAACTGTAATTTAAGATAAGACTGCCCAACTCTGATTAAACCATTATTCAATGGAAATGTGCTTATGTATCCTTCCAATAATAATAGTCTAAAATAATAAATGTAATAATAACCGTAATAATAGAGTAAAATAACAAATGTAATAATAACAGTAATAATAAAGTTAAATTATAAATTTAATAATAATAGAGGAAAATAATAAATGTAATAATAATAATAATAAAGTTAAATTATAAATTTAATAATAATAGAAGAAAATAACAAATGTAATAATAATAATAATAAAGTTAAATTATAAATTTAATAATAATAGAGGAAAATAATAAATGTAATAATAACAATAATAAATTATAAATTTAATAATAATAGAGGAAAATAAAAATGTAATAATAACAACAATAATAAAGTTAAATTATAAATTTAATAATAATAGAGGAAAACAACAAATGTAATAATAACAATAATAAAGTTAAATTATAAATTTAATAATAATAGAGGAAAATAATAAATGTAATAATAACAATAATAATAAAGTTAAATTATAAATTTAATAATAATAGAGGAAAATAATAAATGTAATAATAATAATAATAATAATAATAATAAAGTTAAATTATAAATTTAATAATAGTAGAGGAAAATAATAAATGTAATAATAATAACAACAATAATAATAAAGTTAAATTATAAATTTAATAATAATAGAGGAAAATAATAAATGTAATAATAATAATAATAATAATAAAGTTAAATTATAAATTTAATAATAATAGAGGAAAATAATAAATGTAATAATAATAATAAAGTTAAATTATAAATTTAATAATAATAGAAGAAAATAACAACTGTAATAATAATAATAATAATAAAGTTAAATTATAAATTTAATAATAATAGAGGAAAATAATAAATGTAATAATAACAATAATAATAAAGTTAAATTATAAATTTAATAATAATAGAAGAAAATAACAAATGTAATAATAACAATAATAAATTATAAATTTAATAATAATAGAGGAAAACAACACATGTAATAATAACAACAATAATAAAGTTAAATTATAAATTTAATAATAATAGAGGAAAACAACACATGTAATAATAACAATAATAATAAAGTTAAATTATAAATTTAATAATAATAGAGGAAAATAATAAATGTCATAATAACAATAATAATAAAGTTAAATTATAAATTTAATAATAATAGAAGAAAATAACAAATGTAATAATAACAATAATAAATTATAAATTTAATAATAATAGAGTAAAATAAAAATGTAATAATAACAACAATAATAAAGTTAAATTATAAATTTAATAATAATAGAGGAAAACAACAAATGTAATAATAACAATAATAAAGTTAAATTATAAATTTATAATTTAAATTATAAATTATAATAATAATAGAGGAAAATAATACATATAATAATAAGGAGAAGAAGAGGAAAATAGTAAATAACCTTGACTCGAGTATAAGCCGAGGGGGGTTTCTCAGCCTAAAAAAAGGGCTGAAAATTTAGGCTTATACTCGAGTATATACAGTAATTACAATGGCTTAACTTTTCTGCAGGTGGTTAGGCCAGAGGTATTAACTTTGCTATCACTTAGACAATGCCAGGTAATTTCCAAATCCTGACGGTTTCTTAGCATCCTAGAGTTGGAAGAGATCCCAAGAGCCGTTCTGTCTCATCCCTTCTGCCAGGCGAGAAGACACAACCAAGGCACTCTCAACAGATGGCTGTGTGTCTCTTTAAAGATCCCCAGAGAAAGAAACAGAAGAATCTTAGCGTTAGAAAGGGACCCAAAAGGTGGTCCAGTTCAACTCCATTCTGCCAGGCAGGAGGACACACCAAAGCCCTCTCAACAGATGGCCATCCAGCTTCTGCGTAACCTCCAGAGAGGGGAGGAGACTCCAAGGCAGTGTTTTCCACTGCCAAATGGCTCTTGCCTTCAGGAAGTTCTCTCCTATTGTTTACATGGAATCTCTTTTCCTGCCATTCGAATCGGTTGCTCTCTTGTGTCCTAGTTTCTCGAGCGGGAGAAAACAAGCTCCGTGTGATGTCCTGTCAGATATTTAAAGCAGCTTTGAGTCTCATTTGGGAGAGAGGAAGTGGGGTGTAAACAAATATGGGGCCAATGTATTGTCGAAGGCTTTCATGGCTGGACTCACTGGGTTGTTGTAGTTTTTTTCGGGCTATATGGCCATGTTCTAAAGGCATTATGGGGCCCCTGTTGACGCAGCAGGTTAACCGGCTACCTGAGCTTCAGAACTTACTGACCTGAAAGTCGCTGGTCCAAGTCCGGAGAGCAGGGTGAGCTCCTGCTGTTAGGCTCAGCTTCTGCCGACCTAGTAATTTGAAAGCATGCATATGTGAGTAAATCAATAGGTGCCGCTTCGGTAGGAAGGTAATAGCGCTCCAGGTATTCACGCTGGCTTCATGACCTTGAAGGCATCTATGGAACAAACAAATATTGGGGTCCCTGTTGACACAGCAGATTAAATGGCTGGCTGAGCTGCAGAACTTGCTGAGCAGAAGGTTGGTGGTTTGAATCTGGGGAGCAGGGTGAGCTCCTGCTGTTAGGCCCAGCTTCTGCCAACCTAGCAGTTTGAAAAAATGCAAATGGGAGTAGATCACTAGGTACTTCGTCGGTGGGAAGGTAAAGGCGCTCCATGCAGTCATGCTGGCCACATGACCTTGGAGGCGTCTACTGACAACGCTGGCTCTTTGGCTTAGAAATGGAGATGAGTACCACCCCCAGAGTCGGACACAACTAGATTTCATGTCAAGCGGAAACCTTTACCTCTTTTATAAACAAACTAGCTGTCCGCTGCCACGCATTGCTGTGGCCCAGTCTGTTGATATGAAAAATAAAGTAATGAGAAAGTGTTGGTTTCTAATATATGTAATTTCTTTCTGCTTCTGGGTAATTAGTATTTCTTGCTGTTTCTTTGTCATTGTTGATGTGGAGAGTGTCTGGTTTGCCCACTCTGGAACATGCAACATATAATTGTCCTTTTTTAAGGGTCCCTTTCAAATCTATGATACTATATCTCTCTGTGTGTGAATCATATCTATCTATGGCTGGATGGATCTTTGTCAGGAGGGCTTATATTACGTTTTCTTGCCCTAATGAAGGAAGTTGGACTGGATGGCCTTAAGTATTTTCTGTTGGTCATGGGGTTCTGTGTGGGAAGTTTGCCCCAATTCTGTTGTTGGTGGGGTTCAGAACACTCTTTGATTGTAGGTGAACTATACATCCCAGCAACTACAACTCCCAAATGTCAAGGCCTGTTTCCCCCAAACTCCACCTGTGTTCATATTTGGGCGCATTGAGTGCTTGTGCCAAGTTTGGTCCAGATCCATCATTGTTTGAGTCCACAGTGCTCTCTGGATGTAGGTGAACTACGACTCCCAAACTCAAGGTCAATGCCCACTAAACCCTTCCAGTATTTTTTGTTAGTCATGGGAGTTTTGTGTGCCAAGTTTGGTTCAATTCCATCATTGGTGGAGTTCAGAATGCTCTTTGATTGTAGGTTAATTATAAACCCCAGCAACTACAACTCCCAAAATACAAAATTAGGGTGTTTTTTTTTTAGTGATTGTCACTCTTTGGATTAGTAGGTGTCTTGTGTCCACTAAACCCTTCCAGTATTTTCTGTTGGTCATGGGAGTTCTGTGTGCCATGTTTGGTTCAATTACATCATTGGTGGAGTTCAGAATGCTCTTGGATTGTAGGTGAACTATAAATCCCAGCAACTACAACTCAGAAATGACAACATCATAATTTTTTGAGTGATGGTCGTTCCTTGTGTTGTGAGATGTTTTGTTGCCAAATTTGGTGTGATTTCATTCATTGGTTCTTTTGTTTTTAAGGCTCTCATTATGCACAGAGCATTTTTAGATAGATAGATAGATAGATAGATAGATAGATAGATAGATAGATAGATAGATAATAAAAATATAAAACATGGCAGTCGTATCTCCTCTCCATGTTCTCCAAGCTAATCATACCCAGGTCTTCATAATAATAATAATAATAGTAATAATAATAATAATAATAATACTTTATTTGTACCCCGCTACCATCTCCCCAAGGGACTCGGTGCGGCTTACATGAGGCGAGCCCAAATACAGAAATACAGGGTTAGTCAAAATGAATAGGCAAATAAGAAAATTAATTTTAGACGAATGTATGTTTACTGTAACCAAACCACAGCTACGTAGCGACAGATAAACTATCAAAGTTTTTTTTGAGCAACACACATGTACGTTAATGCCGCTAGGCGTCGCTAGGGGTCGCTGTTTTCAAAATGGCGGAATCAAGCAAAGAGAAGGCGGTTTGTGTGATGACATTTGCTAAAACAATGTCAGTAATTACGGTCCAGCGAGAATTTCAAGGGTTAGGGTTAGGGTTAGGGTTAGGGTTAGGGTTAGGGTTAGGGCTAGGGTTAGGGTTAGGGATAGGGTTAGGGTTAGGGTTAGGGTTAGGGTTAGGGTTAGGGTTAGGGATAGGGTTAGGGTTAGGGTTAGGGATAGGGATAGGGTAGGGTTAGGGTTAGGGTTAGGGATAGGGTTAGGGTTAGGGTTAGGGATAGGGTTAGGGATAGGGATAGGGTTAGGGTTAGGGTTAGGGATAGGGTTAGGGTTAGGGTATAGGGTTAGGGTTAGGGATAGGGTTAGGGTTAGGGTTAGGGTTAGGGTTAGGGTTAGGGTTAGGGTTAGGGTAGGGATAGGGTTAGGGATAGGGTTAGGGATAGGGTTAGGGTTAGGGATAGGGATAGGGTTAGGGATAGGGATAGGGTTAGGGATAGGGATAGGGATAGGGTTAGGGATAGGGATAGGGTTAGGGATAGGGATAGGGATAGGGATAGGGATAGGGATAGGGTTAGGGTTAGGGTTAGGGATAGGGTTAGGGTTAGGGTTAGGGATAGGGTTAGGGTTAGGGTTAGGGATAGGGTTAGGACCTCAACGAACACCTTCCCAGACGTTGCTGCATTCGATGCCATTACGTCGGATGTGCTGCAACGGATGTGGAATGAACTGGACTATCGCTTGGACATCTGCCGTGTCACACGGGGCGCCCATATCGAACATCTCTGAAGGTGAGACAAAACTTTGATAGTTTATCTGTCGCTATGTAGCTGTAGTTTGGTTACAATAAACATACATTCGTCTAAAATTAATTTTCTTATTGGCCTATTCATTTTGACTAACCCTGTACAACAGTAAAAACAATAACAACAGTAATACAAAACAATAAATCTCATAAGCAGAAAATAAGCAATAAACATTAACAATAACACAGTGATGTTTAAAAACCTATGGCTGGGCCAAATGTACTAATTAAAAATTTAAAAATAATGCTGAGCATGACCAGGTGAAATATGACTAGGATAGAATTTTCGGAGAGGGATAGGGCGTGCAGACAATCCTAGATCACTAATCAAGTGCATTAAAGGACATATTGCTGGGAGTTTCCTTATTCTGGGAAGGCACACTGGAGCAACCACGTTTTCAGGCTTCCCCTAAAGGCTTCCAAAGCTTTGACTACTTGATCACTCTTCTCAGGAGACACCTCCCATCCCGTCCACCTCCTTCTTGACTTGCTTTGCCCAGACCTGGGTCCGGAGTCATCCCAGGTGAGGTCTGACCAAAGCAGAAAAGAAGGAAACTAGTCCAATGTGGGCTAGGCAAAACTACGGTGAGGTGGATCTGTAATTGGTTAAGTGGACGAACACAGAGAGTGCTCACTAATGCTTCCTCTTCATCTTGGAAAGAAGTGACAAGTGGAGTGCCGCAGGGTTCCGTCCTGGGCCCGGTCCTGTTCAACATCTTTATTAATGACTTAGATGAAGGGTTAGAAGGCATGATCATCAAGTTTGCAGACGACACCAAATTGGGAGGGATAGCCAATACTCCAGAGGACAGGAGCAGAATTCAAAACGATCTTGACAGATTAGAGAGATAGGCCAAAACTAACAAAATGAAGTTCAACAGTGACAAATGCAAGATACTCCACTTTGGCAGAAAAAATGAAATGCAAAGATACAGAATGGGGGACAATGCCTGGCTCGAGAGCAGTACGTGTGAAAAAGATCTTGGAGTCCTCGGACAACAAGTTAAACATGAGCCAACAATGTGATGTGGCGGCAAAAAAAGCCAATGGGATTTTGGCCTGCATCAATAGGAGCATAGTGTCAAGATCTAAGGAAGTAATGCTACCCCTCTATTCTGCTTTGGTTAGACCACATCTGGAATATTGTGTCCAATTCTGGGCACCACAATTCAAGAGAGATATTGACAAGCTGGAATGTGTCCAGAGGAGGGCAACTAAAATGATCAAGGGTCTGGAGAACAAGCCCTATGAGGAGCGGCTTAAGGAGCTGGGCATGTTTAGCCTGAAGAAGAGAAGGCTGAGAGGAGATAGGATAGCCATGTATAAATATGTGAGAGGAAGCCACAGGGAGGAGGAGGGAGCAAGCTTGTTTTCTGCTTCCTTGGAGACTAGGATGCAATGGAACAATGGCTTGAAACTACAAGAGAGGAGATTCCATCTGAACATGAGGAAGAACTTCCTGACTGTGAGAGCTGTTCAGCAGTGGAACTCTCTGCCCCGGAGTGTGGTGGAGGCTCCTTCTTTGGAGGCTTTTAAACAGAGACTGGATGGCCATCTGTCAGGGGTGATTTGAATGCAATATTCCTGCTTCTTGGCTTAAACAGAGGCTGGATGGCCATCTGTCAGGGGTGCTTTGAATGCAATATTCCTGCTTCTTGGCAGAATGGGGTTGGACTGGATGATGGCCCAGGAGGTCTCTTCCAACTCTTTGATTCTAGGATTCTATGATTCTATGACTTCCCTCGATCTTGAGACTAGACTCCTCTTGACGCAGCCTAGAATCACAGACTGCAGCCTACTTTCCTTGGCAGGGTTTATTTTTGGCGTTTCGGCCTCCTCCTCCTCCTTCTTTTCCTTTCCTGACAACAGCTTTGGCTCATGACTCCCCCGTCTGGGGCCGTGTAACTCTTGCCTGCTTCTCTCACTCTCTCTTCTCCTTCCCGCAGCCGAGGCCTGAACCCTCCTCACCGGGTCAAGTCCATCTCTATGACAACCTTCACGGAGAGCGAGATCCAGTTCCTCCAGACCCGTGGGAACGAGGTGAGTGGGACCTGAAGGTTGCCAGGGGGAAGTCTGGGAGGTGTAGTCCACGCTGGGAGCTTTTCCTGGCATGCTTTATTTACCACATATACTCAAGTATAAGCCGAGCCGACTATAAGCCGAGACACCTAATTTTACGACAAAAAACTGGGAAAACATATTGACTCGAGTATAAGCCGAGGGTGGGAAATGCAGCCGCTACGGGTAAATTTCAAAATAAAAACCGATACCAATAAAATTGCATTAATTGAGGCATCAATTATATGAGGCAAAAATATTGTGTCCAATTCTGGGCACCACAATTCAAGAGAGATATTGACAAGCTGGAATGTGTCCAGAGGAGGGCGACTAAAATGATCAAGGGTCTGGAGAACAAGCCCTATGAGGAGTGGCTTGAGGAGCTGGGCATGTTTAGCCTGAAGAAGAGAAGGCTGAGAGGAGATATGATAGCCATGTATAAATATGCGAGAGGAAGCCACAGGGAGGAGGAGGGAGCAAGCTTGTTTTCTGCTTCCCTGGAGACTAGGGTCTGGAGAACAAGCCCTATGAGGAGCGGCTTAGAGAGCTGGGCATGTTTAGCCTGAAGAAGAGAAGGCTGAGAGGAGATATGATAGCCATGTATAAATATGTGAGAGGAAGCCACAGGGAGGAGGGAGCAAGCTTGTTTTCTGCTTCCTTGAGACTAGGGTCTGGAGAACAAGCCCTATGAGGAGCGGCTTCAGGAGCTGGGCATGTTTAGCCTGAAGAAGAGAAGGCTGAGGAGATATGATAGCCATGTATAAATATGTGAGAGGAAGCCACAGGGAGGAGGGAGCAAGCTTGTTTTCTGCTTCCTTGGAGATTAAGGGATCTGGAGAACAAGCCCTATGAGGAGCGGCTTAAGGAGCTGGGCATGTTTAGCCTGAAGAAGAGAAGGCTGAGAGGAGATATGATAGCCATGTACAAATATGTGAGAGGAAGCCACAGGGAGGAGGAGGGAGCAAGCTTGTTTTCTGCTTCCCTGGAGACTAGGGTCTGGAGAACAAGCCCTATGAGGAGCGGCTTAAGGAGCTGGGCATGTTTAGCCTGAAGAAGAGAAGGCTGAGAGGGGATATGATAGCCATGTATAAATATGTGAGAGGAAGCCACAGGGAGGAGGAGGAGCAAGCTTGTTTTCTACTTCCTTGGAGACTAGGACGCGGAACAATGGCTTCAAACTACAAGAGAGGAGATTCCATCTGAACATTAGGAAGAACTTCCTGACTGTGAGACCCGTTCAGCAGTGGAACTCTCTGCCCCGGAGTGTGAAAGGAAGCTACTGACAAGCTGGAATTCTGTGTCCAGAGGAAGAGGGCAAGGGTCTGGAGAACAAGCCCTATGAGGAGCGGCTTAAGGAGCTGGGCATGTTTAGCCTGAAGAAGAGAAGGATGAGAGGAGACATGATGAGAGCCATGTATAAATATGTGAGAGGAAGCCACAGGGAGGAGGGAGCAAGCTTGTTTTCTGCTTCCCTGGAGACTAGGACGCAGAACAATGGCTTCAAACTACAAGAGAGGAGATTCCATCTGAACATGAGGAAGAACTTCCTGACTGTGAGAGCCGTTCAGCAGTGGAACTCTTCGCCCCGATATTGTGTCCAATTCTGGGCACCACAATTCAGGAGAGATGTTGACAAGCTGGAATGTGTCCAGAGGAGGGCGACTCAAATGATCAAGCGTCTGGTGAACAAGCCCTATGAGGAGCGGCTTAAGGAGCTGGGCATGTTTAGCCTGAAGAGAAGGCTGAGAGGAGATATGATAGCCATGTCTAAATATGTGAGAGGAAGGCGCAGGGAGGAGGAGGGAGCAAGCTTGTTTTCTGCTTCCCTGGAGACGAGGACGCAATGGAACAATGGCTTCAAACTATGAGGAGCGGCTTAAGGAGCTGGGCATGTTTAGCCTGAAGAAGAGAAGGCTGAGAGGAGATATGATAGCCATGTAAATATGTGAGACGAAGTCACAGGGAGGAGGGGGCAAGCTTGAATGCAACTAAAATGATAAAAGGTCTGGAGAACAAGCCCTATGAGGAGCGGCTTGAGGAGCTGGGCATATTTAGCCTGAAGAAGAGAAGGCTGAGAGGAGATATGATAGCCATGTATAAATATGTGAGAGGAAGCCACAGGGAGGAGGGAGCAAGCTTGTTTTCTGCTTCCCTGGAGACTAGGGTCTGGAGGAACAAGCCCTATGAGGAGCGGCTTAAGGAGCTGGGCATGTTTAGCCTGAAGAAGAGAAGGCTGAGAGGGGATATGATAGCCATGTATAAATATGTGAGAGGAAGCCACAGGGAGGAGGAGGGAGCAAGCTTGTTTTCTGCTTCCCTGGAGACTAGGGTCTGGAGAACAAGCCCTATGAGGAGCGGCTTGAGGAGCTGGGCATGTTTAGCCTGAAGAAGAGAAGGCTGAGAGGGGATATGATAGCCATGTATAAATATGTGAGAGGAAGCCACAGGGAGGAGGAGGGAGCAAGCTTGTTTTCTGTTTCCCTGGAGACTAGGACGCAATGGAACAATGGCTTCAAACTACAAGAGAGGAGATTCCATCTGAACATGAGGAAGAACTTCCTGACTGTGAGAGCCGTTCAGCAGTGGAACTCTCTGCCCCGGAGTGTGGTGGAGGCTCCTTCTTTGGAAGCTTTCAAACAGAGGCTGGATGGCCATCTGTCAGGGGTGATTTGAATGCAACTTTCCTGCTTCTTGTCAGAATGGGGTTGGACTGGATGGCCCAGGAGGTCTCTTCCAACTCTAGGATTCTAGGATTCTATGATTCTATGATCAGGAGGTGAAATGTTTTTGAATATTTACATAAAACTGTAATTTGAGATAAGACTGCCCAACTCTGATTAAATCATTATTCTTACCTTCAAGGTGAATGTACTTACGTATCCTTCCAACAATAATAAAGAGAGTAAAATAATAAATGTAATAATAATAATAATAAAGTAAAATAATGGAAATGCAATAATAACAGTAATAATAGAATAGAATAATAAATGTAATAATAGAGTAAAGTAATAAATGCAATAATAAAGTAAAATAATAAATGCAATAATAATAATAAATAGTGTAAAATAATAAAAATTAACAATAATAAGGTAAAATACTGTAAATGTAATAATAATAAAGAAAATAAAATAATACATGAAATACAAATAATACTAATAACAGAGTAAATTAATAAATAACCTTTCCTTGAGTATAAGCTGAGGGGAGCTTTTTCAGCCTAAAAAAGGGGTTGAAAAACGAGGCTTATACTTGAGTATATACAGTACTGAGCTCTATTTACTCGAGTCTTAATGCACCATTGAATCTCATGCGCAGCTCAATTTTCACAACCCTGAAGCCAACAAAAAAGTATTTACTGATGGATGTAATTAACTCTTTCTAATATGGCCATTATAGTAGAATGAATCCGCTTTAAGTGCCTTTGTTCAGTGCTAGGGAGCAGTTTTACAAGGCCTTGATCCATCTCTGCCAAAGGATGCTGATGCCTCACCAAAGTGCAAATCCCAAGATTACATAGCATTGGGTTGTTGTGTATTTTCTGGGCTGTCTGGCCATGTTCTAGAAGCATTCTCTCCTGACGTTTCACCTGTATCTATGGCAAACATCCTCAGAGGTTGTGAGATTTGTTGGAAACTAGGAAAACTGGGTTTATATATCTGTGGGAAGTCGAGGGTGGGAGAAAGAACTCTTGTCTGTTGGAGGGAGGTATGAATGTTTCCAGATACGAGGAGTATTTTTTAAGTAAGGACCGTTTTGTTGTAGACACTGGTAGTTCGCGCGCATACCGCAACGAGCGCATGCGTCATGTACCGGCATGCATCGGGAACAGCTGTGCTCAGTTTCCGCTCTGTAGCTCACCTGTACGGTTCTGTTCTGTGCTTTAAAAATGTTTAAGACTATCAACTCACCCGCCGATGAATTTCTGCAGCAGGCAGGTTCCTTGCTGACAAAAACCGTATCACTGAGCGAACCACATGCGGCGGGTGAGTTGATAGTCTTAAACATTTTCAAAGCACAGAACAGAACTGTACAGGTGAGATATGGAGCGGAAACTGAGCACAGGTGTTCCTGAGGCATGCCGGTACACGACACATGCGCCCGTTGCGGTATGCGCGCGAACTACTAGTGTCTACAACAAAACGGACCTTACTTAAAAAATACCCCTCGTATATAAAACCAGTTTTCCTAGTTTCCAACAGACCTTGCCACCTCTGAGGATGCTTACCATAGATGCAGGCGAAACATCAGGAGAGAATGCTTCTAGAACATGGCCATATAGCCCAAAAAACCAAAAACAACCCAGTGATTCTGGCCATGAAAGCCTTTGACAATACATTACATAGCATTGACCTGTGACAGTTAAATTACAGGTGACATCCTTCAAATAGGAGCTCCTCTCACAGCTCCTGGTGCAGCTTCCCCTTTGGCTTCAATTCAGCACTAAGATGACAGTGTTATGCACATCCAATGCATGCTTTGGGCCTCCTTGTGGAGAGAAAAAGCAGAAAATAATAATAATAATAACTGTTGTGGCTCAGCTGGAGCCTCAGGAAGAGCAGGAAGAGGATGATGGGTTTCAGATTCCTGAACATGTTCCTATTGTTGATACAGACAATGTTGATGCTGAAGACGAGGAGTTCCAGTTTCCGAGGGCAAGGGATGTTGTCTTAGAAGATGTTTCTGATCTTAGTGAAACTTCACAGGTGCAGGTGGAGCAGGCGAGCCAGCCTGCGAGCTCTCTGCCTGCCGATTCTCAGGCTGCCGATTCCCAGCTCCGGGATAATGAGTTATTCGACCTTGGAGGCTCTGCATATTTAGATCGGGAGGATCGCTTGCAATTCAGGGTTCGCCGTAGTAGAAGGCTTGCAAACAAGAGACAGGTTAGAGGTCAAAGGAATGCTTTCATGCTGGGAAAGTATATTTAGTGAGCTATTTATTTATTTATCGTGTCGCCAGCAACCATACCATTGTATTACATTTCTAAGAGAACAAAACAAACAAACAGATAAAAAAAACACAGTTTGCAAACTTGGCATTCTTTTAAATGTCCTTTGGCCCCTTGGAGTGCTTCTGGTGTTGCCGCAAGAGGTCCTCCCTTGTGCATGTGGCAGGGCTAAGGTTGCATTGCAGCAGGTGGTCAGTGCTTTGCTCTTCTCCACTCTCGCATGTCGTGGACTCCACTTTGTAGCCCCATTTCTTGAGGTTGGCTCTGCATCTCGTGGTGCCCAAGCACAGTCTGTTCAGCGCCTTCCAAGTCGCCCCGTCTTCTGTGTGCCCAGGAGGGAGTCTTTCATTTGGTATCAGCCATTGGTTGAGGTTCTGGGTTTGAGCCTGCCACTTTTGGACTCTCGCTTGCTTAGGTGTTCCAGCGAGTGTCTCTGTAGATCTTAGAAAACTATTTCTTGATTTAGTGAGCTGATTGAAGGCAACCTTTTGTCAGTGTAACTTCAGCGAACACCCTGATAACTTCTTTGGATTGCCTGCGCTTTTGGGCAATGCTTTTGGCTTCTTGGACTTTGATGTGTATCTTGGCTTCTTGGGACTCTGTCATGCTGCCATGGAATCCTGTTTGTTCAATGCTTGTGGAATACGCTTCATGTTATTTGCCTTTGGACTTTGGAAACTCTGCCTTTGCATTTAAGACCCTGTTTGGCTATTGAACTTTTGCAACTTTACTTTTGTGTTTTAAGACTTGGCTTTTTCTTTAATAAACTACAAAACCTACAGCCTTGGTGTGTGTGGTGTTCTGAGCAAAGTGAATCTATCCTGAGGTGCGACAATAACACAGTTTCATCATGAGGCACCACCACTTGTTGGCAGGGGAAGTTACAAATCTCAGAGATACTATAGCATGAGAATTAATTCTGCAATGTAGTTCAGGAATGGGCAAATACTGGCTGTTGGGAATTGTGGGAGTTGGAAGTCCAAAACACCTGGAGGAGGGCCAGAGTTTTCCCATTTTTTCCCCTCCCTTCAGGCCTGTCGCAAGATCTGGTTGGGCACCTTTGACCCTCGGACGTCTCTGCTGCCGGACTCCCAGGACCCCCAGAAAGTGAAGGAGTTCTTGCAGGAGAAATACGAGAAGAAGAGATGGTGAGGGCAGGAAGAGAGCGGGACGGAAGGGTTGGAAAGGCCAGAGTTGGGGGGGGGGGGGAGTCCTTTTGGTGGGTGGGAGACCAGCCATCCTCCTCTCCTCCTCATTCTCTGCCTTCTCCTGCAGGTATGTCTCCCCGGATCAAGCCAAAGGCCTGGCCTCCTTGCCTTCCCAGAGCTCCACCGCAGAGGCGAAGGCGCTGATGGGTGATTCGGGGCATTCCTCCTCCGCAACCTCAGCAGCAGCCAAGCTTTCCCAGGTAGGGAACCAATTCCACTGAGCCAACAGTGTGATGCACTTCGATCTTCCGGAGAGGCTCTTCTCTCACTCCCGCCTGCATTTCAAGCGCAACTCGTGGGGACGAGAGAGAGGGCTTTCTCTGTGGTGGCCCTACCAGCTCTGGAACTCACTCCCCAGAGATATTAGGCAAGCCCCCATGCAGAACAAAAAAAAAAACCAAACAGATAAAAAATACAAATTTTTCAAACTTGGTAGTGGATTAAATGTCCTTTGAGAGGTATCTGGCCCCTTGGAGTGCCTCTGGTGTTGCCGCAAGGAGGTCCTCCCTTGTGCATGTGGCAGGGCTCAGGGTGCATTGCAGCAGGTGGTCAGTGGTTTGCTCTTCTCCACACTTGCATGTCGTGGACTCCACTGTGTGGCCCCATTCCTTGAGGTTGGCTCTGCATCTCGTGGTGCCAAAGTGGCTTCCAAGTTGCCCCATCTTCTGTGTGCCCAGGGGGAGTCTCTCATCTGGTATCACCCATGGGTTGAGGTTCTGGGTTTGAGCCTGCCACTTTTGGACTCTCGCTTGCTGAGGTGTTCCAGCGAGTGTCTCTGTAGATCTAAGAAAACTATTTCTTGATTTAAGTCATTGACATGCTGGCTGATACCCAAACAAGGGGGGTTAGGAATTGTGGGAGTTGCAGTCCAAAACACTTGGAGGGACAAAGTTTGCCCATGCCTGCCCTAAAATGTTATTATTTTCACTTTTCTCCCCCTCCCTCCCCTTCCATCCCTCTATATCTTTAACTTCAACCACAAACACAATTTTCTTAAGTGTCTGTATAATATTTACCTTGGCTTCATATTTTTTTATGAAGTGCGTAATAAATAGAAAAGTTTATGTTGGAAATGTTGTGAGCATGAGGGTAGCTTTTTCCATTTTTCCATTTATGGTGGACTTGTGTAGAAACTCAGAAATTCTGGAAAGATATTCACGAAGAAATTCAGACAATACTTAAAAAGAAATTCCCAAGGAAAGCTGAATACTACCTATTGGGAATTGTAGACATGGATATAAAATTAGACTCAAATGAAGACATCCTGTTTACCTATATGACTACGGCCGCTAGAATTATTTTTGCGAAATTCTGGAAGCAGAAAGAAATACCAGACAAACTCCACTGGATAAGTAAGTTGAATGTAATTTGCTACCGGGCACAATTCAAGGTGCTGGCTTTAGCCTATAAAGCCCTACACGGTTCCGGCCCCACTTACCTCTCCGAACGCATCTCCACCTATGAACCGACGAGGACCTTAAGATCGTCCGGGGAGGCCCTGCTCTCGGTCCCGCCGGCGTCACAAGCGCGGTTGGCGGGGACGAGAGACAGGGCCTTCTCGGTGGTGGCCCCTCGGCTATGGAATGCCCTACCAGTGGACATCAGGCAGGCTCCTTCGTTACTGGTGTTTCGGAGGAGGGTGAAGACGTGGCTCTACGAACAGGCATTTGGATAACTATGCAATGACAATTAACTCAGTATGACGGCATTGGAACAAGGAACGGAAAAGGATTATGAGAACGGGATCTGATTCTAATTGAGGCGTCGATGACTATGTGTGTTGTTTGTGTATGTGCGTCTTATATATTGTTCAGTGTTGCTCATTTTATTGTAAACCGCATTGAGTCGCCGTCTCAGGCTGATAAATGCGGTATACGAATGGAGTAAATAAATAATAAATAAATAATGTAATTAAGGATATGGACACATTAACTTTTTTACTAAAAACGAATACTGGTACTCCACCAAAACAGACAGATTGGTCAATAATAGATGACTATATTGAAATGAGATATAAGAACTTATAACGGTGCTGTGGAAATAAAGAAGATATAAATCGGAATCATATACAAGACATAGATTAAAGAGGGGACTAGACGGGCAGAATCAGAAGGAAGTCCAACCTTTTTTTTTTTTCTTCAATTTTTTCAATTGTTTTTAATTTTTTTAATTTTAATTTTTTTATCTATATTTTTTTTCTTTTTTCTTTTTTCTCTCTCTCTTTTAAAACTTCCTACTTTTCTATCTCCTTGAATTATTCTCCCTCTTTCGATGTACTTTAGAAAACTCAATAAAAACTATTTAAAAAGATAAAAGAAAAGTTTTTGTGAGCAGGTAATAGACCAGGCATGGGCTGTTAGGAATTTGATTTATCGTGTCATCAGCAAGTACTCCAATCGTTTTTCTCTCCAGTCTTTTATATAAGTAACTCCTTATTCCAAGATTTCGCTATTATTAATCTCACAGTGACAAAGCTATCTTGGCACATTTCTTCCTCTCCTTTGCTGAATCTTTCTCCCTCTAAACCAGGGGTCCACAACCTTTTTCAACAGAGGGCCAGGTCACAGTCCCTCAAACTGTTGGAGGGCCAGATTATAATTTGGAAAAAAAACATGAATGAATTCCTATGCACGCTGCACGTATCTTATTTGTAGTGTAAAAACACTTAAAGACAATAAAATAATTAAAACGAGGGCATGTTTAGCCTGAAGAAGAGAAGGCTGAGAGGAGATATGATAGCCATGTATAAATATGTGAGAGGAAGCCACAGGGAGGAGGAGGGAGCAAGCTTGTTTTCTGCTTCCTTGGAGACTAGGACGCAATGGAACAATGGCTTCAAACTACAAGAGAGGAGATTCCATCTGAACATGAGGAAGAACTTCCTGACTGTGAGAGCCGTTCAGCAGTGGAACTCTCTGCCCCGGAGTGTGGTGGAGGCTCCTTCTTTGGAAGCTTTTAAGCAGAGGCTGGATGGCCATCTGTCAGGGGTGATTTGAATGCAATATTCCTGCTTCTTGGCAGGGGGTTGGACTGGATGGCCCATGAGGTCTCTTCCAACTCTTTGATTCTATGATTCTATGAGGAACAAAGTTAACAAATATAAACTTATTAGTATTTCAATTGGAAGTGTGGGCCTGTTTTTGGCTGATGAGATAGGATTGTTGGTGTTGTTGTGTGCTTTCAAGTCGTTTCAGACTTAGGTTGACCCTGAGTGAGGGCCAGGTAAATGACCTTGGAAGGCCGCATCCGGCCCCCGGGCCTTAGTTTGAGGACCCCTGGTCTAAACAATCCTAAAAGACACATTTCTGGGTTTTTCTTAACCTTTTTTTTTTTAGTAATTGTTTTGTTTGTTTCTTTAACCACCTTCTTCCCAAAAATGTTGTACCAACGACAGAGGTTTGTTTCCCAGGCCCCAGAGAAGGCCCAGCCGCAGGCCCCTCCGCCGGCCAAGAAAGCCAGCGTGGACCTCCTGGCCGACATCGGAGGAGACCCCTTTGCGGCCCCTCAGCCCGGACCTGCCTTCACAGCCTTCCCTGCCTTCGGGAGTGAGTACAGCTCCAGTCTTGCGGGAGTTTGCTTGGGCCAAAGGGAGGGCGGGTCTCAACAAAGGGGTCTCCCTAACTCAGGCGTGGGCCTATTGGTGGCTAGGAATTGTGGGAGTTGAAGTCCAAAACACCTGGAGAGAGGGCCAAAGTTGGCCCATGTCTGCCCTAACTGGTAGAGGAACTAGTCAGCAACATTTAATATAATAATAATAATAATAATAATAATAATAATAATAATAATAATAATAACAACAACAACAACAACAACAACAACAACAATTTTATTTCATATCCAATTCTCCCCAGGGTTCAAGGTGGATCACAGCACAATAAAAAACACACAAATACTATAAAATTTCTGCAAACACATATATTTTTAATATATATATATACTAGCCAACCCCTGCCCCGCGTTGCTGTGGCCCACTCTGGTGGTGATGGGGATTCTGTGTGGGAGGTTTGGCCCAATTCTATTGTTGGTGAGGTTCAGAATGCTCTGTGATTGTAGGTGAACTATAAATCCCAGCAACTACAACTCCCAAATGTCAAGATTCTATTTTCCACAAACTCCAACAGTCATATTTGGGCATATTGAGTATTTGTGTAGAGTTTGGTCCAGATCCATCATTGTTTGAGTCCACAGTGATCTCTGGCTGTAGGTGAACTACAACTCCAAAACCAAAGGACACTGCCTATCAAACCCTTCCAGTATTTTCTGTTGGTCATGGGAGAACTGTGAGCCAAGTTTGGTTCAATTCCATCGTTGGTGGGTTCAGAATGCTCGTTGATTGTAGGTGAACTATAAATCCCAGCAACTACAACTCCCAAATGACAAAATCAATTTTTTTGAGTGAAGGACATACATTGGGTTTTTAGGTGTCTTGTGTCCAAATTTGGTGTCAATTCGTCCAGTGGTTTTTGAGTTCTGTTAATCCCACAAACGAACATTACATTTTTATTTATATAGATTTAATAATTGTGACAGTTACTGGAAACTTGATTCTGAGACCTACTGTTCCAAGAGGTCTCCTTGCAGTTTCTCAAGTTTGACCCTTCCGGAGTTCCGTTCTTGGCGATCAAAGAGTATTTTTTGGCTACAGTGACCCACACGGCCTGGGCAGCATTTGGTTTTTTATGCCTTCCCTCCTGGCAGAATACGTTGGACTGGATGACCACTTGGGTCCCTTCCAACTCTACAATTCTACGGACACCCTTTCACATATTTAAACATAGTTAACTTTTTGAAAAGAATGATCATAACCTTTTAGAAAATTGTATTCATAACCTTTTAGAGAAGAGCCAAAATTCTCCTCAAGTGGTATACACACCCAAATGTAATTACACAATGCAATTGGCTTCAGTTGTTAGACTGAACAACCGGTTAACTCTGATCTCTTAGGAAACAGAGAATATGCCGGGGCATAAAAAACAGCAGAGCTTCATAAGTGTTTTTCAGTGCCCAGAAATATATGTACTCTCCCATAAAATAACTTGTTTTATATTATGCATTCAGGAGACAAAATAAAGTAGACTTTGGTGAAAAATAAATAAATAACGTATTTGTTTTTTTCTCACAACCTTCATGTGTTCAGCATACCAAGGAATGAGATTTTTAACAGCTTGAATAATGGTCTATGGATTTTTGGAAAACGATTATGGATATGAGATCACGACTCGGCATTTTGGATGGTTTTTCATCTGATTGATTGATAGATATGCATTTTAATAGCTTATATGTTTAGATTGTTTTATATTTTGATGAGAGGTGTTTTATTGTTTATCTGTGTGGCATTAAATTTTTACCGGATTTGTAAGCTGCCTTTTGAGTCCCCTCCGGGGTCAAGAAAGGCGGGGTCGAAATGAAGTAACAAATAATAAATACACCAGTACGCAACTTATCAGTCCGTTCCAGATATGTTTGAGATCGTTTCTATGCCATCCAGTCAGAACATCTCTCACACAATAAACAGCAGGAAAGTGTTTGCAAGCCTGCGATCGGAGCAATCCCAAAGTCTAATGGAGTCTGTGCTGCGTGCTCTTCTCAGAGCGGATTGCGCTTAGGAAAACATAGAGCAAGGAAAGGAAGCTGCATAGCAGAACATACATACAATAAGTCAGCAACAGGATTATAAACAAACACATTACTAGAGAAGGCTTGAAGAAGGTTGTCATTTGGATTGTGTGGTCTGCAGCCCCTCCCACAGCGTCTTAGGAAAACATAGAGCAAGGAAAGGAAGCTGCATAGCAGAACATGCATACAATAAATCAGCAACAGTATTATAAACAAATTACTAGAGGAAGCTTGAAGAAGGTTGTCATTTGGATTGCGTGGTCTGCAGCCCCTCCCACAACGTCTTTGGAAAACATAGAGCAAGGAAAGGAAGCTGCATAGCAGAACATACATACAATAAATCAGTAACGGGATTATAAACAAACACATTACTAGAGGAGGCTTGAAGAAGGTTGTTATTTGGATCGCGTGGTCTGCAGCCCCTCCCACAACATCTTAGGAAAACATAGAGCAAGGAAAGGAAGCTGCATAGCAGAACATACATACAATAAGTCAGCAACAGGATTATAAACAAACACATTACTAGAGGAGGCTTGTTGTCATTTGGATTGCATGGTGTGCAACCCCTCCCACAACGTCTTAGGAAAACATAGAGCAAGGAAAGGAAGCTGCATAGCAGAACATACATACAATAAGTCAGCAACGGGATTATAAACAAACACATTACTAGAGTAACCCTCTGTCTATTTCCCCCTTTTCTCTCTCAGGCCCGGTGCCAGGCCACCCCACCTTCACCACTTTCGATGCCTTTGGTGGGAGTCCCATGGCCTCAGCTTTTGGGGACGCGCTGGCCTCCAGCCACAGCCCTTTCCAGAGTCCTCCTCTGCATGCAGGTAACGTCATCCCTGGGGCAGCCCTTTCCCCCTTTCTCCTACCTGTCCCCAAAGGGAGAGTCCGCAGTGAGCAGAAAGGACGCCTCGGGGATGGCTTTCTTTCCCAAGAGGAATCCCGAACCAGGGACTGACCAAAGAGTCCCAAAGTCTCTTGCTTTCCTTCTTAGTAGAGCTCAAATCCTGAGGAGGGGAGTTGGGGGGGTGCTTACTGCCCACAGAGCTTGGGAAAGTTGCTTTTTGGGGACTACAATACCAAGACCAACCCTCTGAGCAAGAGAGTTCTGGGAATTGTCATCCAACCCAAACTGGGACCCCAAAGAGCGTTGCTTTCTGGGTGCATCATTTCAGAAGCAGTATTCCATCTCATCTGCGGTTAATGTTGTCTTCAGAATTTGGTTGCTGAGTTCCTTGGGGTAACCTTTTAGTGCAGGTATGGGCAAACTTTGGACCGCCATGTGTTTTGGATTCCAACTCCCAGAATTCCTAACAGCCTCGGGCCCCTTCCTTTTCCCCCTCAGCCGCTTAAGCGGCTGAGGGGGAAAAGGAAGGGGCCTGAGGCTGTTAGGAATTCTGGGAGTTGGAGTCCAATACTCCTGGAGGGCCAAAATCTGCCCATACCTGTATTAGTGAAGCAGAGATTTTATCTGCCTGTCAATTTGCTCATATGGCAATCGTTGCAGGGGGCACCCACCTGGGCGGATTCCCGGCCTCTCCAGCCAGCCAACCCGGGGTCAGCATTCCGGACATGGGCGGAGCCTTCAGAATGGGCGGAGTTCCAAGCAGGTATGGCCTTGCTCTGTCTTTTGCTTTGATTGGCGTGATGTTCTTCCTCTGAATGGCAGAGGACAGCAGCCTTTCATTCAGGCAGCCTTTTAAAGAACAAAGTGAGGGTCTGCCAAAGTTTTTAAAGTTTTGAATATTTTAATAGATTTTAAGAGAATTGTTTTTAATATTAATGATGTTTGATTCTGTTCAAATGGTTGTATATTGGTATATTTTATGTTGTATGGAAATTCTTTTAGTGTAAGCCGCTTTGAGTCTCCTCGTGGAGAGAAAAAGTTTAGATGTAAATAAACATCATAATAATCATTATCATCATCATCATCAGAGGGCTTCTGTAAGTGAAAGCAATGGTGGAAGAAGAGAAACCTGAACTGGCAGATGATGAGAAAGGCAGTCACACACCAACATTGAAGGAAGTAGAAAATTGCTTAAAGTGCAAAAGACAAAGAGTGAATACCGTAAAAACACAATCCAGAGCAGAAGAGAAAACTGGCCAAAGAAGGCTCTCTCTCCCTGGACAGTTCCTGGGAAAAATTGAGAGCCAAATGGACAAAGATTAGTCATGCCAGACTAATCTGATCTCTTTTTTCGATAGAGTTACAAGCTGGGTAGATGCGGGAAATGCCGTGGATGTAGCGTACCTGGATTTCAGGAAGGCCTTCGACAAGGTCCCCCATGACCTTCTGGCAAGGAAACTAGTCCAATGTGGGCGAGGCAAAACTACGGTGAGGTGGATCTGTAATTGGTTAAATGGACGAACCCAGAGGGTGATTCTTCCCAAGGATTGCTTCCTCTTCATCTTGGAAAGAAGTGACGAGTGGAGTGCCGCAGGGTTCCGTCCTGGGCCTGGTCCTGTTCAACATCTTTATTAATGACTTAGATGAAGGGTTAGAAGGCATGATCATCAAGTTTGCAGACAACACCAAATTGGGAGGGATAGCCAATACTCCAGAAGACAGGAGCAGAATTCAAAACATCTTGACAGATTAGAGAGATGGGCCAAAACTAACAAAATGAAGTTCAACAGGGACAAATGCAAGATACTCCACTTTGGCAGGAAAAAATGAAATGCAAAGATACAGAATGGGGATGCCTGGCTCGAGAGCAGTACGTGTGAAAAAGATCTTGGAGTCCTCGTGGAGAGGAAGGTAAACATGAGCCAACAATGTGATGTGGCGGCAAAAAAAGCCAATGGGATTTTGGCCTGCATCAATAGGAGCATAGTGTCTAGATCTAGGGAAGTAATGCTACACCTCTATTCTACTTTGGTTAGACCACACCTGGAATATTTTGTCCAATTCTGGGCACCACAATTCAAGAGAGATAAAGACAAGCTGGAATGTGTCCAGAGGAGGGCGACTAAAATGATCAAGGGTCTGGAGAACAAGCCCTATGAGGAGCTTAAGGAGCTGGGCATGTTTAGCCTGAAGAAGAGAAGGCTGAGAGGAGATATGATAGCCATGTATAAATATGTGAGAGGAAGCCACAGGGAGGAGGGAGCAAGCTTGTTTTCTGCTTCCCTGGAGACTAGGACTCGGAACACTGGCTTCAAACCTACAAGAGAGGAGATTCCATCTGAACATGAGGAAGAACTTCCTGACTGTGAGAGCCTGTTCAGCAGTGGAACTCTCTGCCCCGGAGTGTGGTGGAGGCTCCTTCTTTGGAAGCTTTTAAACAGAGGCTGGATGGCCATCTGTCAGGGGTGATTTGAATGCAATATTCCTGCTTCTTGGCAGAATGGGGTTGGACTGGATGGCCCAGGAGGTCTCTTCCAACTCTTTGATTCTATGATTCTATGATTCTAAGAAAAAACATGGCTGTGGCTCACAAATGGGACTCTGAAAAAGGAGACAAAGGAGGACATGATTCTGGCAGCCCAAGAACAAACCATTCGAACCAAGGCCATCAAAACCAGAATTGAAAAGTCAACGACAGATCCCAAATGTAGACTCTGCAAGGAAACAGATGAAACAATAGATCCCATCCTCAGCTGCTGCAAGAAGATCGTGGACAGACTACAAGCAGAGGCACAACACGGTTGCTCAGATGATTAATTGCAACTTGCGCCACAAAGACCATCTGCTTGCGACAAAGAACTGGTGGGATCACAAGCTGGAAAAAGTTACAGAGAATGAGCACATCAAGTTACTCTGAGGCTTCTGGATTCAGACTAACAAGTCTTGGAAGCACAAGACTCCTGACCTCACAATTGTGGGGGAAAACAAAGTGTGGTTTGTCGATGTTGCAATTCCAGGCGACAGCAGAATTGAAGAGAAAACAACTGGAAAAGCTGACACGATATGAGGATTTAAAGATCGAACTGCAAAGGCTATGACTCAAGCCAGTCAAGGGGGTCCCAGTGGTGATTGGCACACTGGGTGCAGTACCTGCACTTGAAAACAATGGATGCTCACAAAATTACCATCTGTCAGCTGCAAAAAATCCCATCCTACTTGGATCTGCACACATTATTCATCAATACATCACATAGTCCTAGACACTTGTGTCCTACGTGTGATCCATACAGAAGCCAGCAGAGTGATCTTGTTTACTGTGCACTAATCTTGCTGTGTATAATAATAATTGTGCCATTTGTGTGAGGAGGAGGAGGAGGCCTGTTTTTCGCAGCTGCTAAAGTGATGTGTTTCTCTTTGCCAGTGTCTTTGGGCCCCTGAGCCAGTCTCCCGTCCTGCCCCCGCAGAGCCCGGCCCCCGCCTACGCAGGTGAGTAACCACACACAATCTGGACAAGATTCATAACCAACATTGTAATTGACTGTGCTGGGGATTATTTTAACAAACTATTTTGTGGTTGCTTATATTCACTGTTCTCTTCTTTCAGTCTTCAAGAATATACTGAATTTTGGATTGTCAAAAGATTTGCACGGCCGGAATCACTGGAGTCTTGTGTGGTTTCTGGGCTGTATGGCCAATGTGTTCTAGCAGCATTTTCTCCTTTTTTCATTTTGCTGGCATCTTCAGAGGATCTGGTGGTGGTAAAGCAAGTGGAGTAGAGATACCTGTGGATCGTCCAGGGTGAGAGAAAGAACCAATGTCTATTGACCTGGCGTGAAGGGTACAGTTAGCAAGCCTGGTTTACAAGTGTTGGAATGGGATCCATCCATTAGCATGTGTGTAACTGAGAAGAGGGTTTGAGGACATCCGTAGTGAGACCAAGGTGCTTGTTTATAAAGCTATTGTCCTCCCAACCCTGCTATATGCCTGCGAAACGTGGACTGTCTACAGACGTCACATGCAACTCCTGGAACGATTCCATCAGCGCTGCCTCCAGAAAATCCTGCAAATCGCTTGGGAAGACAGGCAGACAAAGGTCAGCGTGCTGGAAGAAGGAGCAAAGACCACCAGCATTGTCATTGTATATTACTTTTTTGTTTGACTGTTGTTGTTATTGCTTATATTGATGTATTGTGGGCTCGGCCTCATGTAAGCCGCACCGAATCCCTTGGAGAGATGGTAGCGGGGTATAAATAAAGTATTATTATTATTATTATTATTATTGAAGTGGTCCTCCGCCATCAACTCCGCTGGACCGGCCACGTTGTCCGGATGCCTGACCACCGTCTCCCAAAGCAGTTGCTCTATTCCGAACTCAAGAACAGAAAACGTAATGTTGGAGGACAGGAAAAGAGATTTAAAGATGGGCTCAAATCCCAACTGTGGCACAGACACCGAGACCTGGGAAGCCCTGGCCCTTGAGCGCTCCAATTGGAGGTCAGCTGTGACCAGCAGTACTGCAGAACTTGAAGAGGCACGAATGGAGGGCCAAAGAGAGAAACGTGCCAAGAGGAAGGCACATCAAGCCAACCCCAACCAGGACTGCCTTCCACCTGGAAACTGATGCCCTCACTGCGGGAGAACATGCGAGTCAAGGATAGGGCTCCACAGTGACCTATGGACCCACCACCAGGACACCGAACTTGGAGGACAATCTTGCTCCAACAACGAGGGATCGCCTAAGGAAGTAAACTGAGAATATTGCATAGTAAATGGCAAGGGCATCTTCCTGGAAGTAGCCAGGGCCTTGTCCCCTTGGAGTGTTTATTGCCTGGCTCCCACTCCAACACGTGCAAATCAGGCTTGGTAATTGTACCTTCACACTTGGGTAATAGACCTTCATTCTTTCTCCCATCC
Organism: Anolis sagrei ordinatus; assembly: GCF_025583915.1. Classification (NCBI taxonomy): domain Eukaryota; kingdom Metazoa; phylum Chordata; class Lepidosauria; order Squamata; family Anolidae; genus Anolis; species Anolis sagrei. Next base: position 1,643,400 of record NW_026847660.1, on the reverse strand, counting down.
TGGACCTTCCATGGAGCTATATACTCCACTTGCTTGACCACCATCAGATCCTCTGAAGATGCCAGCCACAGATGCAGGAGGAAATGCTGCTCAAACACAGCCATACAGTCCGGAAACCACACAGCACTCTATATTGAGTTTTACTTGGTTTCTAACTATGCAAGAACTAGTTTATGTAGTATTTTTAATATCACCTTGTTTGGTGCCTTATAATTGGGTTTATATGTGTTTACTTGTTCTGTATGCGAAAGATTCCTCAGCATTACATAACATTGAATTGAATTGAGTAGCCACACAGCTTCTGATCTGTCCATCTCGGCACTCTCTCTTTGCCCTTGGGGGCACACACTGAAGAAAGACTATTTGGTATCTGTAGCAGAGTCCAGTTTAGCCCAGGCATGTTAGGAATTTTGGGAGTTGAAGTCCAAAACACCTGGAGGAGGGTTGAAATTGGCCCATGCCTGGTGTAGATAATGCTATACAAATAAAAATGTTATGTTTGTTTGTGGCATTTACATAATTCAAAAACCACAGAACGAATTGACACCAGATTTGGACACAAGACACCTATCAGGCCAACAAGTGACCGTCACTCATAAAAACACCGAAAAACACTGCAGAAGAGATGAAAAAAGCCAAAAAAAATTACAACACATGCTCAAAACCAGATATATACACAAACACACATATATACACATATGCAAAAATATATACACACACATATACGCATATATATATATATATGCATAAATCATATACACAGACTGAGCCACAGCAACGCATGGCAGGGGACGGCTAATGCTATATATAGCGCAGTTGGTGGGGATGAGGAAGAGGGCCTTCCTTCTCGGTGGTGGCCCCACCACTTTGGAACACCCTCCCCAGGGAGATGAGGCAGGCCCCCGCTTTGGAACTGCCCTCCTTCTGTAGGGATCTGATGACTTGGATGTTTAAACAAGCCTTTGAGAAGGTCTGGCCCAATAGTCTGCAGTCAGTGACACAGCGCTGCACTTTGATCCCATGCCCTGTTCCTTAGCTACAATTTGCACTATCCCATTCCCTTGTCTTGTTTATTTTGGCCATGTCTGATAGTAGTTGTCACCATAGGTCACTGGGCGTTGTTATGAGCTGTAAACTGCTGTTTTTATATGCTGTCGTTTTTACTTTTTCAAATTATACTGTGTGTTTATTTTATGTTTTGTCTTGACATGTTGTGCCATATGTAAGTCACCCTGAGTCCCTTCGGGGAGATGGAGGCAGCGTACAAACATAAAGTTGTTGATGTTGTTGTTGTTGTTGTATGAGCTTAGGATAGGAAACAGGAAAGAAAATACCCAGCATGCTCTGATAAAGCAGTACACTACTTCGCAGTTCGCTTTTAGCGGACTCGCTGTTTCGCGAGTTTTTGAAAATATTACAAAAAAAATTAAAATATTAAATATTTATGTCCAGTGGGGGCCAGGGACCCCGGAAGCGCGGTGGCCTGAGGCATGGCGGGGAAGGCCTGCCTCCCTGGCCTCCACAGACCCCGGAAGTGTGGTGGTGTGAGGTGCGGCGGGGAAGGCCTGCCTCTCTGGCCTCTACAGACCCCGGAAGTGTGGTGGTGTGAGGTGCGGCGGGGAAGGCCTGCCTCCCTGGCCTCTACAGACCCCGGAAGTGTGGTGGTGTGAGGTGCAGCGGGGAAGGCCTGCCTCTCTGGCCTCTACAGACCCCGGAAGTGTGGTGGTGTGAGGTGCAGCGGGGAAGGCCTGCCTCTCTGGCCTCCACAGACCCCGGAAGTGTGGTGGTGTGAAGTGCGGCGGGGAAGGCCTGCCTCTCTGGCCTCTACAGAACCCGGAAGTGTGGTGGTGTGAAGTGCGGCGGGGAAGGCCTGCCTCCCTGACCTGCGTGGCCGGAGGCGCTGCGGAGGCCAGGGAGGCAAGCAGGTGCCCTTGGGATGGGCTGGGAGGAACTGCAGGTAAGAAAATCTATATAAATAAAAATGTAATGTTCGTTTGTGGCATTAACATAACCACTGGATGAATTGACACCAAATTTGGACACAAGACACATATCAGGCCAATGAGTGACCATCACTCATAAAAACACTGAAAATCACAGCAGAAGATACTTTAAAAGCCAAAAAAACAAAAAATGCATTACAACACATGTACAAAACCACATATATACACAAACACACATATATGCACATATATGCACACACAAAACACATATACACAGACTGGGCCACAGCAACGCATGGCAAGGGATAGCTAGTAATATATAAAATGTATGAAATAATGTATAAATATTAAAGTTAATATGACGTCCCTACTTCGCAGATTTTCACTTATCGTGGGTGGTCCTGAAACGGAACCCCTGCAATGAGTGAGGGAACACTGTAGTTGCAGATAGTCCTGTTGATTTATTGACCTCTTGAGCATCTACTCAAAGGCACAAAAACAAATAATGAAGCATGCTACCTCAGTCAGCTCCAAAGCCTGGAGCGGCTCTTATCTTTTATTGCAATCTACACTAAATACTATATACAGGAGCAGAATAAAATACATCAATTCACTTTGCCATACATCGCTGGAAGCAACATGCATTCCTGGCTTATCAGATTTCCTGACATCCGTCTCTGTCACAAGAACTTTCGAAAATTACGCTCTACCAATGCACCACTGCTCTATGTGTTTAGCTCTTGCATAGCTACATTACCCAGTTTAAACCAGGGGTCCTCAAACTAAGGCCCGAGGGCCAGATACGGACCTCCAAGATCATTACCCGGCCTTTGCCCTAAGTCAAACGACTTGAAAGCACACAACAACAACAACAACAACAACGATCCTATCTCATCAGACAAAAGCAAGCCCCCCGTCCCATTGAAATATGAATAAGTTTATATTTATTAAAATTGTTCTTCATATTATTGTATTGTTTTTAAGTGTTTTTTGCAGTACAAATAAGATATGTGCAGTGTGCACAGGAATTAATGTTTTGTTTTGTTTTCAAATTATAATTCGGCCCTCCATCGGTTGGTCATGGGGTTTCTGTATGGGAAGTTTGCCCCAATTCTGTCGTTGGTGGGATTCAGATTACTCTTTGATTGTAGGCGAACTACAAATCCTAATAAATACAACTCCCAGATGTCTATTTCCGCCAAACTCCATCTGTGTTCATATTTGGGCATATGGAATATTTGTGCCAAGTTTGGTCCAGATCCACAGTGCTCTCTGGATGTAGGTGAACTACAACTCCCAAACTCAAGGTCAATGCCAACCAAACCCTTGTGGTGTTTTCTGTTGGTTATGGGAGTTCTGTGTGCCAAGTTTGGTTCAATTCCATCATTGGTGAAGTTTAAAGAGTGCTCTTTGATTGTAAGTGAACTATAAGTCCCAGCAACTACAACTCCCAAATGACAAAATCAATTTTTGAGTGATGGTCACTCCTTGGCCTGAGAGGTGTCTTGTGTCCAAATTTGGTGTCAATTCATCCAGTGGTTTTTGAGTTCTGTTAATCCCACAAATGAACATTGCATTTTTATTTTTATAGACTAGCTGTACCCGCCACACATTGCTGTGGCCAACCTTCCCTCTTTCTCTCCTTCTTTCCCTCCTTCCTTCCTTCCCACCTTTCTTCTCTTCTTCTTCCTTCTCTATCTCTTTCCTTCCTTCCCCCTTTTTCTTTCTCTTTTGCTGTCTCTTTTCTTCCTCTTTCCTTTTTCCTTCTTCCCTTTCTCTACATCTTCCCCTTTCCTTCGCTCCCTCTTCCTTCCTTCTTTCCCTTTTTTCTTTCCTTCTCTCCTTCCTCCTCTCCCTTCCTTCCTCCTTTTTCTTTCCCTCCCTCTTTCTCTCCTTTCTTCCTTTCTTCCTTCCTTCCTTCCTTTTCCTTTCTTCCCTTCCTTCTCTTTCCCTCCCTCTTTCTTTTTCTCCCTTTCCCTCTTTCTTCCCTTTTTTCTGTATTGTCATTTACCTTTTCAGTGTTTTTTCAGTGTTTTTTTGAGTGAAGGACATACATTGGGTTGTTAGGTGTCTTGTGTCCAAATTTGGTGTCAATTCGTCCAGTGGTTTTTGAGTTCTGTTAATCCCACAAACAAACATTACATTTTTATTTATATAGATTATATTATTATTATTATTATTATTATTATTATTATTCTATTAATAGAATACCAAGTCTGCAAACTTTGTGTTTTGTTTGTTTGTTCTTTAATGCAATACAACAGTTTTGGTTCGCTCCTGACACGATAAATAAATAAATTGTTGTTGTTGTTGTTGTTGTAGCAGTGTATCCTCAGCTGGGTATTGCCACGTAAACAGTCTGTGAACGAAAGTAGCCGTTATTCTGCATGCTGGCTTTAGGATTCCTTTTTTTTAAATTACTATTTATGTGGTTAGATGTGTTTTTAACATTTTTATATTGCAAAATATGAATGTGGCATGTGTCCATTCCCTCTCTCTCTCTCCTCTCAGCCTGCACCAACCCCTTTGCTGCATCTGCTGCCACGCAGCCTTCCACGAATCCCTTCCAGACCAATGGGTTGGGCCCAGGTAAGCCCTTTTTTCCCTTACGGTTGCCAGTTGGAGCAAGCATGGGCCAACTTGGGCCCTCCAGGTGTTTTGGACTTCCACAATTCCTAACAGCCTACCGGCTGTTAGGAATTGTGGGAGTAGAAGTCCAAAACACCTGGAGGGCCCAAGTTGGCCCATGCCTGCTCTAAAGCATCCTCCCTTTCCTTTCAACATAGCGGTCATGCCCCGTTCTCTCTCTCCCTGACTTCTCTTTGCAGGGGCCTTTGTGGTGGGCTCGCCCAGCAGCTTCTCCTCCTCCTCCTCCTCCCCGCTTTCGGGGGTCTTTGGGTCTCCGTTGCAGCAGCAGCCCCAGCCGCAGGCCCCCCTCTTCCCTCCGCAAGCGGTCCTGGCCCAGCAGAACGGCGGCGGTAAGAGACAGGGCCTTGGTTGAGGAAATGAGTGGTCACTGGCCACAAGGCGCCCCTTGTCTCTTGGTTTACCCTATTGTCCTCTCCTCAGGGTCGCCTTTCAGCGGATTCGCCGTGCCCAAAGCCGGACAGAGGCCACTCGGACAGCCGGTTGGCATCTCCACCAATCCTTTTGTGGTGAGGACCCCTTCGTCTCCACCTACTCTGTCCCCCTTTTGAGGCCCTTTGCAGGTCATTTTGGCTCCAGTCCTGCCTGTTTCCCCCAAAAGCAGAGGGAGGCCATGCAGAGGGGCTTTGGAGGGTCTCCAAGGGGCTGTTCTGTGGCTCTTTATGCAGATCTAGTTTGCCAGAATGGCAACCCTTGAGGTCAGAGACCTGGAGATTTTGAGTCATACAATCCTAGAGTTGGAAGAGACCACAAGGACCAGCCAGTGCCCCCCCAACAGCCCAATTATTATTATTATTATTATTATTATTATTATTATTATTATTATTATTATGCACATGCTGGGTGGCCATCTATCAGGAGGGATTGGGTGTCTTCCAGGAGGTAGTTGGACTGGGTGGTCCCCCCAAAAGCAGAGGGAGGCCATGTAGAGGGGCTTTGGAGGGTCTCCAAGGGGCTGTTCTGTGGCTCTTTATGCAGATCTAGTTTGCCAGAATGGCAACCCTTGAGGTCAGAGACCTGGAGATTTTGAGTCATACAATCCTAGAGTTGGAAGAGACCACAAGGACCAGCCAGTGCCCCCCCCCCAACAGCCCAATTATTATTATTATTATTATTATTATTATTATTATTATTATTATTATTATGATGCACATGCTGGGTGGCCATCTATCAGGAGGGATTGGGTGTCTTCCAGGAGGTAGTTGGACTGGGTGGTCCCCCCAAAAGCAGAGGGAGGCCATGCAGAGGGGCTTTGGAGGGTCTCCAAGGGGCTGTTCTGTGGCTCTTTATGCAGATCTAGTTTGCCAGAATGGCAACCCTTGAGGTCAGAGACCTGGAGATTTTGAGTCATACAATCCTAGAGTTGGAAGAGACCACAAGGGCCACCCAGTCCAACTCCCTCCTGGAAGACACCCAATCCCTCCTGATAGATGGCCACCCAGCATGTGCATAATAATAATAATAATTGGGTTGTTGTAAGTTTAATAATAATAATAATAATAATAATAATAATAATAATAATTATTATTATTATTATTATTATTATTATTGTTATAACAAAAAACCACAGTATGTCTCAGCAAACGAGATATCTATGCTGGATAATTATTATTATTATTATTATTATTATTATTATTATTATTAAACCTACAACAACCCTATTATTATTATTATTATTATTATGCACATGCTGGGTGGCCATCTATCAGGAGGGATTTATTACAGGATGTGCATATGTATGCTAAGTTTTTACAAGGATCATTGCCTGTATGGGTGCGTGTTGAGGAAGAACACCTGGACAATTAAGCAATTAAGCTTGAGCCACTCCCTGCATGGAGTATATCATGAGGAGTGTTTCCTAGTGTATTCAGAGAGGGTGATCAGATGATCAGGAAGAGACTTCTATACTACAGGACTTGCTGAAGATCCTGAACAATTTACTACAAGACTCCTTGCACCAATGAGGAAGCAGAGAATGCATGATTTTAATGCATTGGACTTTTGTGTGAATTATTTTGCTGCAATGGACTAAGTTTATTTTCAAGGCTGGTTAATTTGTAAAGCTGCATATTTATCTCTGACTACTCAAGAGTAAATTTTGTTTTTCCTTTTACTCTGACTCTGTGATTCAACTAGAGCCGTGATGGTGAACCTATGACACGTGTGTCAGCACTGACACGCATGGCTATTTTTGATGACACGCAGACACATGTGGCCACATACAGAGAAATACACCTTATAAGAGCCAATCTAATTCCATCCTTAAATTTGTAAAAGGCTCTACACATTTAACATCTGCACGTTTGAGCATTGTTCACTCCATAACTCAGCATGGATTATACATTTTTCTTATTTAAACTATAAATATTGCAAAATTATGGGTTTTTTTCTTGAAGTGACACTCCACCCAAGTTATGCTCAGGTTTTTGGCAAATTTTGACACACCAAGCTCAAAAGGCTACCCATCACTGAACTAGAGGGCTGAGGCTGGGAAGACTACTGGGTAGCTTCTGCATAGATTGATAAACCGCAACAGGATTGGGTGTCTTCCAGGAGGGAGTTGGACTGGATGGCCCTTGCGGTCTCTTCCAACTCTAGGATTGTATGACTCAAAATCTCCAGGTCTCTGACCTCAAAGGTTGCCATTCTGGCAAACTAGATCTGCATAAAGAGCCACAGAACAGCCCCTTGGAGACCCTCCAAAGCCCCTCTACATGGCCTCCCTCTGCTTTTGGGGGGACCACCCAGTCCAACTACCTCCTGGAAGACACCCAATCCCTCCTGATAGATCAGTGTTTCTCAACCTGGGGGTCGGGACCCCTGTGGGGGTCGCGAGGGGGTGTCAGAGGGGTCGCCAAAGACCATCAGAAAACATAGTATTTTCTGTTGGTCATGGGTTCTGTGTGGGAAGTTTAGCCCAATTCTGTTGTTGGTGGGGTTCAGAACGTTATTTCACTGTAGGTGAACTATAAATCCCAGCAACTACAATTCCCAAATGTCAAGATCTATTTTTCTCAAACTCCTCAAGTGTTCACATTTCAGAATATTGAGTATTCGTGCCAAGTTTGGTTCAGATCCATCATTGTTTTGAGTCCACAGTGCTCTCTGGATGTAGGTGAACTACAACTCCAAAATTCAAAGTCAATGCCCACCAGATCCTCCCAGTATTTTCTCTTGGGCATGGGAGTTCTGTGTGCCAAGTTTGGTTCAATTTCATCATTGGTGGTGTTCAGAATGCTCTTTGATTGTAGGTGAACTATAAATCCCAGCCGCTACAGCTCCCAAATCAATCCTCCCCCAACCCCACCAGTATTCAAATATGGGCATATTGGGTATTTGGGATTTGAAAATACATCCTGCATATCAGATATTTACATTACGATTCATAACAGTAGCAAAATTACAGTTACGAAGTAGCAATGAAAATAATGTGATGGTTGGGGGTCACCACAACGTGAGGAACTCTACTAAGGGGTCGCGGCATTAGGAAGGTTGGGAACCACTGTGATAGATGGCCACCCAGCATGTGCATAATAATAATAATAATAATAATAATAATAATAATAATAATAATTGGGCTGTTGGGGGGGACTGGGTGGTCCTTGTGGTCTCTTCCAACTCTAGGATTGTATGACTCAAAATCTCCAGGTCTCTGACCTCAATAATAATAATAATAATAATAATAATAATAATAATAATAATTATTATTATTATTATTATTATTATTATTATTATTATTATTATCCAGCATAGAGATCTCATTTGCAGGGACTGTTTGCAAGCCCGGTGTCTCCCATCCTATATCTGCAACACTCTGCGTTCTTCCTTTGCTCACTGTCTCTTCTTTCCCTCCGCAGACCCCGATGTCGCCCTCGCCCTTCTCCCTGGCGAAGCATCCCCACACCAACCCCTTCTTATAGCGCCGGCGGAGAAAGAGAGGCACCCTCCCCTTCACCCCTGTCGCACTTTGAACGCATTTCAGAGAGGACGGCCTGCCCTTCCGCTGGTCTGCGTGGCCCGGGCAGGGCGGGGGACGCTCCCCACAGTGCTTTAAAACGGACGAGGGCGCGTTGCATGGTGAGGAGGAGGTTACGGGAAGGAGGCAGAGAGAAGGGATCCTAGAAGCAAATGCTTGGGAGAAAAGGAGGAAGGCAACAACATTGAATTTGCACAGCCTTCCTCTTTGCCTGCACTTAAAGAGATGCACCTTCCAAAAGCAAGCATGGGCCAACTTTGGCCCTCCCTCCAGGTGTTTTGGACCTCTACTCCCACAATTCCTAACGGCCAGTAGGCTTAGGAATGTGGGAGTTGAAGTCCAAAACACCTGGAGGGAGGGCCAAAGTTGGCCCATGCCTGCTGTCCAAAATCATGGGGACACAGGCCACCAAAACAACCCCAGTCTCCCTCCCAACTTCCTTCTTTTGCAAGGCTGTTTCCTTGCCCTTCCCAGATCTATTGTCACTTTAAAAGAAACCAAAACCATGTTGTTGTTTTTTGCAAAAGGTCAATTTTTTGCAATTTCTGGAAACGGGTGGCAGAAAAAAAGAAGCGATCATTGTGTCTTCGATTTGTATTTTTTGGGAGCACAGAACCACAGAGTGATTGATTCCCCTTGATTTTGCTTTTTTTAATTGTTACTATTATTATGGTGATTTCTTTTTTGCACATCCTTCTTCTTGAATGGCTTCCAAGGCTTTTCCTTTTCCTTGGCCGGGTCTTTCTTCCCATCTCGGTCTGTATAAGTCTCATTATCCACGCTAAGTGGGTTTTCCCCCTTTTTCTTTCTTTTCCGCGTGGAAAAATCTCTCCCTTTAAGGCAAGAAGGGAGCTTCCCTTCAGGAAAAAAACAAAGCAAAACTGGAGTTTCTATTTTCAAGAGAAATATGGACTACGTTTTTTTAAAAACACACACACACATATATATTATCTATATACTCACAATATTATATATATATATATATATAAACACAGAACTTGTTGCACTCGAGATGTCTATAAATAATCTATATGAGAACAAATCTATTTAAAAAAACAACAACAACAATTGTGGTCTGTTGAGTCTTCTTCTTGGGTCGTGTTTCGGGGCGAACTCTACTGTCTCTTGATGGCAAAACAGGCCGGTGTTTATGGCGAGACAAGAGTCTGTTGCTGAAATAAAAGGGGTCTCGAGGAATCCTTTCGCAGCTTCGAGAGAGAAAAACAACATTTCTGGCTTCGGGTTTCATAGAAGCGCCACAAAAAATGGTGCTAGCTAGAGGTGTCTTGTCGAAGGCTTTCGTGGCCGGAATCACTGGGTTGTTGTAGGTCAGTGTTTCTCAACCTGGGGGTCGGGACCACTGGGGGTCGCGAGGGTGTGTCAGAGGGGTCGCCAAAGACCATTAGAAAACATAGTATTTTCTAGGTTCTTGTGGGTTTTTTCGGGCTATAGGGTCATGTTCTAGAGGCATTTCTCCTGACATTTCACCTGCATCTATGGCAGGTATCCTCAGAGGTAGTGAGGTCTGTTGGAATTAGGACAATGGGTTTATATATCTGTGGAATGGCTGGGGTGGGGCAAAGAACTCTTCTCTGCTAGAGCTAGGTGTGAATGTTTCAATTGACCACCTTCATTAGCATTTGAAGGCCTGCCTGAGCCTGTTAAGATGTGAACATGGCCCTATAGCCCGAAAAAAACCCCACAAGAACCTAGTGATTCCAGCCATGAAAGCCTTCGACAATACATAGTATTTTCTGTATTGTCGAAGGCTTTCATGGCCGGAATCACTGGGTTGTTGTAGGTTTTTTCGGGCTATATAGCCATGGTCTAGAGCAGTGTTTCTCAACCTTCAACATGCCGCGACCCCTTAATACAATTCCTCATGTTGTGGTGACCCCCAACCATAACATTAATTTCGTTGCTACTTCATAACTGTAATTTTGCTCCTGTTATGAATCAGAATGTAAATATCCAGTATGCAGGATGTGTTTTCATTCACTGGAGTAAATTTGGCACAAATACCTAATATGCCCAAATTTGAATACTGATGGGGTTGATTTTGTCATTTGGGAGATATAGTTACCGGGCTTCACCTATAATCAAAAGCATTCTAAACTCCACCAACAATGGAATTGAACCAAACTTGGCATACTGACCTCCCATGACCAATAGAAAATATTGGAAGAGTTTGGTGGGAATTGACCTTGAGTTTGGGAGTTGTAGTTCACCTACATCTAGAAAGCACTGTGGACTCAAACAATGATGGATCTGGACCAAAGTTGGCACAGATCCTCAATATGCCCAAATGTGAACACTGGTGGGAAATGATACTTGATATTTGGGAGTTGTAGCTGCTGGGATTTATAGTTCACTTACAATCAAAGAGTATTATAACCCCACCAACGATGCGCCAAACTTTCCACACAGAACCCCCATGACCATCAAAAAACACTGTGTTTTCTGATGGTCTTAGGTGACCCCTCTGACATCCCCTCGTGACCCCTCCAGGGGTCCCGACCCCCAGGTTGAAAATTTATTTATTTATTTATTTCATTTACTTATACCCCGCCCTTCTCACCCCGGGGGGGACTCAGGGCGGCTTACAGAGGAGGCACAATTAAATGCCTAAAACAATTGACAGTAATACAAAATACAAAAAGCAGTTCAACAATTAGAATTAAAACATCAGTGCATAATAAAATATTAAAACAATCTCATGCTCGGGTTCAGAGTCCATATATCCATTCCTTTCCATTTGTCCTTGTCTGTGGTCAGATCCTTAATTTAACTGCCAGCGTGTCCAAAGGCTTGTCTAGAGGCATTCTCTCCTGACGTTTCACCTGCATCTATGGCAAGCATCCTCAGAGGTAGTGAGGTCTAATCACCTCTCAACAAAAGTTTGCTCCAGGCACTGCCAGGCCATCAAATGCTAATCAAGGTGGTCAGTTGAAACGTTCACACCTAGCTCCAGCAGACAAGAGTCCTTTGTCCCACCCTGGTCATTCCACAGATATATAAAACCCTTTTCCTAGTTCCAACAGACCTCACTACCTCTGAGGATGCTTGCCATAGATGCAGGCAAAACGTCAGGAGAGAATGCCTCTAGACCAGAGGTCCTCAAACTTTTTAAACAGAGGGCCAAGTCGCAGTCCCTCAAACTGTTGGAGGGCCGGATTATAACTTGAAAAAACAAACAAACATGAATTCCTATGCACACTTATCTTAGGACATATCTTATTTGTAGGGCAAAATCACTTTAAAACAATACAATAATTAAAATGAAGAACAATTTTAACAAATATAAGCTTATTAGTATTTCAATGGGGAGTGTGGGCCTGCTTTCGGCTGATGAGATAGGATTGCTGTTGTTGTGTGCTTTCCAATCTTTTCAGACTTAGGTTGATCCTGAGCGAGGGCCGGGTAAATGACCTTGGAGGGCCGCATCCAGCCCCCGGGCCTTAGTTTGAGGACCCCTGCTCTAGACCATGGCCATATAGCTCCAAAAAACCTACAACAACCCATAGTATTTTCTGTTGGTTGTGGAGGTTCTGTGTGGAAAGTCTGGTCCAATTCTATCAATGGGGTTCAGAATGCTATTTCATTGTGGGTGAACTATAAATCCCAACAATTACAACTCCCAAATGGCAAGGTCTGTTTTCTCCAAACTCTACCAGTGTTCACATTTGGGCATATTGAGTATTTGTGCCAAGTTTGATCCAGATCCATCATTGCTTGACTCCACAGTGTTCTCTGGATGTAGGTGAACTACAAATCCAAAAATTCAGGGTCAGTGTCCACTAGACCTTCCCAGTATTTTCTCTTGGCCATGGGAATTCTGAGTGCCAAGTTTGATTCAATTCCATTATTGGTGGAGTTCAGAAGGCTCTTTGATTTTAGGTGAACTATAAATCCCAGCAACTCCAGCATTACCAAATGACAAAATCAATCACCCCCAACCTCACCAATATTCAAATTTGGGCGTATCGGGTATTTGTGCCAAATTTGGTCCAGTGACTAAAAATACATCTTGCCTATCAGATATTTACATTACGATTCATAATAGTAGCAAAATTACAGTTGTGAAGTAGCAACGAAAATAATGTTATGGTTGGGGGTCACCACAAAATGAGGACCTGTACTAAGGGATCACGGCATTAGGAAGGTTGAGAACCACTGTTGTAGGTTCTTTGGGCTGTATGGCCATGTTCTAGAGGCATTCTCTCCTGACATTTCGCCTGCATGTGTGGCAGGCATTCTCAGAGTGTGTGAGGACAAGGCGCAAAATGAACACCCAAGCCCTCCAGACGAGCCCTTCTCCAAACAGCACTCAAGGAGCATCTACCCACAGAACACCCCAAAAATGTTGAGGAACATTGGACCAAACCGAAGACCTCCATCATCCAAGCCTGCGAAGAAACTATTGGATATCAAACCAAGAAACATCAAGATTGGTTTGACGAAAATGACAAGATCCCACAGCTTATTGACAAGAAAAGGAAAGCCTTCCAAACATGGCAGAGAGACATCAACTGTGCTGCTAAGAAAAAGATCTACGCCAGCACAAAAGCTGAGGTCCAAAGAAGACCTCAGACAAGAGAACTCAAGAACATCTGGTGGACAAAGAAGGCTGAAGAAATCCAACACCTGGCAGATACCCATGATGCTCAGGAGATTCCATCTGAACATGAGGAAGAACTTCCTGACTGTGAGAGCCGTTCAGCAGTGGAACTCTCTGCCCCGGAGTGTGGTGGAGGCTCCTTCTTTGGAAGCTTCGAAACGGAGGCTCGATGGCCATCTGTCAGGGGTGATTTGAATGCAATATTCCTGCTTCTTGGCAGAATGGGGTTGGACTGGATGACCCAGGAGGCCTCTTCCAACTCTAGGATTCTAGGATTCTATTATTTTTCAAAGCCACAAAGGTCATCTATGGACCAAGAAACCATGGCATACAGCCTCTACGCTCATCAGATGGAATCAAACTCCTGAAAGACCAAAAATCAATTGCACTACGTTGGAAAGAACACTACCAAAGCCTCCTGATCCGCAGCTCCAATGTGGCCGAAGAGGTCCTCTCACAAATCCCGCAACAACAAACCAGGGATGAGCTTGCAGCACTGCCTAGTCTGGAAGAAGTCAGCAATGCCATCAGCCAACAAAAAAATAACAAAGCCAGCGGACCTGATGGGATCCCCTTCTAGAACATGGCCATACAGCCTGAAAAAAATAGTAATAATAATAATAAACTTTGTATTGTTGAAGGCTTTCACGGCTGGAATCACTAGGTTCTTGTGGGTTTTTTCGGGCTATAGAGCCATGTTCTAGAGGCATTTCTCCTGACGTTTCGCCTGCATCTATGGCAAGCATCCTCCGAGGTTGAGAAGGTCTGTTGGAAAACTTATAATAAACTTTATTTATAATTCGCCACCAACTCTCCAAAGGGGACTTGGGGCGGCTAAGCCCAAAAAATACAACATAATTAGACACAAAATAATAGGGAAATACATCAGAACAAAATATACAAAATAACAAACAAAATAAACAATACAAAACGAAAAATAAAATCAAAAACCTACAACAACCCAGTACTAGAGATGTCGTTTCCTTGGTCTCAAAAGGGCTGCAAGGATTTCCTTTAAGTCTCTTTAGCAATACTTTTAGTAAGGTAAAGGTTTTCCCCTGACATTAAGTCCAGTCGTGTCCGACTTGTGCTCATCTCCCATTTCCAAGCCGAAGAGCCGGCGTTGTCCGTAGACACCTCCAAGGTCATGTGGCCATGGGCATGACTGCATAGAGCGCCGTTACTTTCCTGCCGGAGCGGTATCTATTGATCTACTCACATTTGCATGTTTTCCAACTGCTAGGTTGGCAGAAGCTGGGGCTAACAACAGGAACTAATAATAATAATAGGGTAAAGATTTTCCATTCTCTATATGGAAAGAAAAAGTGCGCTATAAATAATAATTGCTATATAAATAAATACTAATAACGCTAATAATAATAGGTAAAGGTTTTCCCCTGACATTAAGTCCAGTTGTGTCCGACTCTGGGATTGGCGCTCATCTCCATTTCTAAGCCAAAGAGCTGGTGTTGTCTGTAGGCACCTCCAAGGTCATGACTGCATGGAGCGCCGTTACCTTCCCGCCGGAGCGGTACCTATTGATCTACTCACATTTGCATGTTTTTGAACTGCTAGGTTGGCAGAAGCTGGGGCTAACAGGAGCTAATAATAATAATAGGGTAAAGGTTTTCCATTCTCCATATGGAAAGAAATAATAATAATAATAATAATAATAATAATAATAATAATAATAATATAACTACTAATAATAATGCTAATGCTGGGTTGTTGTAGGTTTTTTCAGGCTATATGGCCATGTTCTATAGGCATTTCTCCTGGATGCTTGCCATAGATGCGGGCGAAACGTCAGGAGAAAATGCCTCTAGAACATGGCCATATAGCCCGAAAAAAACCTACAAACAACCCAGTGATTCCGGCCATGAAAGCCTTTGACAATACAATGCTAATGCTAATAATAATAGGTAAAGTTTTTCTCCTGACATTAAGTCCAATTGTGTCCAACTCTGGGGTTGGTGCTCATCTCCATTTCTAAGTCGAAGAGCCGGCGTTGTCCATAGACACCTCCAAGGTCATGTGGCTGGCATGACTGCATGGAGTGCCATTACCTTCCCGCCGGAGCAGTACCTATTGATCTACTCACATTTGCATGTTTTCAAACTGCTAGGTTGGCAGGAGCTGGGGCTAACAACAGGAGCTAATAATAGGGTAAAGGTTTTCTATTCTCCAGATGGAAAGAAAAAGTGTTATAAATAAATAATATTTGCTTTATAAATAATAATAATAATAATAATAATAATAATAATAGGTAAGGGTTGTCCCCTGACATTACGTCCAGTCGTGTCCAACTCTGGGGTTGGTGATCATCTCCATTTCTAAACTGAAGAGCTGGCGTTGTCCATAGACACCTCCTAGGTCATGTGGCTAATGGCATGACTGCATGGAGTGCTGTTACCTTCCCGCCGGAGCAGTACCTATTGATCTACTCACATTTGCATATTTTCAAACTGCTAGGTTGGCAGAAGCTGGGGCTGACAGCAGAAGTTCATGCCGCTCCACGTATTTGAACTTGCGACCTTAAGGTCAACCAGCTCAGTAGTGCACCAGGGGGTTCCTTGAGTAAACAACGGTGTTTTGTCTTATTTACTGCATTCTGTTTTATACAGGCCTGGACAAACTCTCCAGATGTTTTGGACTTCAACTCCCACAATTCCTAATAGGGGGGTTGAAGTCCAAAGCACCTAGAAGGCCGAAGTTTGCCCAGGCCTGTTGAATTAATGCAGTTTGACCACTTGTGGTGGGACAAGTCTTTGGGGAGATCCCAGACAACCTTCACTGCAACAGAGACCACTCACTGCTCACCATTCAGTATTGTTTTTGTTTTATTTTTGAGGGGGGAAAGGAAGCAGAATGGAGTTGGGTTGCTTCAGCCCTGGCCCCAGAAGAAGGAGAACACCAGCCCTGCCAGGATGCCCGAAAGGTGGCCCGTGAGGGAACTCCTGGAACGAAACACAGACAGACAGACGGACAGACAGACAGACAGACAGAGAAAGAAAGAAAGAAAGAAAGAAAGAGAAAGAAAAAGAAAGAAAGAAAGAAAGAAAGAAAGAAAGAAAGAAAGAAAGAAAGAAAGAAAGAAAGAAAGAAAGGTAGCAGGTTGCATCACATTTCTTCTTGTTACTCTGGTTTCATTCCAATCCTGGACTGCAACACCCAGCATTCCTCACCGAGGATGATGGGAACTGCAGTCCAACAACATAAGGAAGCCTGCATTCTATTGTGATTCTGACTTCATTTGAACCTTGGACTGCAACACCCAGCATTCCTCAGTGGGGCTGGAGAGGGCTTCTATGGGTGCTTGGGTTGCAAAAAGACCACTAAATGGGTCTGCAAGTGAGGTTTGAAGTCGCTCAAGGAGCCAAGATGTCACCAAGGAGGCTGTCCAGACCTTGAACCGGTGCTTGGCTGCTGTGTCGGACTGGATGAGAGCTAACACATTGAAATTGAATCCAGACAAGACAGCGGTCCTACTGGTCAGTCGTAAGGTCGAACAGGGCATAGGGTGACAGCCTGTGCTGGACAGGGTCACACTCCCCCTGAAGACGCAGGTTCGCAGCTTGGGAGTGATCCTGGACTCATCGCTGAGCCTGGAACCCCAGGTCTCGGCGGTGGCCGGGAGAGCTTTTGCACAATTAAAACTTGTGCGCCAGCTGCGTCCGTACCTTGGAAAGTCTGATCTGGCCACGGTGGTCCACGCTCTTGTTACATCCCGAATAGATTACTGCAACACACTCTACGTGGGTTTGCCCTTGAAGACTGTTCGGAAACTTCAACTGGTCCAGTGAGCGGCAGCCAGATTGATCACCAGAGTGTCATACAGGGAGCACACCACCCCCCTGCTGTGTCAGCTCCACTGGCTGCCGGTTCAGTTCCGAGCACAATTCAAGGTGCTGGTTTTGACCTACAAAACCCTGTACGGTTCCGGTCCAGCGTATCTGTCTGAACGTTTCTCCCTCTACGTCCCACCCCGGAGTTTGAGATCATCTGGGGAGGCCCTTCTCTCGACCCCACCGCTATCACAAGTGAGGTTGGTGAGGATGATGAGCAGGGCCTTCTCGGTGGTGGCCCCTCACCTGTGGAACTCACTCCCGGGGGAAATTAGGTCATCAACATCCCTCCTCTCCTTCAGGAGGAAAGTAAAGACGTGGTTGTTGTACCAGGCCTTTGGGCAATCTGACAACTAGATAAGGACAAGCAGACGACTAGGACTGACAAAGTGAAATTGGAAATTGGACTATGAGATGGCGAACGCTGACCGTTAATTAGGTGTAAGGGGTTTTTATTGGTTTTATTGTTGTAATGCAGAAACTGTTGCTAACTGTTAATTGCTGCTATGTTGTTTTATACTACTGTTATGTGATGCCGGCATCGAATTGTGCCTTTGTACGCCACCCTGAGTCCCCTTCGAGGTGAGAAGGGCGGGGTAGAAGTAACCGAAACAAACAAACAAACAAATAAATAAATAATATAGTATAGTATATTGTACATAGATATGATATTTATAATATTATAATGTAATGCAATATAATAATAACATGATATTATAATTATATATTTATATTACATGTAATATTACTAATAATATTACAATATAGTGGTATAGTACAATATAGTAATATTTAATGCTGATATTGTACTATGCTAATATTATATATATATATATATATATATATATATATATATATATATTGTAAGCCACTGGGTCCCCTTCAGGGTGAGAAAGGCGGCATGTAAATGTCGTAAATAAATAAATAAATAATTTTAATATGGTAATCTTCAGTAAAAAAAAAGATGGAATAATGAAGATGGAAGGCCTCATGACAGCTGGATCGGTACCGTCAAGAAAACCAATGTTGCAGAACCTGAAAAGGTCAAATGGGTGGCCAGAGGGGGTCTCTCATTCATAGAGTCACCCTGAGTTGAAGCACAATTGACCGCAAGGATCAACAACAAAGGATAGACTGCCTGGGAGACAATGGAGGCTCTGTCTTTGCAGTTTTCCAAACAGAGGCTGGATGGACCTCTGTTGGGAGGGATTGGCTTGTGCATTCCTGCCTGGCAGGAGGAGGTTGGACTGGATGGCCTTTGGGAGTCTCTTCCAACTCTAGAATCCTATCAACATCCTCGTGATTATTATAATTCAGAGGCTAGATGGCCATCTGTTGGGAAGGATTGGGTGGTGCCTTCCTGTCTGGCAGAAGGGGGTTGGACTGGATGGCCTTTGGGAGGCCCTTCCAACTTCAGGAATTCTATTATCATTATTATTATTATTATTATTATTATTATTATTATTATTATTATTATTTCAGAGTGAATGGATGAATGGATAGTGTCTCCCTGCCTGGCAGAAGGAGGTTGGACTGGATGGCCTTTGGGATCCCTTCCAACTCCAGGATTATTATTATTATTATTATTATTATTATTATTATTATTATTATTATTAATTCAGAGGGTAGATGGCCATCTGTCTGGAAGGATTGGGTGGTGCCTCCCTGCTTGGCAGAAAAAGGTTGGACTGGATGCCCTTTGGGGTCCCTTCCAACTCCAGGAGTTATTATTATTATTATTATTATTATTATTATTATTATTATTTCAGAGTGAATGGATGAATGGATAGTGTCTCCCTGCCTGGCAGAAAAAGGTTGGACTGGATGCCCTTTGGGGTCCCTTCCAACTCCAGGATTTATTATTATTATTATTATTATTATTATTATTATTATTATTATTAATTCAGAGGCTGGAGGGCTGTCTGTTGGCAGAAGGGAGTCGGACTGGATGACCTTTGGGAGTCTCTTCCAACTCTATAATCCTATCATCATCATTATTGTAATTCAGAGGCTAGATGGCCATCTGTTGGGAGGGATTGGGTGGTGTCTTCCTTCCTGGCAGAAGGAGGTTGGACTGGATGGCCAACTCTATAAGTCTATGATGCTAAGGAATGGAGGATGGTGCGGATGCTGTAGTCAGAAGGCCATACAAGGAAGGGGCCTGCCCTTGCCTCACCTGAGCCTTTCCTCCCTCACCTGTCCCCCCTTTCCCAATGCACTCACCTGGGGTGGACTAAGGCCAGGGCCAGGCATTCAAGGAGGCAGATCCACCTGGTCGTCGGGATGAAGCCGCTGGACATGGCTGCCACTGGGACGGGGTCTCCTAGCTGGCCCATGGCTTCCAAGGAGAAGAGGACCCCTAAGGAAGAAGAGAGAAGAATGGAGGAGAAAACACACAGAGGAAGGATGGGGGGCCCCAGGTGAAAGGGGTCAAGGAGTCAAGTGGACCACCAGCTGGGCAGGAGTCACGCGTGATGCAGCGGCTAAAAAGGCCAATGTGATTCCAGGCTGCATCAATAAGAAGACAGTGCCTTCCTGCCTGGCAGAAGGAGGTTGGACTGGATGACCTTGGGGGGTCCCTTCCAAAACTAGGATTCTATTATTATTATTTTACTGACACAAAAGCACAGTCTGTCACAACAAACGAGATCTCTCTGCTGCATTTCGTATCACAAAATTACAAGTCGAACCCTTCCCAAGCATCTAGGACTGTATGATGCATATTATTATTATTATTATTATTATTATTATTATTATTATTATTATTATTATTAATCAGGCATGGGTCAATTTTGGCCCTCACTCCAGGTGTTTTGGACTCAACTAATGTGGGTATGCAGATGATCCCTTGGTTGACTTAAGTGTCCAGTTCCAAGAGGACAAAGGCATGGCCCAACTTCGGCCCTTCCTCCAGGTGTTTTGGACTCCAACTCCCATAACATGGGTATGCAGATGATCCCTAAATTGGCTTGAGTGTCCACTTCCAAGAGGACAAAGGCATGGGCCAACTTTGGCCCTTCCTCCAGGTGTTTTGGACTCTGACTCCCACAATATGGGGATGCAGATGATCCCGTGGTTGAGTTGAGTGTCCAGTTCCAAGAGGGCAAAGCCATAGGCCAACTTGGGCTCTCCCTCCTGATGTTTTGGACTCCCAACTCCCACAACATGGCTATGCAGATGATCCCTTGATTGACTTAAGTGTCCAGTTACAAGAGGACAAAGGCATGGGTCAACTTCGGCCCTTCCTCCAGGTGTTTTGGACTCCGACTCCCACAACGTGGGTATGCAGATGATCCCTAAATTGATTTGAGTGTCCAGTTCCAAGAGGACAAAGACATAGGCCAACTTGGGCTCTCCCTCCTGATGTTTTGGACTCTGACTCCCACAACGTGGGTATGCAGATGACCCCTTGGTTGACTTAAGTGTCCACTTCCAAAAGGGCAAAGCTATGGGTCAACTTGGGCCCTCCCTCCAGGTGTTTTGGACTCCAACTCCCATAACGTGGGTATGCAGATGATCCCTAAATTGGCTTGAGTGTCCAGTTCCAAGAGGACAAAGCCATGGGTCAACTTGGGCCCTCCCTCCAGGTGTTTTGGACTCCAACTCCCATAACGTGGGTATGCAGATGATCCCTAAATTGGCTTGAGTGTCCAGTTCCAAGAGGACAAAGCCATGGGTCAACTTGGGCCCTCCCTCCAGGTGTTTTGGACTCCAACTCCCATAACGTGGGTATGCAGATGATCCCTAAATTGGCTTGAGTGTCCAGTTCCAAGAGGACAAAGCCATGGGTCAACTTGGGCCCTCCCTCCAGGTGTTTTGGACTCCAACTCCCATAACGTGGGTATGCAGATGATCCCTAAATTGGCTTGAGTGTCCAGTTCCAAGAGGACAAAGCCATGGGTCAACTTGGGCCCTCCCTCCAGGTGTTTTGGACTCCAACTCCCATAACGTGGGTATGCAGATGATCCCTAAATTGGCTTGAGTGTCCAGTTCCAAGAGGACAAAGCCATGGGTCAACTTGGGCCCTCCCTCCAGGTGTTTTGGACTCCAACTCCCATAACGTGGGTATGCAGATGATCCCTAAATTGGCTTGAGTGTCCAGTTCCAAGAGGACAAAGCCATGGGTCAACTTGGGCCCTCCCTCCAGGTGTTTTGGACTCCAACTCCCATAACGTGGGTATGCAGATGATCCCTAAATTGGCTTGAGTGTCCAGTTCCAAGAGGACAAAGCCATGGGTCAACTTGGGCCCTCCCTCCAGGTGTTTTGGACTCCAACTCCCATAACGTGGGTATGCAGATGATCCCTAAATTGGCTTGAGTGTCCAGTTCCAAGAGGACAAAGCCATGGGTCAACTTGGGCCCTCCCTCCAGGTGTTTTGGACTCCAACTCCCATAACGTGGGTATGCAGATGATCCCTAAATTGGCTTGAGTGTCCAGTTCCAAGAGGACAAAGCCATGGGTCAACTTGGGCCCTCCCTCCAGGTGTTTTGGACTCCAACTCCCATAACGTGGGTATGCAGATGATCCCTAAATTGGCTTGAGTGTCCAGTTCCAAGAGGACAAAGCCATGGGTCAACTTGGGCCCTCCCTCCAGGTGTTTTGGACTCCAACTCCCATAACGTGGGTATGCAGATGATCCCTAAATTGGCTTGAGTGTCCAGTTCCAAGAGGACAAAGCCATGGGTCAACTTGGGCCCTCCCTCCAGGTGTTTTGGACTCCAACTCCCATAACGTGGGTATGCAGATGATCCCTAAATTGGCTTGAGTGTCCAGTTCCAAGAGGACAAAGCCATGGGTCAACTTGGGCCCTCCCTCCAGGTGTTTTGGACTCCAACTCCCATAACGTGGGTATGCAGATGATCCCTAAATTGGCTTGAGTGTCCAGTTCCAAGAGGACAAAGCCATGGGTCAACTTGGGCCCTCCCTCCAGGTGTTTTGGACTCCAACTCCCATAACGTGGGTATGCAGATGATCCCTAAATTGGCTTGAGTGTCCAGTTCCAAGAGGACAAAGCCATGGGTCAACTTGGGCCCTCCCTCCAGGTGTTTTGGACTCCAACTCCCATAACGTGGGTATGCAGATGATCCCTAAATTGGCTTGAGTGTCCAGTTCCAAGAGGACAAAGCCATGGGTCAACTTGGGCCCTCCCTCCAGGTGTTTTGGACTCCAACTCCCATAACGTGGGTATGCAGATGATCCCTAAATTGGCTTGAGTGTCCAGTTCCAAGAGGACAAAGCCATGGGTCAACTTGGGCCCTCCCTCCAGGTGTTTTGGACTCCAACTCCCATAACGTGGGTATGCAGATGATCCCTAAATTGGCTTGAGTGTCCAGTTCCAAGAGGACAAAGCCATGGGTCAACTTGGGCCCTCCCTCCAGGTGTTTTGGACTCCAACTCCCATAACGTGGGTATGCAGATGATCCCTAAATTGGCTTGAGTGTCCAGTTCCAAGAGGACAAAGCCATGGGTCAACTTGGGCCCTCCCTCCAGGTGTTTTGGACTCCAACTCCCATAACGTGGGTATGCAGATGATCCCTTGATTGAGTGTCCAGTTCCAAGAGGACAAAGGCATGGGCCAACTTGGGCCCTCCCTCCAGGTGTTTTGGACTCCAACTCCCATAACGTGGGTATGCAGATGATCCCTTGATGGACTGAAGTGTCCAGTTCCAAGAGGACAAAGGCATGGGCCAACTTGGGCCCTCCCTCCAGGTGTTTTGGACTCCAACTCCCATAACGTGGGTATGCAGATGATCCCTAAATTGGCTTGAGTGTCCAGTTCCAAGAGGACAAAGACATGGGTCAACTTGGGCCCTCCCTCCAGGTGTTTTGGACTCCGACTCCCACAACGTGGGTATGCAGATGATCCCATGATTGACTTAAGTGTCCAGTTCCAAGAGGACAAAGACATGGGCCAACTTCAGCCCAGGTGTTTTGGACTTCAACCCCCACAATTCCTGAATTGAAGTCCAAAACACCTGGAGGGAGGGCCGAAGTTGGCCCAGGCCTGGCTTGGGTGTCCACCTGCCCGGAAGGGTCTCTTGTGCCCACCTGAGAAGCCCAGGGCGCAGTGCTCCCAGTACCAGCGCTGGTCGGTGATGGTGGCGAGGGTGGCGTTGAGGGCCAGGTGGAGGAGACCCCCCAGGAGGGCCAGGGCCAGCAGGGCCACCCCTGCCCGGAGGCTGCCGGCCTCCTTCTCCAGGCGGCGGCCCAGCCAGAAGAGGGCGGTCATGTTGAGGGCCAGGTGCCCCAAGCTCAGGTGGTGGAGGGGGGCCAGGAGCAGGCGCTCCCACTGACCGCCCTCCCACACGGCCCGCAGGCTGAGGCAGGCCCCGCCCGGGGGCCGCAGGGGCCACAGGTAGAGGGCCACGTTCAGGGCCCCCAGGCCCAGCGTGGCCCAGGGCACCATCCCCACCCAAGGCTGCCCAGGCAGGCAGTCCACTGTGACCTCACCTGCCAGGCTGACCACTGACCTCATGAGAGCCAAGGCTCAGGGCAGGGTCAGCATCATCATCATCATCATCATCATCCTGAAAGTCCAGAACAAGACAGGGCAGGAAGGCACCATTCTGTCCCTCCCAACACATGGCCCTCCTATGCACAATCATCGTAATCACAATCATAACAGAATCCTAGAACTAGAAGAGACACACAGAGGTCAACCAAACTGACCTCCTTCTGCCAGGCAGGGCTTGCCATCCAGTCCCTCCCAACAGATAGCCATCCAGCCTCTCCTTCATAATGATAATAATAATAATAATAATAATAATAATAATAATAATAATAATAATAGGATCCTAAAATGGAAGGGACCCCCAAAGGCCAGACAAGAAGACACACCCCCAGTCTGACCCCCTACTAATCAGGATCATAATAGAATCCTAGAGCTAGAAGAGACACCCAGAGGTCATCCAATCTGACCTCCTTCTGCCAGGCAGGGCTTGCCATCCAGTCCCTCCCAACAGATAGCCATCCAGCCTCTCCTTCATAATAATAATAATAATAATAATAATAATAATAATAATAATAATAATAATAATAGAATGCTAGAGTGGAAGGGACCCCCAAAGGCTATCCAGTCTGACCTACTAATCAGGGTTTACCATTCAATCCCTCCCAACAGATAACCATCAAACCTCTGCTTAATAATAATAATAATAATAATAATAATAATAATAACAATAATAATAATAATAGAATGCTAGAGTGGAAGGGGCTCCCAAAGGCTATCCAGTCTGACCTCCTATTGGGGCTTACCATTCAGTCCCTCCCAACAGATAGCCACCCAGCCTGTGCTTAATAATAATAACAGCAACAATATTGATAGTAATAATAATAATAGAATTCTAGAGTGGAAGGGGTCTTCAAAGGCCATCCAGTCTGACCTTCTACTAATCAGGGTTTATCATTCAATCCCTCCCAACAGATAGCCATCAAATCTCTGCTTAATAATAATAATAATAATAATACTAGGAATAATAATAATAATCATAGAATCCTAGAGTGGAAGGGACCCCCAAAAGCTATCCAGTCTGACCCCCTACTAATCAGGGTTTATCATTCAATCCCTCCCAACAGATAGCCATCCAGCCTCTGCTTAATAATAATAATAATAATAATAATAATAATAATAATAATAATAATAAAATCTTAGAGTGGAAGGGGTCCCCAAAGGCTATCCAGTCTGACCTCCTACTAATCAGGGCTTACCATTCCTCCCAATAGATAGCCATCCAGTCTCTGTTTAATAATAATAGGAATAATAATAATAGGAATAATAATACTAATAATAATAATAATAGCAATAGAATCCTAGAGTGGAAGGGACCCCCAAAGGCCATCCAGTCTGACCTCCTATTAATAAGGGCTTACCATTCCATCCAATTCCTCCCAACAGATAGCCATCAAACCTCTGCTTAATAATAATAATAATAATAATAATAGAATCCTAGAGTGGAAGGGACCCCCAAAGGCCATCCAGTTTGACCTCCTACTAATCAGGGCTTACCATTCCTCCCAACAGATAGCCATCCAGCCTCTGCTTATAATAATAATAATAATAATAATAATAATAGGATCATAGAGTGGAAGGGACCCCTAAAGGCCATCCAATCTGACCCCCTACTAATCAGGGTTTATCATCCAATCCCTCCCAACAGAAAGCCATCCGGCCTCTGCTTAATAATAACAAGAGTAATAATAATAGAATCCTAGAGTGGAAGGAACCCCTAAAGACCATCCAATCTGACTTTCTGCCAGGCAGGGCTTGTCATCCAATCCCTCCCAACAGATAATAGTAATAATAATAGTAATAATAATAATAATAATAATAATAATAATAATAATAATAGAATCCTAGAGTGGAAGGGACTCCCAACGGCCATCCAGTCTGACCTTCTTCGGCCAGGCAGGGCTTGCCACCCAATGTCTCCCAACAGAAAGCCATCCAGCCTCTGCTTAATAATAATAATAATAATAGGTAAAGGTTTCCTCCTGACCTTAAGTCCAGCCGTGTCCGACTCGGGGACTCTGGTGCTCATCTCCTTTTCTAAGCTGAAGAGCCGGCGTTGTCCATAGCCACCTCCAAGATCATGGGCATGACTGCATGGAGCATGTTGGGAGGGATTGAATGGTAAGCACTGATTAGTAGGAGGTCAGACTGGGTGGCCTTTGGGGGTCCCTTCCACTCTAGGATTCTATTATTATTACTACTTCACACCGGAACGGTACCTATTGATCTACTCACATTTGCATGTTTTTGAACTGCTAGGTTGGCAGAAGCTGGTGCTAACAGTGGGAGCTCACCCTGCTCCCTGGATTCGAACCTGCAACTTTTTGATCAGCAAGCTCAGCAGCTCAGCAGTTTAATCCAATGCGCTACCTGGGGCTCCAATAATAATAATAGTAACAATAACAATATTTTCTCCCCCACAGATATAATAATAATAATGATAATAATAATAATGATAATAACAATACCAACAACACTATATAAGAAAATTTGAAAATAATTCTGTACCTGGTCTGAAAGCATTATTTCCTGAATCATCAACCATGTGTGACTTGCTCCAGGTGTGGTACAATATAGTCAACATGAATATGTAAAATGTAAGGCTGTTAAAATATATATTAAAAGGCATAGGACAAAGGTTAAAATCAGTAAAACCAGGCATAACAATAAATATAAATGTGAAAAGTATAGTTTAAAATACTTAAAAGGGGCTACCTGGCTGACCTGTCTTACCTGAGGGCTATTCCCAAATAGTGCCACTAGGTGGCAGCATTGAGACAGGACCAAGACCTTAAAGGGGAAAAGGACATCACTGCCTATTGACTGTATTATTATTATTATTATTATTATTATTATTATTATTATTATTATTATTATTATTATTATTATTATTATTATTTCTGGGTTGGGGGATTCTGGGGTCTCAAGAAGCCCCTTTGTGGACAAAACACAAAGGAGTCATGTGCTTGCACCTGACCCAGGTATTGCGCGGACACAACAACAGCCCCAGGTTTAGTAAACAGACCCTTATCAGTACCTAAAATAAATATAGATATATAGATTTAATTAAAAAAAAATATGAAGTGCCCACCTTATATGACATCAATGTCAGGGCAGAATTAAATATTTATTTATTGACAGTATTTATATTATATATTTACATAAGAATGAGAACTTTAAAATAATCCATAAATACATAATTAAATAAAAGTAATAAGTAAAAAATATACATAATCTGCTTTAAACCATATCATACAATTCCAGGTAATAAAATGAAATAAATATTAAAAAATAATACATGTAATAAAGAACAAGGTACATAGACTGACTTATATTATTATTTATTTATTTATGTACTTTGCTTCTATACCGCTGTATCTCAAGCCCGAAGGCGACTCACAGCGGTTCACAAACAGTAGAAACAGTAGAAACAGCAGTGATTCCATACAACATATAACAATTGACTTAACACATTATCCATAAATTACCAATAAGCAATTACAATGCACAATTATTACAAAAAACAACCGTACCCAATCTTCTCATCATCCAAGCGTAGTCCAGGTTCGTCGTCCATTGTTCCATTCCTATGTTCCATTACCAGATTGCACTAAATTACTCAAACGCCTGCACAAACATCCAGGTCTTCACCTTTTTGCGGAATACCATTAGAGATGGTGCTAGTCTAATGTCCGTAGGAAGGGCGTTCCACAGCCGAGGAGCCACCACCGAGAAGGCCCTATCTCTCGTCCCCGCCAGCCGAGCTTGAGAAGCAGGCGGGATCGAGAGCAGGGTCTCCCCGGAAGAGCTCAAACTCCTGGTGGGTTCATAGGCAGAGATGCGGTCAGATAGGTAGCTTGGGCCGGAACCGTTTAGGGCTTTAAAGGCCAACGCCAGCACTTTGAATTCAGCCCGGTAGCAGATCGGTAGCCAGTGGAGTTGGCGCAACAGGGGGGTTGTATGCTCCCTGCGCTCCGCTCCTGTTAAAATCATGGCTGCCGAGCGTTGGCCTAGTTGGAGCTTCCGAGCTGTCTTCAAAGGCAACCCCACGTAGAGAGCGTTGCAGTAGTCTAAACGGGATGTAACCAGAGCGTGGACTACCGTGGCCAAGTCAGACTTCCCAAGGTACGGGCGCAGCTGGCGCACGAGTTTTGATTGTGCAAATGCTCCCCTGGTTACCGCTGAAACCTGGGGTTCCAGGCTCAGCGATGAGTCCAGGATCACACCCAAGCTGCGAACCTGCGTCTTCAGGGGGAGTGCGACCCCGTCCAACACAGGCTGTAACCCTATGCCCTGTTCGGCCTTGCGACTGACCAGGAGTACCTCTGTCTTGTCTGGATTCAATTTCAATTTGTTCGCCCTCATCCAGACCGTCACAGCGGCCAAGCACCGGTTCAGGACCTGGACAGCCTCCTTAGTAGCAGGTGGAAAGGAGTGACAGAGTTGGACATCATCCGCGTACAGATGACACCGTACCCCGAAACTCCGGATGATCTCCCCCAGCGGCTTCATGTAGATGTTAAACAACATGGGAGACAATATTGAGCCCTGAGGAACCACAAGACAATGGTTGTGGGGTTGAACAGGTGTCCCCCAACAACACCTTCTGAGATCGACCCTCCAGGAATGACTGGAGCCACTGCAAAACAGTACCTCCAAGACCCATCCCCGCGAGGCGTCCCAGAAGGATACCGTGGTCGACGGTATCGAAGGCCGCTGAGAGGTCCAGCAGCACCAACAGGGACACACTCCCCCTGTCGAGCTCCCGGCGCGGATCATCCACTAAGGCGACCAAGGCTGTCTCGGTACCATGTCCCGGCCTAAAGCCAGACTGTGCCGGATCCAGATAATCCGTGTCTACCAAGAATACCTGGAGTTGTGAGGCCACCACACGTTCCAAGACTTTGCCCAAGAAGGGGAGATTGGAAACTGGCCGATAGTTGTCGAATTTAGTGGGGTCCAGTGATGGTTTCTTCAACAGCGGTGAACATTCAACATACAATCCCAGTGGAAATAATAATACTAATCATAATAATATTCATGGTCTGATATAAGGCAGACCCAGGGGAAATAATAATTATAAGTATAAGTATAATAATACAACATGGCCTGCCTTATATGATATAATCCCAGGCGTTATTATTATTATTATTATTATTATTATTATTATTATTATTATTCTGTTAGTGCTTGGGGCAATCTTTTGTTGAGAGTTTATTGGCTGTCCCTGATTGTTTCCTCTCTATTGTTTTGCTGTTGCAATTTAAAATTACAACAGCAAAACAACAGAGAGGAAACAATCAGGGACAGCTAATCACCTCTCAACAAAAGATTGCCCCAGGCACTAACAAGCCACACCAAACAACTACCAGGCCATCAAATGCTAATCAAGGTGGTCAGTTGAAACATTCACACCTAGCTCCAGCAGACAAGAGTTCTTTGTCCCACCCTGGTCATTCCACAGATATATAAACCCATTTTCCTAGTTCCAACAGACCTCACAACCTGAGGATGCTTGCCATAGATGCAGGCGAAACGTCAGGAGAGAATACATCAATTACCTGGACCAGTCACAGTCTGTCTTCAGGCCTGGCCACGGCACTGAGACAGCTTTGGTCGCCTCCGCAGGGAACTGGACAGGGGGGGTATGACTCTGTTGGTTCTCTTGGACATCTCAGTGGCTTTCGATACCATCGATCATGGTATCCTTCTGGGACGACTCTCCGAGATGGGTCTTGGTGGCACAGTTCTGTCGTGGCTCCAGACCTTCCTGGAGGGTCGTCCCCAGATGGTGAAGCTGGGAGACACCTGCTCGGCCCCCTGGCCTTCGACCTGTGGGGTCCCGCAAGGCTCCAGTCAGTCTCCCATGCTTTTTAACATCTACATGGAACCGCTGGGAGAGGTCATCCGGAGTTTTGGAGCTAGGTGCCACCTCTACGCAGATGACACACAACTCTACTACTCTTTTCCACCCAATTCGAAGGAAACCCCTCGGGTGCTGGACAAGTGCCTGGCTGCTGTGACGGTCTGGATTAGGAAGAACAAACTGAAGATTAATCCCGACAAGACAGAGGTCCTCCTGGTCGATCGTAAACCGGATCAGGGTATAGGGTGGCAACCTATGTTGGACGGGGTTACACTCCCCCTGAAGACACAGGTCCGCAGTCTGGGTGTCCTCCTGGATTCATCACTTACGTTTGAAGCTCAAGCGTCGGCGGTGTCCGGGAGGGCTCTTGCACAATTGAGACTCGTGCGCCAACTGCAACCGTACCTCATGAAGGTTGATCTAGCCAGGGTGGTCCATGCCTTAGTCACCTCCAGATTGGACTACTGTAATGCACTCTACGTGGGGCTGCCCTTGAAAACGGCCTGGAAATTTCAGTTGGTTCAACGGGTGGTGGCCAAGTTGTTAACTGGTGCTCCTTACAGGGAGAGGTCAACCCTCCTGTTTAAGGAGCTCCACTGGCTGCCATTCATTTTCTGGGCCCAATTCAAAGTGCAGGTGCTTACCTACAAAGCCCTAAATGGTTTGGGACCCATCTACCTGCATGACCGCATTTCTGTATATGAACCCACACGACCTCTTTGTTCATCTGGAGAGGCCCTGCTCACAATCCCACCTGTATCGCAAGCTTGATTGGTGGGGACAAGGGACAGGGCCTTTTCGGTGGTGGCCCCGCGACTCTGCAACTCCCTCCCCAAGGACATCAGGCAGGCCCCAACTCTGGCAGTTTTTAGAAAGAGCTTGAAGACGTGGATGTTCCAGTGTGCCTTCCCAGAATAAGGACTCCCAAGCAATATGTCCCAAATGCACTTTAGGAGAGAGTTAGTACTGTCTGGAATATTGTGTCCAATTCTGGGCACCTCAATTCAAGAGAGATATTGACAAGCTGGAATGTGTCCAGAGGAGGGTGACTAAAATGATCAAGGGTCTGGAGAACAAGCCCTATGAGGAGCGGCTTAAGGAGCTGGGCATGTTTAGCCTGAAGAAGAGAAGGCTGAGAGGAGATATGAGCCATGTATAAATATGTGAGAGGAAGGGAAGTCACAGGGAGGAGGGAGCAGGCTTCTTTCTGCTTCCCTGGAGACTAGGACGCAATGGAGCCATGGCTTCAAACTACAAGAGAGGAGATTCCATCTGAACACGAGGAAGAACTTCCTGACTGTGAGAGCCGTTCAGCAGTGGAACTCTCTGCCCGGAGTGTGGTGGAGGCTCCTTCTTTGGAAGCTTTTAAACAGAGGCTGGATGGCCATCTGTCAGGGGTGATTTGAATGCAATATTCCTGCTTCTTGGCAGAATGGGGTTGGACAGGATGGCCCAGGAGGTCTCTTCCTGACTGTGAGAGCCGTTCAGCAGTGGAACTCTCTGCCCCGAGGTGTGGTGGAGGCTCCTTCTTTGGAAGCTTTTAAGCAGAGGCTGGATGGCCATCTGTCAGGGGTGATTTGAATGCAATATTCCTGCTTCTTGGCAGAATGGGGTTGGACTGGATGATGGCCCAGGAGGTCTCTTCCAACTCTAGGATTCTATGTTCAGCAGTGGAACTCTCTGCCAGGGAGTGTGGTGGAGGCTCCTTCTTTGGAAGCTTTTAAGCAGAGGCTGGATGGCCATCTGTCAGGGGTGATTTGAATGCAATATTCCTGCTTCTTGGCAGAATGGGGTTGGGCTGGATGGCCCAGGAGGTCTCTTCCAACTCTATGATTCTATGATTCTATGATTCTATGCACGCCTATCATGTTTTTAGTGACGAGACGCTAGTGAATGGTTATCATAGTAATTGTGTATTAATTGTGTATTAGATTAGGTTATTAACTGTTTATATTGGTGTTTGAATTCTGCTGTGTTCTGTGTTTTGTGAACCGCTGTGAGTCGCCTTTGGGCTGAGAACAGCGGTATAGAAGCAAAGTAAATAAATAAATAAATAAATAAATAAAATAATAATCTTTAAAATATCCAACCTATTTCCCTTGGACACACCCAGCATTTTAAAATTTTAATTCTTACATTCTTACGGTTTTTAATTGCATCGTGTCATTATTGTATTGTTTTGCTTTGTTATGAGTTATTTATTGTTGTATTGGTGTTGTTATGTTTTATGATGTATTTGGGCTCGGCCTCTTGTAAGCCGCACCGAGTCCTGCGGGAGATGGTCGCGGGGTATAAATAAAGGTTTATTATTATTATTATTATGGGCCTTAAGAAGCATTGCTAACAACAAGGCAGCAGGAGACGACGGGATCCCAGAGGAACTGTTTAAAATCTTAAAAGATGATGCTGTCAAGGTGATGCATGCCATTTGCCAGCAAATATGGAAAACACAAGAATGGCCATCAGACTGGAAAAAATCAACTTATATCCCCATACCAAAAAAGGGAAATGCGAAAGACTGCTCAAACTTCCGTACAGTGGCCCTTATTTCTCATGCCAGTAAGGTAATGCTCAAGATCCTGCAAGGAAGACTCCAGCAATACATGGAGCGAGAGTTGCCAGATGTTCAAGATGGGTTTAGAAAAGGCAGAGGAACGAGAGACCAGATTGCCAATATCCGCTGGATAATGGAGAAAGGCAGGGAGTTTCAGAAAAACATCTACTTCTGCTTCATTGACTACTCTAAAGCCTTTGACTGTGTGGATCATAACAAATTGTTGCAAGTTCATGGTGGGATGGGCATCCCAAGCCACCTTGTCTCTCTCCTGAGGAATCTGTACAAGGACCAAGTAGCAACAGTAAGAACTGACCACGGAACAACAGACTGGTTCAAGATTGGGAAAGGCGTACGGCAAGGCTGCATCCTCTCACCCAACCTTTTTAACTTGTATGCAGAACACATCATGCGATGTGCGGGGCTGGATGAATGCAAAGCTGGGGTGAAAATTGCTGGAAGAAACATTAACAACCTCAGATATGCAGATGACACCACTCTGATGGCCGAAAGCGAGGAGGAGCTGAGGAGCCTTCTAATCAAGGTGAAAGAAGAAAGTGCAAAAGCCGGGTTGCAGTTAAACGTCAAAAAAACCAAGATTATGGCAACAAGAATGATTGACAACTGGAAAATAGAGGGAGAAACCGTGGAGGCTGTGACAGACTTTGTTTTTCTAGGCGCAAAGATGAGTGCAGATGCAGACTGTGGCCAGGAAATCAGGAGACGCTTCCTTCTTGGGAGGAGAGCAATGTCCAGTCTCGATAAAATAGTGAAGAGTAGAGACATCAGACTGGCAACCAAGATCCATTGCCTAGTCAAAGCCATGGTCTTCCCTGTAGTCACCTACAGATGTGAGAGCTGGACCTTAGGGAAGGCTGAGCGAAGGAAGATCGATGCTTTTGAGCTGTGGTGTTGGAGGAAAGTGCTGAGAGTGCCTTGGACTGCGAGAAGATCCAACCAGTCCATCCTCCAGGAAAGAAAGCCCGACTGCTCACTGGAGGGAAAGATACTAGAGACAAAGTTGAAGTCCTTTGGCCACATCATGAGGAGACAGGAAAGCCTAGAGAAGACAATTATGCTGGGGAAAGTGGAAGGCAAAAGGAAGAGGGGCCGACCAAGGGCAAGATGGATGGATGGCATCCTTGAAGTGACTGGACTGACCTTGAGGAGCTGGGGGTGGTGACGGCAGACAGGGAGCTCTGGCGTGGGCTGGTCCATGAGGTCACGAAGAGTCGGAGACGACTGAACGAATGAACAACAACAAATTATTATTATTATTATTATTATTATTATTATTATTATTACCTCTAGAACATGGCCATATAGCCCGAAAAAGCCATCCATGAAAGCCTTCGACAATAGAATAATAGAATTATAAATATAAAACATAAGCATAGCCGGCCTTACATCATAGCGTCCCATATAGAGTATAGGCGCCTATGGAGTCATGAGGGTCAGGATCCTTGCTTGGCCATTAAAGCCATGGGTAGGCCTTTGGGCAAGTCACACTCTCTCAGCCTCAGAGGGAACCACTCTTGAGGAGGAGAGCCTTCGCCATAAGTTGGACTCATAGCAAAACCATTTAGCAACAGGAGTGAAATAATATATCATTTAACTCAATTAGAAGCAGATTGGACAATGTGAGAAGTTACATATCGGTTTAAGAGCGTCGGAAAAAGAATGTAAAGCGGTAACACATGTGCGGATTTGGACCCAACCTCGTCTGTTTTGGATCCTATCGGGGCAAAGCAGGAGAAATGCTGCCTGGATTGGATTCCTCTCTCATCTGCTAGAATTCAGCATTTCTCAACCTGGGGGTCGGGACCCCCGGAGGGGTCGCCAGGGGGTGTCAGAGAGGTCGCCAAAGACCATCAGAAAACACAGTATGTTCTGTTGTTCATGGGGGTTCTGTGTGGGAAGTTTGGCCCAATTCTATCGTTGGTGGGGTTCAAAATGCTCTTTGATTGTAGGTGAACTATAAATCCCAGTAACTACAATGCCCAAATGTCAAGGTCTATTTCTCCCAAACTCCACCAGTGTTCACATTTGGGTGTATCGAGTATTCATGCCAAGTTTGGTCCAGATCCATCATTGTTTGAGTCCATCATACTCTCTGGATGTAGGTGAACTACAACTCCCAAAATCAAGGTCAATGCCCACCAAACACTTCTAGTGTTTTCTGTTGGTCATGGGGATTCTGTGTGAGAAGTTTGGTCCAATTCTATTGTTGGTGGGGTTCCGAAAACTCTTTGATTGTAGGTGAACTATAAATCCAAGCAACTACAACGCCCAAATGTCAAGGTCTATTTTCCTCTAACTCCATCTGTGTTCATATTTGGGCATATGGAGTATTTGTGCCTAGTTTGGTCCAGATCCATCATTGTTTGAGTCCACAGTACTCTCTGGATGTTGACACCTCTCAAACTCAAGGTCAACATCTACCAAACCCTTCCCTTATTTTCTATTGCTCGTGGAAGTTGTGTTTGTCAAGTTTGGTTCAAATCCATCATTGGTAGGGTTCAGAATGCTCTTTGATTGTAGGTGAACTATAAATCCCAGTAACTACAACTCCCAAATGTCAAGGTTTGTTTCCCCCAAATTCCACCAGTGTTTACATTTGGGCACATTAAGTATAAGTCCCAAGTTTGGCCTAGATCCATCATTGAGTCCACACTGCTCTCTGGATGTAAGTGGACTACAACTCCCAAACTCAAGGTCGATGCCCACCAAACTCTTCTAGTATTTTCTGTTGGTCATCAGAATTCTTCTATTTTCCTCTAACTCCACCAGTGTTCACATTTGGGCATATGGAATATTCGTGCCAAGTTTGGTCCAGATCCATCATTGTTTGAGTCTACAGTGCTCTCTGGATGCAGGTGAACTACGACTCCCAAACTCAAGGTCGATGCCCACCAAACTCTTCTAGTATTTTCTGTTGGTCATCAGAATTCTTCTATTTTCCTCTAACTCCACCAGTGTTCACATTTGGGCATATGGAATATTCGTGCCAAGTTTGGTCCAGATCCATCATTGTTTGAGTCTACAGTGCTCTCTGGATGCAGGTGAACTACGACTCCCAAACTCAAGGTCAATGCCCACCAAACTCTTCTAGTATTTTCTGTTGGTCATCAGAATTCTTCTATTTTCCTCTAACTCCACCAGTGTTCACATTTGGGCATATGGAATATTCGTGCCAAGTTTGGTCCAGATCCATCATTGTTTGAGTCTACAGTGCTCTCTGGATGCAGGTGAACTACGACTCCCAAACTCAAGGTCGATGCCCACCAAACTCTTCTAGTATTTTCTGTTGGTCATCAGAATTCTTCTATTTTCCTCTAACTCCACCAGTGTTCACATTTGGGCATATGGAATATTCGTGCCAAGTTTGGTCCAGATCCATCATTGTTTGAGTCTACAGTGCTCTCTGGATGCAGGTGAACTACGACTCCCAAACTCAAGGTCAATGCCCACCAAACTCTTCTAGTATTTTCTGTTGGTCATCAGAATTCTTCTATTTTCCTCTAACTCCACCAGTGTTCACATTTGGGCATATGGAATATTCGTGCCAAGTTTGGTCCAGATCCATCATTGTTTGAGTCTACAGTGCTCTCTGGATGCAGGTGAACTACGACTCCCAAACTCAAGGTCAATGCCCACCAAACTCTTCTAGTATTTTCTGTTGGTCATGGAAGTTCTTCTGTGTGCTAAAATAGTTTCCATTGCATCATTGGTGGAGTTCAGAATGCTCTTTGATTGTAGGTGGACTATAAATCCCAGCAACTACAACTCCCAAATGTCAAGGTCTGTTTCCCCCCAAAAAAAAAGTCTACCAGTGTTTACATTTGGACATATTGAGTATTTGTGCCAAGTTTGGTCCAGATCCATCATTGTTTGAGTCTACAGTGCTCTCTGGA
This sequence comes from Anolis sagrei ordinatus, assembly GCF_025583915.1. NCBI lineage: Eukaryota > Metazoa > Chordata > Lepidosauria > Squamata > Anolidae > Anolis > Anolis sagrei. Next base: position 1,607,529 of record NW_026847660.1, on the reverse strand, counting down.
TGCAGGTGAACTACGCCTCCCAAACTCAAGGTCAATGCCCACCAAACTCTTCTAGTATTTTCTGTTGGTCATGGAAGTTCTTCTGTGTGCTAAAATAGTTTCCATTGCGTCATTGGTGGAGTTCAGAATGCTCTTTGATTGTAGGTGGACTATAAATCCCAGCAACTACAACTCCCAAATGTCAAGGTCTTTCCCCCAAAAGTCTACCAGTGTTTACATTTGGACATATTGAGTATTTGTGCCAAGTTTGGTCCAGATCCATCATTGTTTGAGTCTACAGTGCTCTCTGGATGCAGGTGAACTACGACTCCCAAACTCAAGGTCAATGCCCACCAAACTCTTCTACTATTTTCTGTTGGTCATGGAAGTTCTTCTGTGTGCTAAAATAGTTTCCATTGCATCATTGGTGGAGTTCAGAATGCTCTTTGATTGTAGGTGGACTATAAATCCGCCTACAGCAACTACAACTCCCAAATGACAAAAATCAACTACAACTCCCAAATTTCAAATTTGGTCCAGTGGATGAAAGTACATCTTGCATATCAGATGTCTACATTATGACTTGTAACAGTAGCGAAGTTACAGTTATGAAGTAGCAACAAAAATAATGTTACGATTGGGGGTTACCACAACATGAGGAACGGTATGAGGAAGGTTGAGAACCACTGTGCTAGATGTTGAACGATTGGAATACATGTATTCTTCAACATGTCATTTTCTGTGTCTCTGTGGGATCTGTCCAAACATGGAGAAACGCGAGCCGACGGCGTGACGCAGCAGCGGAAAAGGCCAATACGATTCTAGGCTGAATCAACAGGAAAGTAGTGTCCAGATTGAGAAAAGCTGTGTTTTCTCTTCTGCTTTGGTCAAGCCACGAAGTCTTTAAAGTGAGGTCAGATTGACATCTCTCAGGATGGCTTTGGGGTGGACTAGATGACCTCTAGGAGCCCCTAATATCCAGCATCCAAAGCAAGGAACCTACACCCCCAAAAGACCATATTACCCCCCCCCCCCAACCTTCTAACAAGCCCCTCGTTGTGTCCCCCCCCCCCTCCATCCTTACGCTAAGAATAAATTTTATTAGCTCCGATTCCGGTAAATGCGCTCCACATGACTCAGGCCAAGCAATGGGGGGAAATGGGGGGGGGGGGCTTCTGGGAGATGAGGGATTGCAGCTAATTGGGCGTGGGTCAAGAGAGAGAGGTCCAGGGCTGGATCTGCACTGGAACGTCAGGCAATGGAGAGTTGCATTATTATAACACAGTGCAGACCCATATCATGCACTGCATTCGAATGTAGTGTAGACCCATATAAGGCCTTGCATTACCATCCAGGGTAGACACATAGAATGCATTGCATTATAATGTGGTGGAGACCCATATAATACATCGCATTACGATGCAGCATCGACCCATGTAATGCATTGCATTATAATGCAGTTTAGAGACATTTAATGCATTGCATTATAATGCAACCTAGACCCATGTAATGCATCACATTATAATGCAGCATAGGTCCTTAAAAGGCATTGCATTATAATGCAGCATAGACCCATACAATACATTGTATTATGATGCAGCATCAACCCATGTAATGCATCACATTATAATCCATTCTAGACCCATATAATGCATTGCTTTATGATGCAGCAAAGAGCCATGTAATGCATCACATTATAATCCATTGTAGACCCGTATATTGCATTGCATTATAATGCAGTGTGGACCCATATAATACATTGCTTTATGATGCAGCAAAGACCCATGTAATGCATTGCATTATAATCCAGTGTAGACCCATATAATGCATTGCATTATAATGCAGCATATATCCATGTAATGCATTGCATTATAATGCAGCATATATCCATTTAATGCATTGCATTATAATGCAGCATATATCCATTCAATGCATTGCATTATAATGCAATGTGGACCCATATAATACATTGCATTCTGATGCAGCAAAGACCCATGTAATGCATTGCATTGTAATGCAGCATAGATCCATACAATACATTGCATTATGATGCAGCATCGACCCATGTAATGCATTGCATTATAATGCAGTGTTCAGCCATATAATGCATTTCATTATAATCCAGTGTAGACCCATGTAATGCATTGCATTATAATGCAGCATGTACCCATTTAATGAATTTAATTATAATGCAGTGTGGACCCACAATACATTGCATTCTGATGCATCATAGACCCATGTAATGCATCACATTGTAATGCAGCATAGACCCATACAATATATTGCATTATGATGCAGCATAGACCCAAGTAATGCATTTAATTATACTCCATTGTGGACCATGTAATACATTATAACGCAGCATATATCAATGTAATGCGTTGCATTGTAATGCAGTGTGGACCCATATAATGCATCGCAGTACAACATAGTGTAGAGTAATTTAATGTGTTGCATTATTATACAGTGTAGGCCCATCTAATGCATCACATTATAACACAGCATATACCCATTTAATGCATTGCATTATGATGCAGTGTAGACCCATATGATGTATTGCATTACAGTGCAGTATAGACCCATTTAATGTCTTGCATTATAATGCATTATAGACCCACATAATATATTGCATTATAATGCAGTGTACTGGAATGAACTGCAGTATAATGCAGTGTAGACCCACATAAGGCATTACATTATAATGCAGTGTAGACCAATATAATGCGATGTATTGTAATGCAGTGTAGACTCATATAATGCAATGTATTATCATGCAGTGTAGACCCACATAGTGCATTGCATTATATAGATACTAGGTTGTGTCAGCACAGCCAGTCAAATTATATTACATTTCTAACAGAACAAAGCAAACAAACAGACAAAATACAAAATTTGTGAGTTTGGTAGCTGATTAAATGTCCTTTGAGCAGTCTCTGTCCCCTTGGAGTGCCTCCGGTGTTGCCGCAAGAAGGCTCTCCATGGTGCATGTGGCAGGGCTCAGGTTGCATTGCAGCAGGTGGTCAGTGGTTTGCTCTTCTCCCCACTCGCATGTCGTGGATTCCACTTTGTGGCCCCATTTCTCAAGGTTGGCTCTGCATCTTGTGGGGCCAGAGTGCAGTCTGTTCAAAGCCTTCCAAATCGCCCAGTCTTCTGTGTGCCCAGGGGGGAGTCTCTCATTGGGTATCAGCCATTGGTTGAGGTTCTGGGTTTGAGCCTGCCACTTTTGGACTCTCGCTTGCTGAGGTGTTCCAGCGAGTGTCTCTGTAGATCTGTAGGAAGTGACCAGCATTATATAGATAAATAAAATAGATAAATAATGTATTGCATTATAATGCTGTGTAGACCTCTATAATGCATAGTATTATAATGCAGTGTAGACTCACATAATGCAATGTATTATAATGCAATATAGACCCCTATAATGCAGAATTATAATGCAGTGTAGACCCACATAATGCAATGTATTATAATGCAGTGTAGACCCACATAATGCAATGTGTTATAATGCAGTGTAGACCCACATAATGCAATGTATTATAATGCAGTGTAGACCCCTATAATGCAATGCATTATAATGCAGTGTAGACCCCTATAATGCAATGTATTATAATGCAGTGTAGACCCACATAATGCATTGCATTATAATGCAGTGTAGACCCCTATAATGCATAGTATTATAATGCAGTGTAGACCCACATAATGCACTGCATTATAATGCAATGTAGACCCCTATAATGCATAGAATTATAATGCAGTGTAGACCCACATAATGCATTGCATTATAATGCAGTGTAGACCCACATAATGTAGTATTATAACGCTGTGTAAACCCACATAATGCATTGCATTAAAATGCAGTGTAGACCCACATAATGCAATGTATTATAATGCAGCACAGACCCATAGAATGCATTGCATTATTATACAGTACAGAAAAATATAATGCACTGCATCATAATGCAGTGCAGACCCATGTAACACACTGCATTATGATGTAGTATAGATCTATATAATGCATGACACATACAGTGCATTGCATTACATGGGTTTGGAGTTTGCTAGAATTGAGCATGCATGTATCCATGCTGTGAGTGTTTTCATGAATGAAAGGGCTTGGCCAGAGGGACTCAGAGAAGGGGGGAAAGGCGGGCGCTAGGACCGCGCGGACGCCGCTTCCCTGCGCCTTCCCCGCTGCCTGTATAAAGGGAGCCCGGGCAAAAGGACTGGGGCGCCTTTGCCTTTGGGAAAGAAGAAGTGGCTGCAAAAGGAAAGGAAAGGAAGGGCGTGCAATTGAGGGTCCCTGGGGCCCTTGCAGCCCCCTCCTCCTCATCTTGCATGGAGCCAAACTGAGCACCAAATACAGGTCAGTCTCCTTGCAAAAATAAACATAATAATGCAGCCTTGCACTTTGCAAAACCTAACAAGACTTTCTTGCAAAGCTGCCAAGCAAACCCAACCAAACACCTTGAGCTTTGCAATGGAGCCAATTGCTTTTGCTGTCTCCTGGTTGCCCTGCGTTGACTTTAGGGTTGTGCTCCTGACACGCGTCAAGGAAGTCTTCCCCCCCCCATTCACACGTTCTCTCGCTCTCGACACGTGTCAGGCTTTCTTTTTCTCCTCCTGCTTCTCGGAAGTTTGCCTTCTGGGCCCGGCTCCTGTTTGCCTTGGCTTGGCCTCCCTGGCCTGTGGTCGAGTCCCTCCAAAGAGGACCTTCTTCTTCTCCTTCTTAAGTATAGACTGGAGGCGCCAAGTCGGATTTTTCCTCCCAAAAGCTGGCATGAAGGGGCTTGCAGAGCTTCAGCCTGGCCTGGCAGGGCTTTGTGCATTCGGGGAGACAGCTCCACATCAGGGAAGAAGCCCCTTCTTTGCAGAAACTTCCAGGAAAAGCAACACCTGAGACAGAAGCAGGTTGTGCAAGTAGTTCCCTTGCATTTGCAGGAAGCAGGGCTGCAAAACTAGGCTTGCTATTTGGAGTTTGCAAGGAATCAATCTAGGGAGAGAAATGGGTGGCATTTGCAAGGAACCAGCCTGGGATTTGGGGCCTTGGCTCTCCTAGGAACAAGTTTAGGGTCTTTTGGCTTTGCAAGGAAGAGGTTTCGCCATTGCATTTTTGCAAATGCATTTTGGTCCAGGGTAGAAAAAGTCAGGTTTTGGCCTTTTGATTTTGGTATGGTTTAAAGCAACACTTGAGAGAGAGAGAGAGAGAGAGAAAGGCAGGTTGTGCAGGAGTTCCCTTGCATTTGCAGGAAGCAGGGCTGCAAAACTAGGCTTGCTATTTGGAGTTTGCAAGGAATGAATCTAGGGAGAGAAATGGGTGGCATTTGCAAGGAACCAGCCTGGGATTTGGAGGCTTGGCTCTCCTAGGAACAAGTTTAGGGGGTTTGGCTTTGCAAGGAAGAGGTTTCGCCATTGCATTTTTGCAAATGCATTTTGGTCCAGGGTAGAAAAAGTCAGGTTTTGGCCTTTTGATTTTGGTATGGTTTAAAGCAACACTTGAGAGAGAGAGAGAGAGAGAGAGAAAGGCAGGTTGTGCAGGAGTTCCCTTGCATTTGCAGGAAGCAGGGCTGCAAAACTAGGCTTGCTATTTGGAGTTTGCAAGGAATCAATCTAGGGAGAGAAATGGGTGGCATTTGCAAGGAACCAGCCTGAGATTTGGAGTCTTGGCTCTCCTAGGAACAAGTTTAGGGGGTTTGGCTTTGCAAGGAAGAGGTTTGGGCATTGCACTTTTGCAAATGCATTTTGGTCCAGGCTAGAGAAGTCAGGTTTTGGCCTTTTGATTATGGTATGGTTGAAAGTTTAAAGCAAAGTTTAAAGTTTAGGTTTTTTGGCTTTGCAAGGACTAGGTTTGGGCATTGCATTTTTGCTGGTTTGCTCACTATGAATGCATTTGGAGTTTGTAAGGATTCAATCTGGGACCTGGGTGTTGGATTTTCCCAGGAAGAGAAATGGGTGGTATTTGCAAGGAATCAGCCTAGGATTTGGGGCCTTTGCTCTCCTAGGAACAAGTTTAGAGTTTCTGGCTTTGCAATGAGTAGGTTTGGGTTTTGCATTTTTGCAAATGCATTTTGGTCCAAGGGTTGGACTTTACTAGAAAAGTCAGGATTTGGCCTTCTGATTTTGGCATAGTGTAAAGCAACAGCAGAGAGAGGAAGAAGAAGAAAAAGGTAGGAAGGTAGGTTGTGCAGTGGTTCCCTTGCATTTGCAGGAGGCAGGGCTGCAAAGCTAGGCTTGCTATTTGCAGTTTGCTAGGAATCAATCTAGGGAGAGAAATGGGTGGCATTTGCAAGGAATCAGCCTGGGATTTGGGGCCTTGGCTCTCCTAGGAACAAGTTTAGGTTCTTTTGGGTTTGCAAGTAAGAGGTTTCCGCATTGCATTTTTGCAAATGCATTTTGGTCCAAGGTTTGGACTTTGCTAGAAAAGTCAGGGTTTGGCCTTTTGATTTTTGGGCATTGCATTTTTGCAAATGCATTTTGGTCCAGGCTAGAAAAAGTCAGGTTTTGGCCTTTTGATTTTGGTATAGTTTAAAGCAGTGGTTCTCAACCTGTGGGTCCCCAGGTGTTTTGGCCTACAACTCCCAGAAATCCCAGCCAGTTTACCAGCTGTTAGGATTTCTGGGAGTTGAAGGCCAAAACATCTGGGGACCCCAGATTGAGAACCACTGGTTTAAAGCAACACCTGAGAGAGAGAGAGAAAGGCAGGTTGTGCAGTTGCCATGCATTTACAGGAAGCAGTATTGCAAAACTAAATTTGCTATTTGGAGTTTCCTAGGAATCAACCTAGGGAGAGAAATTGGTGGTATTTGCAAGGAAATAGCCTGGGATTTGGAGTCTTGGCTCTCCTAGGAACAAGTTTGGGGTTTTGGGCTTTGCAAGGAATAGATTTGGGCTTTGCATTTTTGCAAATGCATTTTGGTCCAGCCTAGAAAAGTCAGTTTTTGGCCTTTTGATTATGGTATAGTTTAAAGGTTAGTTTAAAGTATAGTTTAAAGCAACACCTGAGAGAGAGAGGCCTGAGGTGCAGTAGTTACCTTGCATTTGCAGGAGGCAGTGCTGCAAAACTTAGTTTACTAGGTTCTTGTGGGGCTTTTCGGGCTATAGGGCCATGTTCTAGAGGCATTTCTCCTGACGTTTCGCCTGCATCTATGGCAAGCATCCTCAGAGGTAGTGAGGTCTGTTGGAAGTAGGAAAAATGGGTTTATATATCTGTGAAATGGCTGGGGTGGGGCAAGGAGCTCTTCTCTGCTGGAGCTAGGTGTGCATGTTTCAACTGATCACCTTCATTAGCATTTGAAGGCCTGGCTGAGCCTGGGAAAATCTTTTGTTGAGAGGTGTTAAGATGTGCCTGGTTGTTTCCTCTCTGTTTTGCTGTTGTAATTTTAGAGTTTTTTAATACTGGTAGCCAGATTTTGTTCATTTTCATGGTTCCCTCCTTTCTGTTGAAATTGTCCACATGCGTGTGGATTTCAGTGGCTTCTCTGTGTAGCCTGGCATGGTGGTTGTTGGTGTGATCCAGCATTTCTGTGTTCTCAAATAATATGCTGTGTCCAGGCTGGTTCCTCAGGTGCTCTGCTATGGCTGACTTCTCTGGTTGAAGTAGTTTGGGGTTTGGGACTTTGCAAGGAATAGGTTTGGGCTTTGCATTTTTGCTAGTTTACTCACTATGGATGCATTGGGAGTTTGCAAGGAATCAATCTGGGACCTGGCTGTTGGTTTTTGCTTGGGAGAGAAATGGGTGATATTTGCAAGGAATCAGACTGGGATTTGGGGCCTTGGCTCTCCTAGGAACAAAGTTTAGGGGTTTTGGCTTGGCAAGGAATAGGTTTGGGCTTTGCATTTTTTTGCAAATGCATTGTGGTCCAAGGTTTGGATTGCTAGAAAAGTCAGGTTTTGGCCTCTTGATTTTGGTAGAAATAAGAAACGGATTTAGGGTTTGTTTGTTGTTTATTATTATTATTATTATTATTATTATTATTATTATTATTATGTTTATTTATATCCCACTTTTTCTCTCTAGAAGGAGACTCACTAAAAAGCATTACAATTCCAAATATACAAACATTAAATATACAATTATTAAAACAATACTAAACCTCAGTGCAAGAAGCAAGTTTGTGGTTTGGATTTTTCAAAAAGTAGGAAAGATTTACAAAGGGTGTTTTTTCTTCTTCTAAGGTTTGGGTTTTGCTAGAAATTCAGTTTTGGGTTTTTACTTTTCCTAGAAATAAATGAGATTTGGTCTATTAATGTTTATTTATTTGTGCTAGAAGTAAGGCAGGGATTTGAGGCCTTGATTTTGCCCAAAATATGTCCTGTTTTTGGATTTGGCTAGAAACAGATTTGAAGTCTTTTGTTTTCCTTATTTATTTATTTTGCAAGGAATAAGTTTAGATATAGGACAGAGATTTGCATTTTGCTAGAAATAAAGGGGTGTCGAGGGTTTGGCTTGCAAGAAGTAAGTTTGGACTTTGCTACAAACAGGAAAGATTTCAGGGTTTCCTTTTCCTGGAAGTAAATCCCAGATTTGGAGTTTGGATGTTGCTATAGAAATAAGTTTGGAATTTTGATATTGGTTGATGTTAAATTAGAAATAAATGTGGGGTATTAGAGGTATTTTTGGAAGAATTAAGCCAGGTATCAGAGGCCTTGATTTTCCTAGAAATATGCCATGGTTTTAGGGCTTGGGATTTTGCTAGAAATAAACTTGGCTTTAGGTTTTGGTGGAAATATAGTATAATAATAATAATAATAATAATAATAATAATAATAATAATAATAATAAAAAAAATATAGTATAATAATAATAACAACAACAACAATATAATCTTCAGGCCTCACAACCTATGAGGATGCCTGCCATAGATGCGGGCGAAACGTCAGGAGAGAATGCTGCTGGAACATGATCATACAGCCCGGAAAATTTATGACAACCCAGTGATTTCATCCATGAAAGCTTTCGACAAGACCATAATATAATTCAAATTCTATGCTGATGCTTTTATGTTGAGTGTTTGAGTCTCCTTTGGGAGAGATAAAGCGAGGTATAAATAAATAAATATAATAATCTATATAAATAAAACTGTCATGTTAGTTTGTGGGATTAACACATAACTCAAAAACCACTGGACAAATGGACATGAAACTTGGACACAAGACACCTCTCAGGCCAACGAGTGACCATCACTCATTAAAACACTGGAAAACACACCAGAAGAGACTTAAAAAGCCAAAAAAAATACATACATACATACATACATACATACATATATATATATATGCAAAACCATATATATATATATATATATATCTTACACACACAAAGCACATATACACAGACTGGGCCACAGCAACGCGTGGCAGGGGGCGGCTAGTAATCTATATAAATAAAATTGTAATGTAATGTTTGTTTGTGGGATTAACATAACTCAAAAACCACTGGACGAATTGACACGAAACTTGGACACAAGTCACCTCTCAGGCCAATGAGTGACCATCACTCATAAAAACACTGAAAATACAGCTGAAGGGACTTAAAAAGCCAAAACCTCAAAAAGATGGTACAGCACATGTGCAGAAACAATTCCCCCAGCAAACAAAACACACAATAGCATATCCACACTCTCTTCCGGACTACAACTCCCAGCATCCCCTAGACCAGGGGTATGCTGATGCTTTTATGTCAAGCTGCTCCGAGTCCCCTTCGGGAGAGATAAAGCGGGGTATAAATAGTAATAATACTACATTAAATACATATAATATAAGAATAATAAATAATACAATTTAATTTGTATGCTGATGCTTTTGCGTCAAGCTGCTCCGAGTCCCCTTTGCGAGAGATAAAGTGGGGTATAAATAGTAATAATATATTAAATACATATAATATAGGAATTAATAATATAATTTAATTTGTATGCTGATGCTTTTAAGTCGAGCTGCTCCGAGTCCCCTTTGCGAGAGATAAAGCGGGGTATAAATAATAATAATATATTAAATACATATAAGAATAATAAATAATATAATTTAATTTGTATCCTGATGCTTTTGCGTCAAGCTGCTCCGAGTCCCCTTTGCGAGAGATAAAGCGGGGTATAAATAATAATAATAATATATTAAATACATATAATATAGGAATTAATAATAATATAATTTAATTTGTATGCTGATGCTTTTAAGTTGAGCTGCTCCGAGTCCCCTTTGCGAGAGATAAAGTGGGGTATAAATAATAATAATATATTAAATACATATAATATAGGAATTAATAATAATATAATTTAATTTGTATGCTGGTGCTTTTACGTCAAGCTGCTCCGAGTCCCCTTCGGGAGAGATAAAGTGGGGTATAAATAATAATAATATATTAAATACATATAAGAATAATAAATAATATAATTTAATTTGTATCCTGATGCTTTTAAGTCGAGCTGCTCCGAGTCCCCTTTGCGAGAGATAAAGTGGGGTATAAATATAACAATAATATATTAAATGCATATAAAATAAGAATTAATAATAATATAATTTAATTTGTATGCTGATGCTTTTAAGTCGAGCTGCTCCGAGTCCCCTTTGCGAGAGATAAAGTGGGGTATAAATAATAATATATTTAATATATATAATATAATAATTTAATTTGTATCCTGATGCTTTTACGTCAAGCTGCTCCGAGTCCCCTTCGAGAGAGATAAAGCGGGGTATAAATAATAATAATATATTAAATACATATAAGAATAATAAATAATATAATTTAATTTGTATCCTGATGCTTTTGCGTCAAGCTGCTCCGAGTCCCCTTTGCGAGAGATAAAGTGGGGTATAAATAATAATAATATATTAAATACATATAATATAGGAATTAATAATAATATAATTTAATTTGTATGCTGATGCTTTTAAGTTGAGCTGCTCCGAGTCCCCTTTGCGAGAGATAAAGTGGGGTATAAATAATAATATATTTAATATATATAATATAATAATTTAATTTGTATGCTGATGCTTTTAAGTTGAGCTGCTCCGAGTCCCCTTTGCGAGAGATAAAGTGGGGTATAAATAATAATATATTTAATATATATAATATAATAATTTAATTTGTACGCTGATGCTTTTATGTCAAGCTGCTCCGAGTCCCCTTCGAGAGAGATAAAGCGGGGTATAAATAATAATAATTATATATTAAATACATATAATATAAGAATAATTAATAATAATTTAATTTGTATAATGATGCTTTTAAGTCGAGCGGCTTTGAGTCCCCTTCGGGAGAGATAAAGCAGGGTATAAATAATAATAATATATTAAATGCATATAATATAAGAATAATAAATAATATAATTTAATTTGTATCCTGATGCTTTTACGTCAAGCTGCTCCGAGTCCCCTTCGGGAGAGATAAAGTGGGGTATAAATAATAATAATAATAATAATAATAATAATAATAATAATAATAATATATTAAATGCATATAAGAATTAATAATAATATAATTCAATTTGTATCCTGATGCTTTTATGTCAAGCTGCTCCGAGTCCCCTTTGGGAGAGATAAAGCGGGGTATTAATAATAATAATATATTAAATGCATATAAAATAAGAATTAATAATAATATAATTTAATTTGTATGCTGGTGCTTTTACGTCAAGCTGCTCCAAGTCCCCTTCGGGAGAGATAAAGTGGGGTATAAATAATGTATTTATTTATTTCTCGTGTCAGGGCAGCCAGTCAATTATATTAAATTTCTAACAGAACAAAGCAAACAAACGGAGAAAATACAAAATGTGTGAGTTTGGTAGTTGATTAAATGTCCTTTGACCAGTCTCTGGCCCCTTGGAGTGCCTCTGGTGTTGCCGCAAGGAGGTCCTCCCTTGTGCATGTGGCTGGGCTCAGGGTGCATTGCAGCAGGTGGTCAGTGGTTTGCTCCTTTCCACACTCGCATGTCGAGGATTCCACTTTGTGGCCCCATTTCTTGAGGTTGGCTCTGCATCTCGTGGTGCCCGAGCGCAGTCTGTTCAGCGCCTTCCAAGTCGCCCAGTCAGAAATTCTGTGTGCCCAGCGGGGAGTCTCTCATTTGGTAACAGCCATGGTTTGAGGTTCTGGGTTTGTGCCTGCCACTTTTGGACTCTCGCTTGCTGAGGTGTTCCAGCGAGTGTCTCTGTAGATCTTAGAAAACTATGTCTGGATTTAAGTCGTTGACGTGCTGGCTGATACCCAAACAGGGGATGAGCTGGAGATGTCTCTGCCTTGGTCCTTCCACTATTGGCTGCTACTTCCTGGCGGATGTCAGGTGGTGCAATACCGGCTAGACAGTGTAATTTCTCCAGTGGTGTAGGGCACAGACACCCCGTGATAATGCAGCATGTCTCATTCAGAGCCACATCCACTGTTTTAGCGTGGTGAGATGTGTTCCACACCGGGCATGCATACTCGGCAGCAGAGTAGCATAGCGCAAGAGCCGATGTCTTCACTGTGTCTGGTTGTGATCCCCAGGTTGTGCCAGTCAGCTTTCTAGCGCCCACTTTTTGCTTGATGTTCAGGCAGTGCTTCTTGTAGGTCAGAGCACGGTCCAGAGTGACTCCCAGGGATTTGGGTGCGCTGCAATGCTCCAGTGGGATTCCTTCCCAGGTAATAATCCTCAGAGCTCGGGATGCTTGTCTGTTCTTGAGATGGAAAGCACATGTCTGTGTTTTAGATGGATTAGGGATCAGCTGGTTTTCCCTGTAATAGGCAGTAAGAGCACCTAGAGCTTCGGAGAGCTTCTGTTCAACCATTTCAAAGCTCCCTGCTTGAGTAGTGATGGCACAATCATCAGCATAGATGAAGCTCTCCGTCCCTTCTGGCCGTGGCTGGTCATTTGTGTAGATGTTGAACATGGATGGAGCAAGCACGCTCCCCTGAGGCAGGCCGTTCTTCTGTTTCCGCCATCTGCTTCTCTGGCCCTGGAACTCAACAAAAAAGCTCCTGTTCGTAGCTGATTTCCTTGAGTGGTGATGGCACGATCATCAGCATAGATGAAGCTCTCTATCCCTTCTGGCAGTGGCTGGTCATTTGTGTAGATGTTGAACACGGATGGAGCAAGCACGCTCCCCTGAGGCAGGCCGTTCTTCTGTTTCCGCCATCTGCTTCTCTGGCCCTGGAACTCAACAAAAAAGCTCCTGTTCGGTAGCTGATTTCCTTGAGTGGTGATGGCACGATCATCAGCATAGATGAAGCTCTCTGTCCCTTCTGGCAGTGGCTGGTCATTTGTGTAGATGTTGAACATGGATGGAGCAAGCACGCTCCCCTGAGGCAGGCCGTTCTTCTGTTTCCGCCATCTGCTTCTCTGGCCCTGGAACTCAACAAAGAAGCTCCTGTTTTGTAGCAGGTTTCCTATGAAGAGGGTGAGGTGGTCGTCCTTTGTGATATTCTACATTTTTCTCAGGAGGAGGCGGTGGTTTACGGTATCATAAGCCGCTGACAGGTCTTATGATACTGTGATATAAGAATTAATAATAATATAATTTAATTTGTATGCTGATGCTTTTACGTCAAGCTGCTTCGAGTCCCCTTCGGGAGAGAGAAAGCATGGTATCAATAAATATAATAATAGTGCACGTGGGGCTGTTGCCCTTGGGTGCTGCTGCCTGTTCTGTGCCGGAGTGTCCTCTGCCCCAAATCAATGATTGACTGATGGTTCCCTCCCCACTGCTGCCGCCGTCCCTTTCCTCCTTCTCTTCATGTGACTCTTATTTTTCCCTTCCTTTTCCACAGACCCAGAAAAGGAGACTTTGTTCGGATTCCGGCGCAAACAGGCCTTTCGGTTCCGCTCTTCCAAGCTGCGCTTTGGGGGCATTTTCTCTCCAAAACTGAAGAATTGGAGGCATTTCTCCCATTTCTCCGTCCTTTTTTCTTTCTTTCTTTCTTTCTTTCCTCCAAAGCAAAAACAGTTGGCCTGCTCCCCTGGCAGCTGCCTGGAAGGGTGTTGCCTGCATCGGCGGCAGAGATGGCAAGAATCCCACCTTCGACGGAGAGTTATGGCCAGGCCGCCGAGGTCTTGCGTCAGTAAACAAACCGGGTTGCTTCAGGTGATCTGCGTCTGTCTGTCTGTCCGGGAAAAAGGAGAGCGATCCTCAGAGGAGATGGTCAGCCGTCCGGCGCACGTTTAAAGGCGTCCCGAGCTCTTTCCCCCCACAAATCGGATCCAGATCTGTCTCGGAAGGAAGTCTCCGCACTCTTCCCAACTCGTGCAAGAGGATTCTCCCGGGTTCTCCGTTGTTTTGCACTTTTCTGGCTTCGTAAATCTTTTCCTGAATCTCGCCCCAGTTGCACCTTGGGGTCCTCCGGGGAGAGAGTGCGAATCCTCCGTATCTTCCGCATTGGCTTAAAGTTGGGCATCGCGCCTCTTTTGCAAGTGGAAACTAGTTCGTATCCGGCAAAGCTTTCACGTTGGCTCACTTAGTTGTGCATTGCTTCTCCTTTGCAAGTGGAAGAGGGTGCACGTCCTTCGTACCTTTCCCATTTACTCACTTAGTTGTGCTTTGCGTTCCTTCTTTGCAAGTGGAATTGAGTGCGAATCCTCCTTAGCCTTCACAATTTTTGTATCTTGCATTCTCATTTGCAAGCAGAAGTTGGTGCATTTGCTCATGTTGTGCTTTGCGCTCCTTCTTTGCACGTGGAATCGAGTGCGAATCCTCCTTAGCCTTTACAATTTTTGTATCTTGCATTCTCATCTGCAAGCAGAAGTTGGTGCATTTGCTCACTTTGTTGTGGCTTGCGCTCCTTCTTTGCAAGTGGTATCGTGTGTGAATCCTCCTTAGCCTTCACAATTTTTGTGTCTTGTGTTCTCCTTTGCAAGCAGAAGCTGGTGCAAATTCTTTGTATCTTTTGCATTTGCTCACTTTGTTGTGGCTTGCGCTCCTTTTTTGTAAGCACAATCGAGTGTGAATCCTCCTTAGCCTTCACAATTTTTGTGCATTGCATTCTCCTTTGCAAGCAGAAGCTGGTGCAAATCCTCCGTATCTTTCCCATTTGCTCACTTTTCTTGTGCCTTGCACTCCCCTTTTGCAAGTGGAAGCAAGTGCAATTCTTTCAAAAGCTGTCACGTTTGCTCACTTGGTTGTGCATTGCTCTTTTGCAAGCTGAAGCCGGTGTGATTCCTCTGTAACTTTCCCATTTGCTCACTTTGTTGTGCTCTGTGTGTCTCCTTTGTGGAAGCAAGTGCAAACCCTTCAACATTTGCTCACTTTGCTTTGGATTGTGCCCTTTCCATGCAAGTGGAAGCGAGTGCGAATCCTCCTTAGCCGTCACACTTTTTTTGTGTCTTGCATTCTCCTTTGCCAGCAGAAGCTGGTGCAAATCCTTTGTACCTTTCCCATTTGCTCACTTTTTTGTGTCTTGCACTCCTCTGGTGCAAATCCTCTGTATCTTTTGCATTTGCTCACTTTGTTGTGCCTTGCACTCCTCCTTGGCAAGTGCAAGCGAGTGCGAATTTCTCAAAGCTGTCACGTTTGCTCACTTGGTTGTGCATTGCAACTCTTGGCATGTTCCACATTTGCTCACTTTATTGTGCCTTGTGCTCCTCCTTTGCAAACACAAGCGGGTGCAAATCCTCTGCATCTTTCACATTTACTTAAAGTTGTGCATTGCTCTATTGCAAGCAGAAGCTGGTGTAACTTTCCCACTTGCTCACTTTGTTGTGCCTTGTGTGTGCCCTTTGCAATCAGAAGCAAGTGCAAATACTTCAACTTTTGCTCACTTTGCTGTGGATTGTGCCATTTCTATGCAAGTGGACGTGAGTGTGAATCCTGCTTAGCCTTCACACCTTTTGTGTATTGCATTCTCTGTTGCAGAATTTTCTGTATCTGTCTCATTTGCTCACTTTCTTGTGCCTTGTGTTCCTTCTTTGCAAGTGGAAGCAAGCGCAAATCCTTGGCTTTCACACTTTTTTGTGTATTGCATTCTCTTATTTGCTCAACTTGCTGTGCATTGTGCCCTTTCTATGCAAGTTGAAGCGAGTGCGAATCCTCCTTAAGCATCACACTTTTTTGTGCATTGCATTCTTTGCAAAGAGAAGCTGGTGCAGATCCGCTGTATCTTTCCCATTTACTCACTTTGCTGTGCTTTGCACTCCTTTGAAATTGGAAGGGAGTGCAAAACCTCCTTTGCCTTCACACTTTTTTGTGCATTGCTTTTCCTTTGCAAGTGGAAGCGGGTGCAAATCCTCTAATTTTTCCATTTACTCACTTTGCTGTGCATGGTACACTCTCAACACAAGTGGAATCGATTGCAAATCCTTGTTGTGTCTTGCGCTCCTTTGAAGTTGGAAGTGAGTGTGAATCCTCCTTCGCCTTCACAATTTTTTGTGCATTACTTCTTTGCAAGTGGAAACTGGTGCAAATCCTCTGTATTTTTCCCATTTGCCCTCTTTGCTGTGCTTGGTGCACTTTTTGCACAAGTGGAATTGAATGCGAATCCTCCTTCACCTTCACATCTTTTTTGTGCCTTGCTCCTCCTTTGCAAGTGGAAGCGAGTGCAAATCCTTTGCTGTGCATGGTGCAATTTCTATGCAAGTGGAAGTGAGTGCGAATCCCCCTTTGTATCTGTCCTATTTGCCCACTTTGCTGTGCATGGTACACTTTCTATGCAAGTAGAAGCGAGTGCGAATCCCGTGTCTTTCCCATTGACTCGCATTGTGCTTTGCGCTCCTCCTTTGCAACTGGAAATTGCTGCTAAACAGACCCCACTTAGTATCTTCTGAAGTGCCCCCAATTGCAAAATCCAAATTGGAGCTCCTTCTCAGCGCAATCAACTTGAAAACAGGAGGAAAGGGGGCCACTGCGATGAAGGCCCTGCTCTTCATATAGCTGGAATTGGACCTCTCCTTTTCCTACACACCGTCTGCTCTTGACCACCAGAGTTGGACCAGACGGGGGTCACCGGACCTCCTCTCCTGCCCAAGATGGACGCCTCGGACTCGGACGTCCGGCTGTGCGGCTACCTGCGCAAGCAGAAGTCCCACCGCCGGCGCTTCTTCGTGCTGCGCTGCGCCAGCGACCGTGGCCCGGCGCGGCTGGAGTATTACGAGAGCGAGAAGAAGTTCCGCTCGCAGCCGCGGCCCAAGAGGACCATCCCGCTCAGCAGCGCCCTCAACGTCAACAAGCGGGAGGACGCCCGCCACCGGCACCTGGTGGTCCTCTACGGCCGGGAGGGCACCTTCGGGGTGGCCGCCGAGAGCCCCGAGGAGCAGCAGGCTTGGTACGCCGCCATGGTGGAGCTGCGCAACAAGGGTGAGTCCTGGGGCACCTCAGAGGACATCTAGACCACCCCAGGGGTGTAGACCAGGCATGGGCCATTGTGGGAGTTGTAGTCCAAAACACCTGGAGGGAGGGCCCAAGTTGGCCCATACCTGCTAAGTCCTAGCATCCTTCTGAGCCTATTTCTAGAGACCTGGTGAGCCTCATGGTCCAACGGTAGAAGGTCTCAAGCCAAAATATCCAGAGCGACAGACCTCTGAAGGGGAAATTGCAAAGGCCGTGGTCTCCCCTTTGCAAGACCCCCAAAGAAACAAAATCCTGGCCCTACAAAGGAGGTTTCCGATGGGATCCGTATCCGAGCAGCCGTGCCCCGCTTTGCTATGCGCACACAGAGCAGGGAAAGATCAATACCCACCAGGGTGAGAAGGGAAAAGGGAATGTTTACCTGGCATCAGTGCAGCCACGGCCCCGTTTGCCACGTTGCTCAGATTCCAAGCGGCAGAGGTTTGCATTCAGTGAGGGTCATTATTATTATGTTTATATTTATTTATATCCCACTTTCTCTCTGTTTACAAACACACACACACACACACACATATATGGACAACAGTGGTCATAATTGGGTGACTGTCCAAAATGGGTGCTAATAGAGCACATGCATCTATTGTTGTTATTATTATTATTATGTTTATGTCCAATTTTTTTCTCTTTCTATATATATATATATACACACACACACTTACACACACACATATATATGGACGACAGTGGCCATAATTGGGTGACTGTCCAAAATGGGTGCTAATAAAGCACATGTATCTATTGTTGTTGTTGTTATATTTATTTATAGCCAATTTTTTCTCTCTCTCTCTATATATATATACACACACACACTCTTACACACACACACACACACACACACACACACATATATGGATGACAGTGGCCATAATTGGGTGACTGTCCAAAATGGGTGCTAACAATTATTAGCACCAAAATGGGTGCTAATAATTGTTATTGTTATTATTATTATGTTTATTTATGTCCAATTTTTCTCTCTTTCTATATATATACACATTTACACACACACACACACATATGGACGGCAGTGGCCATAATTGGGTGACTGTCCAAAAGGGGTGCTAAAGAGGATATGTATCCATTCTTCTTCTTCTTATTATTATATCCCATTTTTCTCTCTTTCTATATACACACACACACACAAACACACAACAGTGGCCATGATTGGGTGACTGTCCAAAATGGGTGCTAATACAGCACATGTATTTATTATTATTACCATTATTATCTTTATATCCCTTTTTTCTTTTTCTATATATACACACACACACATTTACATATATACATATACACATATACATGTGTGTGTGTGTATGTATATACACACACACAACAGTGGCCATAATTGGGTGACTGTCCAAAATGGGTGCTAATAGAGCACATGTATCTATTGTTGTTGTTATTATTATTATGTTTATTTATGTCCAATTTTTCTCTCTTTCTATATATATACGCATTTACACACACACACACACACACACACATATATATATGGACGGCAGTGGCCATAATTGGGTGACTGTCCAAAATGGGTGCTAATAGAGCACATGTATCTATTGTTATTGTTATTATTATTATGTTTATTTATGTCCAATTTTTCTCTCTTTCTATATATATACGCATTTACACACACACACACACACATATATATATGGACGGCAGTGGCCATAATTGGGTGACTGTCCAAAATGGGCGCTAATAGAGCACATGTATCTATTGTTATTGTTATTATTATTATGTTTATTTATGTCCAATTTTTCTCTCTTTCTATATATATACGCATTTACACACACACACACACACACACACACACATATATATATGGACGGCAGTGGCCATAATTGGGTGACTGTCCAAAAGGGGTGCTAATAGAGCACATGTATCCATTCTTCTTCTTATTAGTATTATTATATCCCATTTTTCTCTCTTTCTATATACACACACACACAAACACACAACAGTGGCCATGATTGGGTGACTGTCCAAAATGGGTGCTAATACAGCACATGTATTTATTATTATTACCATTATTATTATCTTTATATCCCTTTTTTCTTTTTCTATATACACACACACACATTTACATATATACATATACACATATACATGTGTTTGTGTGTATGTATATACACACACACACAACAGTGGCCATAATTGGGTGACTGTCCAAAATGGGTGCTAATAGAGCACATGTATCTATTGTTATTGTTATTATTATTATGTTTATTTATGTCCAATTTTTCTCTCTTTCTATGTATATACGCATTTACACACACACACACACACACACACACATACATATGGACGGCAGTGGCCATAATTGGGTGACTGTCCAAAAGGGGTGCTAATAGAGCACATGTATCCATTCTTCTTCTTATTATTATTATTATATCCCATTTTTCTCTCTTTATATACACACACAAACACACAACAGTGGCCATGATTGGGTGACTGTCCAAAATGGGTGCTAATACAGCACATGTATTTATTATTATTACCATTATTATTATCTTTATATCCCTTTTTTCTTTTTCTGTATATACACACACACACAACAGTGGCCATAATTGGGTGACTGTCCAAAATGGGTGCTAATAGAGCACATGTATCTATTGTTGTTGTTATTATTATTATGTTTATTTATGTCCAATTTTTCTCTCTTTCTATATATATACACATTTACACACACACACACACACACACACACATATATATGAACGGCAGTGGCCATAATTGGGTGACTGTCCAAAATGAGTGCTAATAGAGCACATGTATCTATTGTTGTTGTTATTATTATTATGTTTATTTATGTCCAATTTTTCTCTCTTTCTATATATATACGCATTTACACACACACACACACACACATATGGACGGCAGTGGCCATAATTGGGTGACTGTCCAAAAGGGGTGCTAATAGAGCACATGTATCCATTCTTCTTCTTATTAGTATTATTATATCCCATTTTTCTCTCTTTCTATATACACACACACACAAACACACAACAGTGGCCATGATTGGGTGACTGTCCAAAATGGGTGCTAATACAGCACATGTATTTATTATTATTACCATTATTATTATCTTTATATCCCTTTTTTCTCTTTTCTATACACACACACACACACACATTTACATATATACATATACATGTGTGTGTGCATGTATACACACACACACACACACACACAACAACACACACACAAACACACAACAATGACCATAATTGGGTGACTGTCCAAAATGGGTGCTAATACAGCACATATTATTATTATTATTATCTTTATATCCCTTTTTTCTCTTTCTATATATACACACACACACATTTACATATATACATATACATGTGTGTGTGTGTCCATGTATACACACGCACACACAACAGTGGCCATAATTGGGTGACTGTCCAAAATGGGTGCTAATGCAGCACATGTATCTATTTTCTCTCTATCTATTATTGTGTTTATATCCCACTTTTTCTCTCCTTTTATATATACCCACACACACACACACACACACACATATATATATATATACAACCATGGCCATAATTGGGTGACCATCCAAAATAGGCGCTAATAGAGCATATTTATTATTATTTTTATTGGGATTTATATCCCACTTTTTCTCTCCATATATATGCACATACACACATATATATGGATAGCAGTGGCCATAATTGGGTGACCATCCAAAAGGGTCACATTGTATCTATTATTATTATTATTATTATTATTATTATTATTACTATTGTGTTTATTTATATCCCATTTCTCTCTCTCTCTGTTCTAGCCGTCCCCTGCCACACATTGCTGTGGCCCAGTCTGTATATAAGTGTTTTGTGTGTGTATATATGTGTATTTATATGTTTGTGTATATATGTGTGTTTGCATATATATGTAGTTTTGTGCATTCATTGTAATGCATTTTTTTTGTGTTTTGGGCTTTTTAAGTCCCTTCTGCTGTGTTTTTCCGTGTTTTGATGAGTGATGGTCACTCTTTGGCCTGAGCAGTGTCTTGTGCCCAAATTTGGTGTCAATCCATCCAGTGGTTTCTGAGTTATGTCAATCCTACAAATGAACATCACAATTTTATTTATATAGATAGTACACACACATACACACACACATATATGGGCGACCGTGGCTATAATTCAGTAACCATCCAAAATGGCTGCTAATAGAACACATGTTTTATTAATATTACTAGCTGTGCCCTGCCACGCGTTGCTGTGGCCTACAGTAAAACTTATCAAAGTTGAGGTAGATATCTGGACTATTATGAAAGAGAGGTACCTACCTATTCCTTCCCCCTTTTCCTTCCCCTTTCTCTCCTTTCGGTTGCGTGTGTGTGTGCGGCGGCAGGGGGAATGATGGAGCCTGGGGTTGCGTGTGTGTGTGCGGCGGCGGGGGGAGTGGGGGTTGCGTGTGTGTGTGGCGGCGGGGGGGGAGTGATGGAGGTGGGGTTGTGTGTGTGTGTGCGCGGGGGGAGTGGGGTTGCGTGTGTGCGTGCGGCAGGGGGGATGTGTTGGAGGGTGGGGTTGCGTGTGTGTGTGCGGCGGCGGGGGGAGTGATGGAGTGTGGGGTTGTGTGTGTGCGGCAGGGGTGTGTGTGTGCGGGAAGCGGCGCGGCGGGGCTTGGAGTGGGCATGGTTTCCGCAGAGGGAACGTTGGCCGGAAGGGCATGTGCGCGCGCCAGGGAACTTGCGGCTGGGCGCCAATGCGCATGCTCAGTTGTTTTGCCGTTTTGTGAGTGTGTTGTTGTGTTGTTTTTCATTTTGAGTAGATACGTTTGTACCTTGTGGGTTGTGTTATGGGCATGGGAATTTTGGTTAAGTTTCGTTGGTTTTTTTGAGTTTTGTTGTTTTGCCGTTTTGTGAGTGTGTTGTTGTGTTGTTTTTCATTTTGAGTAGATATGTTTGTACCTTGTGGGTTGTGTTATGGGCATGGGAATTTTGGTTAAGTTTCGTTGGGGGATTTTTGAGTTTTGTTGTTTTGCCGTTTTGTGAGTGTGTTGTTGTGTTGTTTTTCATTTTGAGTAGATATGTTTGTACCTTGTGGGTTGTGTTATGGGCATGGGAATTTTGGTTAAGTTTCGTTGAGGGTTTTTTGAGTTTTGTTTCCTCGTTGGATGCCCCTAACAAATTTATATATATAGATTAATATTATTAATATTATTACATTATAATTATTTATACCCCACTTTATCGCTCTCGTAGGAGACTCAAAGCTGCTTAACATAAAAGCATCAGCATAACAATTTAAAATATACAAATATTCAAACATTAACACAGAATTAGAGAGAAACGGTATTTAAAAAATTCCCAATTAAAACCGCTAAAACATATTCAAAGTTGCTGCAAGTTGCAGAAGTCTTGTTTTCCTTCTCTCTCGCCATTCATTCCTTTCAGTGCTGATGCAGCTAAAGATATTTCCAGCTAGGCCGAGGATGAGGAGCATTTCAATACGTAATACAAATATTCAAACATTAACACAGAATTAGAGAGAAACGGTATTTAAAAAATTCCCAATTAAAACCACTAAAACATATTCAAAGTTGCTGCAAGTTGCAGAAGTCTTGTTTTCCTTCTCTCTCGCCATTCATTCCTTTCAGTGCTGATGCAGCTAAAGATATTTCCAGCTAGGCCGAGGATGAGGAGCATTTCAATACGTAATTTTCAAAAGGAAGCTTTTTGCAAGGCTTCTTAACCGAGATCTGCCTAGATTGGTGTTACCTTGAGCCTTTGGGGTCATTTTTAGTGTATGTAAGGAGACCCCATGCAGACCCCCATCGCTTTTCCAGACTTGGCCAGCTGCTAAGAAGCAATGCGCCCATAATTAAAGGAATCCCCCTCCCCATGTGCTAATTGAAGGGATCCCTTTCTTTCTCCTTTGGCCTGTAAATAAATGTCTCAGCCTCCCCATTAGCCTTGGTTGGTCAGCCGGCAGCTGTCCTGCCTTTGGCCAATGTCCAGGGAGAAGGAGGCCAGGGATTGCACAACTCCAAACTGGGAATAATAATCATAACAATCTATACACATAATAAAAGTGAAAATCTGTATGTGGCACAGGTGTCTGTTCACACAGACAACCTCCAGCCTCCACAAATAGGCTATTGTTTCCAGTGCTGAGAAGACAGCAAGTCACTCTCTCAAAGGACATTGCAGGTTATAGCAAGCACATCCCAGTGTTCCTTTCTCTCTTCATTTGCATGACCCCACCCACTGCTTCTCCCTTATCCCATTCCAACCCTTTCCTTTGGCACACAGCAGAGGAATTGATCAGCAACTGAACATACTGGAGAGGTTTGGAGAGAATTCACAATGATTTATAGGAGTTGTAGGGACTGGGATGCATAGTTCACCTGCAATCTAAGAGCACTCTGAACTGCACCAATGATGGACCTGGAACTCACTTGGCACACAGACCCACCATGGGCAATTGTCCATACTTGCAGAGTTTAGGGGTGATTACCCTGAGAGTTGTAGTTCACCCTTATCTAGAGAACAGTGAACTCAGCCAGCTGTTGAATCTGGACACACTTGGCACACAGATCCAACATGGCCAATTGTGCATACTTGCTAAGCTTGGGGGTGATTGCCCTGGAATCTGGGAGTTGTAGTTCACCCTTACCTAGATATCACTGAAGTCAGCTGCTGTCAGATCTGGACACACTTGGCACACAGATCCAACATGGCCAATTGTGCATACTGGCTGAGCTTGGGGGTGATTGCCCTGGGAATCTGGGAGTTGTAGTTCACCCTTATCTAGAGAACAGTGAACTCAGCCAACGATGGATTGGGACCAAACTTGGCACACAGAGCCAACATGGCCAATTGTGCATACTGGCTGAGCTTGGGGGTGATTGCCCTGGGAATCTGGGAGTTGTAGTTCACCCCTACCTAGAGAACAGTGAACTCAGCCAACGATGGATTGGGACCAAGCTTGGCACACAGAACCAACATGGCCAATTGTGCATACTGGCTGAGCTTGGGGGTGATTGCCCTGGGAATCTGGGAGTTGTAGTTCACCCCTACCTAGAGAACAGTGAACTCAGCCAACGATGGATCGGGACCAAGCTTGGCACACAGAGCCAACATGGCCAATTGTGCATACTGGCTGAGCTTGGGGGTGATTGCCCTGGGAATCTGGGAGTTGTAGTTCACCCCTACCTAGAGAACAGTGAACTCAGCCAACGATGGATCGGGACCAAACTTGGCACACAGAACCAACATGGCCAATTGTGCATACTGGCTGAGCTTGGGGGTGATTGCCCTGGGAATCTGGGAGTTGTAGTTCACCCCTACCTAGAGAACAGTGAACTCAGCCAACGATGGATCGGGACCAAACTTGGCACACAGAACCAACATGGCCAATTGTGCATACTGGCTGAGCTTGGGGGTGATTGCCCTGGGAATCTGGGAGTTGTAGTTCACCCCTACCTAGAGAACAGTGAACTCAGCCAACGATGGATCGGGACCAAGCTTGGCACACAGAGCCAACATGGCCAATTGTGCATACTGGCTGAGCTTGGGGGTGATTGCCCTGGGAATCTGGGAGTTGTAGTTCACCCCTACCTAGAGAACAGTGAACTCAGCCAACGATGGATCGGGACCAAGCTTGGCACACAGAGCCAACATGGCCAATTGTGCATACTGGCTGAGCTTGGGGGTGATTGCCCTGGGAATCTGGGAGTTGTAGTTCACCCCTACCTAGAGAACAGTGAACTCAGCCAACGATGGATTGGGACCAAGCTTGGCACACAGAGCCAACATGGCCAATTGTGCATACTGGCTGAGCTTGGGGGTGATTGCCCTGGGAATCTGGGAGTTGTAGTTCACCCCTACCTAGAGAACAGTGAACTCAGCCAACGATGGATCGGGACCAAACTTGGCACACAGAGCCAACATGGCCAATTGTGCATACTGGCTGAGCTTGGGGGTGATTGCCCTGGGAATCTGGGAGTTGTAGTTCACCCCTACCTAGAGAACAGTGAACTCAGCCAACGATGGATCGGGACCAAACTTGGCACACAGAACCAACATGGCCAATTGTGCATACTGGCTGAGCTTGGGGGTGATTGCCCTGGGAATCTGGGAGTTGTAGTTCACCCCTACCTAGAGAACAGTGAACTCAGCCAACGATGGATCGGGACCAAACTTGGCACACAGAACCAACATGGCCAATTGTGCATACTGGCTGAGCTTGGGGGTGATTGCCCTGGGAATCTGGGAGTTGTAGTTCACCCCTACCTAGAGAACAGTGAACTCAGCCAACGATGGATTGGGACCAAGCTTGGCACACAGAGCCAACATGGCCAATTGTGCATACTGGCTGAGCTTGGGGGTGATTGCCCTGGGAATCTGGGAGTTGTAGTTCACCCCTACCTAGAGAACAGTGAACTCAGCCAACGATGGATCGGGACCAAGCTTGGCACACAGAGCCAACATGGCCAATTGTGCATACTGGCTGAGCTTGGGGGTGATTGCCCTGGGAATCTGGGAGTTGTAGTTCACCCCTACCTAGAGAACAGTGAACTCAGCCAACGATGGATCGGGACCAAACTTGGCACACAGAACCAACATGGCCAATTGTGCATACTGGCTGAGCTTGGGGGTGATTGCCCTGGGAATCTGGGAGTTGTAGTTCACCCCTACCTAGAGAACAGTGAACTCAGCCAACGATGGATCGGGACCAAACTTGGCACACAGAACCAACATGGCCAATTGTGCATACTGGCTGAGCTTGGGGGTGATTGCCCTGGGAATCTGGGAGTTGTAGTTCACCCCTACCTAGAGAACAGTGAACTCAGCCAACGATGGATCGGGACCAAACTTGGCACACAGAACCAACATGGCCAATTGTGCATACTGGCTGAGCTTGGGGGTGATTGCCCTGGGAATCTGGGAGTTGTAGTTCACCCTTACCTAGATATCACTGAACTCAAACTGCTGCCAGATCTGGACCAACCTTGGCACACAGATCCAACATGGCCAACTTTAAGTAATGGCAAGGTTTGGGAATGACTGACCTACAATTCTGGAAATTGTAGTTCACCCACATCCTTACGCATTTTCTAATGGGAGCATTAATTAAAAAACAAAAAGAAAGACTGTTTGTTTTTCTAATAAATAGCATTACACATTACCAAACTGATATTACCAAACTTCACAAAACAAACAATGCCTTCTCAAATAACCCGGGCAGCGCCGGGTCCCCAAGCTAGTAATAATAATAATTCTTATCCGCCTCTCTTTGAGGCTTCGTGGCAGAATAAAGTCAGGCTAGATCAGCGGTTCTCAACCGGAGGGTCGCAACCCCCAGGGGGGTCGCCTGGCCATTTTGGAGGGGTCGCGAGACCTGGCCTTGTGCAAAGCCTGCCTCGCTCTCTCGCCACCCGGCATTTTCCCCAAACTCCACTAGTGTTCAAATTTGGGCATATTGCGTATTCGTGCCACGTTTGGTCCAGATCCATCGTTGTTTGGGTTCACAATGCTCTCCAGGTGTAGGTGAACTACATCTCCCCTAAACCACTGTCGATTCCTTCCAAACCCCACCAGTATTTTTTTTTGGAAGTCAGCGCTGAATCGGTTGAAGGTCCTGCAAATCCCATCATCTGTTGTCCATACTCCCCCAAACACATTTCTTTTTCTGATTAATCACGATGCTTTAATTACGTTGAATTTGTGACAATGAAAACACATCCTTCATATCGGATATTTACATTACGATTTGTAACAGTAGCAAAATTACAGTTCTAAAGGAGCAAAACGAAAATAATTTTATGGTTGGGGGTCACCACAATATGAGGTACCATATTTAGGGGTCCCGGTGTTAGAAACGTTGAGAACCACTGGGGCTAGATGGTCTTTGGGGGTCCCTTTCAACTGTAGTG
Source organism: Anolis sagrei ordinatus (assembly GCF_025583915.1). NCBI lineage: Eukaryota > Metazoa > Chordata > Lepidosauria > Squamata > Anolidae > Anolis > Anolis sagrei. Next base: position 1,580,359 of record NW_026847660.1, on the reverse strand, counting down.
GAATTTAGGCCGCCTGGAAACCTATTGGGAAGGCTTGCATTGAGCATTCCTTTATATTATTATTATTATTATTATTATTATTATTATTATTATTATTATTATTATATTTCTTGCCTGCCTTTCCTTGTAGTGATTTTCCTTGTTTTGATTGTTTACCTGCATAAGGTCAGACTAAATGACCTTTGGGGGACCTTTCCAAATTTCGTGGAATATATACCACTATGAAGTTCTTTGGAGTTTCATTGCTTGGAGTCGCTTAAGTCTTTGGAGTCGCTTGGGAGGGTTTTGATTGTGTTTCCTTGCATAGTACAATAAGGTCTGACTAAATGGCCTCTGGGTGCCCCTTCCAAATTTAGTGGAATATAAGCAGCCTGGGAGTCTGGAGTCTCCTCTACTGGCGGTTAAGCACAGGCCAGATGGGCATCTGTTGGGAGGGTTTTGATTGTGTTTCCCTGCATAGCAGAATAAGGTCAGACTAGATGGCCTTTGGGGGCCCTTCCAACTTTAGAGGAATATAAACAGCCTGGGAGTCTGGTGGAGTCTCCTCCTCTGGCGGTTAAGCACCGGCCAGATGGGCATCTGTTGGAAGGGTTTTGGTTGTGTTTCCCTGCCAGTTAAGCACTGGCCAGATGAGCATCTGTTGGGAGGGTTTTGATTGTGTTTCCCTGCATGGCAGAATAAGGTCTTGACTAGATGTACTTTGGGTGCCCCTTCCAACTTCAGAGGAATATAAACAGCCTGGAAGTCTGGTGAAGTTTCCTCCTCTGGCGGTTAAGCACTGGCCAGATGGGCATCTGTCGGGAGGGTTTTGATTGTGTTTCCCCACATGGCAGAATAAGGTCAAGCTAGATGGCCTCTGGGTTCTCCTTCCAACTTTAGAGGACTATAAACAGCCTGGGAGTCTGGTGGAGTCTCCTCTGGTGGTTAAGCACAGGCCAGATGGGCATCTGTTGGGAGGGTTTTGATTGTGTTTCCCTGCATGGCAGAATAAGGTATTGACTAGATGTCCTTTGGGTGCTCCTTCCAACTTTAGAGGAATATAAACAGCCTGGGAGTCTTGGTGGAGTCTCCTCCTCTGGCGGTTAAGCACCGGCCAGATGGGCATCTGTTGGGAGGGTTTTGATTGTGTTTCCCTGCATGGTAGAATAATGTCAGACTAGATGGCCTTTGGGTGCCCTTTCCAACTTTAGAGGAATATAAACAGCCTGTGAGTCTGGTGGAATCTCTTTCTCTGGCAGATGGGCATCTGTTGGGAGGGTTTTGATTGTGTTTCCCTGCATGGCAGAATAAGGTCAGGCTAGATGTCCTTTGGTGGAGTCTCCTTCTTTGGCAGTTAAGCACCAGCCAGATGAGCATCTGTCGGGAGGGTTTAGATTGTGTTTCCCTGCATGGTATAATAAGGTCAAGCTAGATGGCCTCGGGGTTCTCCTTCCAAATTTAGAGGAATATAAACAGCCTGGGTGGAATCTCTTTCTCTGGCAGATGGGCATCTGTTGGGAGGGTTTTGATTGTGTTTCCCTGCCAGTTAAGCACTGGCCAGATGAGCATCTGTCGGGAGGGTTTTGATTGTGTTTCCCTGCATGGTATAATAAGGTCAAGCTAGATGGCCTCGGGGTTCTCCTTCCAACTTTAGAGGAATATAAACAGCCTGGGAGTCTGGTGGAATCTCTTTCTCTGGCAGATGGGCATCTGTTGGGAGGGTTTTGATTGTGTTTCCCCGCATGGTAGAATAAGGTCAGACTAGATGGCCTCTGGGTGCCCCTTCCAACTTCAGAGGAATATAAACAACCTGGGAGTCTGGGGGAGTCTCATTCTTTGGCGGTTTCTAAACAGAATCTGGATGGGCCTCTACATAGAGGGGTCAGACTAGATGGCCTTTGGGGTGTCGCAGCCTCTGTCCGGTGGTGACTGCCTGGACACTGTCTCTCTCTCTCTCTCTCTCTGAGGCCAAAGGTTATTTGGGGACCTTTGCGCCACCCGAGAGCCCAGTGCCTTGCAGTGGGACGCATGCCACCATGCGCCGCCCCACCCCTTTGGAGGCCCCATGAGCGGCGCATGGGGCCGAACTTTGCACCAGAGGCGCATTGGGAAGAAGCGTTGGAAAGAGATCTCCTCCACCACGGCCTTCCTTGGGGTCCCTTTGGCGCATGCCGTGCTTGTGGCGGTGCCAGACGTGGGCCCGATAACCCTTGGCTCTCTGGCTTTCTCTCCTCCTCTCTCTCTCTCTCTCTCGTGGCCGGCCATTCATTACACATGCATTTGGGTCTCTGTGTGCACAGCTGGTATGCGGTGGCGGAGGCGGCGCATGGGACGCGCTGTCCTTGCGTGGCTCCTATTCCTGGCCGGTCTTGGAAACGGGCCATTGCGACCTCTGGGATCCCTCGTTTGCCATAAGGAAACAGCCTAGTAGGGGTTCTCACGTGGATGATGGAAGGGGCACCCCAAAGGCCATCTAGCCTGACCTTATTATCCCATACACAATCAAAACCTTCCCAACAGATGCCCATCCGGCCTCTGTTTAAAGGACACCAGGCAAGGAACTCCAAAGGACCCCACAGTAGTCTGTATTCCACTAAAGTTGGAATGGGCACCTAAAGGCCATCTAGTCTGACCTTATACACAATCAAAACCCTCCTGACAGATGCTTATCTGGCCTCTGCTTAATGGATCCCAGGCAAGGAGACTCCAAAAAACTCCACAGTAGTCTGTATTCCACTAAAGTTGGAATGGGCACCTAAAGGCCATCTAGTCTGACCTTATACCATACAGGAAAACACAACACAATCAAAACCCTCCTGACAGATGCCTATCTGGCCTCTGCTTAATGGATCCCAGGCAAGGAGACTCCAAAAAACTCCACAGTAGTCTATATTCCACTAAAGTTGGAAGGGGCACCTAGAGGCCATTTAGTCTGACCTCACACTACCATGCAGGAAAGCACAATCAGAACCCTCCCAGTAGATGCCCATCTGGCCTCTGCTTCAAGGACACCAGGCAAGGAGAGACTCCAAAGGACACCCATATTTTATTAAAGTTGGAAGGGGCACCTAGAGGCCATCTAGTCTGACCCTTATTATACCATACAGGAAAACACAATCAAAACCCTCCCGACAGATGCCCATCTGGCCTCTGCTTAACGGGTCCCAGGCAAGAAGACTCCAAAGGACTCTACAGTAGTCTATATTCCACTAAAGTTGGAAGGGGGCACCTAGAGGCCATCTAGTCTGACCCCATCCTACCATGCAGGAAAGCACAATCAAAACCCTCCCAACAGATGCCCATCTGGCCTCTGCTTAACAGTTCCCAGGCAAGAAGACTCCAAAGGACTCCACAGTAGTCTATATTCCACTAAAGTTGGAAGGGGCACCCAAAGGCCATCTAGTCTGACCCCCACCCTACCATGCAGGAAAGCACAATCAAAACCGTCCCAACAGATGCCCATCCAGCTTCTGTTTAAAGAGACTCCAAAGGACATCCATATTTTATTAAAGTTGGAAGGGGCACCTAGAGGCCATCTAGTCTGACCTTATTACACCATACAGGAAAACACAATCAAAACTCTCCCAACAGATGCCCATCTGGCCTCTGTTTAAAGGACACCAGGCAAGGAGACTCCAAAGGACTCCACAGTAGTCTATATTCCACTAAAGTTGGAAGGGGCACCCAAAGGCCATCTAGTCTGACCTCATTCTACCATACAGGAAAACACAATCAAACCCCTCCCAATAGATGCCCATCCAGCTTCTGTTTAAAGGGCACCAGGCAAAGAGACTCCAAAAGACGCCCATATTTTATTAAAGTTGGAAGGGGCACCTAGAGGCCATCTAGTCTGACCTTATTACACCATACAGGATAACACAATCAAAACTCTCCCAACAGATGACCATCTGGCCTTTGCTTAATGGATCCCAGGCATGGGGAGTCCACAATAGTCCAATTCCACTAAAGTTGGAAGGGGCACCTAGAGGCCGTCTAGTCATTCTACCATGGAGGAAAACACAATCAAAACCCTCCCAACAGATGCCCATCCAGCTTCTGCTTAAAGGACACCAGGCAAAGAGACTCCAAAGGACACCCATATTTCACTAAAGTTGGAAGGGACTCCTAGAGGCCATCTAGTCTGACCTTATTCTGCCATAAATAAATACCTAATTCAAACCGTCCCAAAAGATGGCCATGCAGCCTCTGCTTAAAGGGCTCCAGGAGAAGGAGACTCTTCTAGACTCCCAGGCAGTCTATATTGTACACATGCTAGAAGGGACTATTCTGCCATGCAGGGAAACACAATCAAAACGCTCCCAATAGATGCCCATCCAGCCTCTGCTTAAAAGGCACCAGGCAAGGAGAAACTTCAAAGGACACCCATATCTCATTAAAGTTGGAAGGGGTACCCAAAGGCCATTTAGCCTGACCTTATTCTGCCATGCAGGAAAACACAATCGAAGGGCTCCAGACAAGAAAACTTCAAAGGACTCCCAAAGTAGTTGATATTCCACTAATGTTTGAAGGGGCACCCAAAGGTCATCTAGTCTGACCTTATACTGCCATGCATGTAAACACAATACGTTATTATTATTATTATTATATTATTTATACCCCACTTTATCTCTCCCGAAGGAGACTCGAAGCAGCTCAACATAAAAGCATTTGCAGACAATTATTATTCTTAATTATTATTTATTAATATTTATTATTTATATTATAATCTTATAAATAATTATATTATAATATTATATATTATCATATTTGTTTATACTTCGCTTTCTCTCTCCTGAAGGAGCACCCAAAGGCTATCTAGTATGACCTTATACTGCCGTGCATGTAAACACAATATGTTATTATATTATTATTATTGCATACAATTATTATTATTATTTATATTATAATATTATAAACAATTGTATTATTATATTACATATTTATTATTATATTTATTTATACTTAATAATATATATTTATTATTATATTTATACTTCGCTTTCTTTCTCCTGAAGGAGCACCCAAAGATAATCTAGTCTGACCTTATACTGCCCTGCATGAAAACACAATCAAAACCCTCCCAACAGGTGCCCATCTGGCCTCTGCTTAAAGGGCTCAAGGAAAATAATACTATTATTATTATTATTATTATTATTATTATTATTATTATTATTATTATATATTATTATATTTATTTATACTTCGTTTTCTCTCTCCTGAAGGAGCACCCAACGGTCATCTAGTCTCACCTTATTCTGACATGCATGTAAACACAATACGTTATTATTATATTGTTATTTTTGCATACAATTACTATTATTATTTATATTATAATATTATAAATAATTGCATTATTATACTACATATGTATTATTATATTTATTTATACTTTGCTTTCTCTCTCCCAAAGGTCATCTAGTCTGACCTTCTACTGCCATGCATGAAAACACAATCAAAACCCTCCCAACAGGTGCCCATCTGGCCTCGGCTTAAGGTGCTCAAGGAAAATGATATTATTATTATTATTATTATTATTATTATAAATAATTATAGTATTTTATTATATATTTATTATATTTATACTTCGCTTTCTCTCTCCTGAAGGAGCACCCAAAGGTCATCTAGTCTGAGCTTATACTGCCATGCATGAAAACACAATCAAAACCCTCCCAACAGGTGCCCGTCTGGCCTCAGCTTAAAGGGCTCATGGAGAAGAAGACTTCTCTAGACTCCCAGACAGTCTATATTCCACTAAAGTCGAAAGGGACCCCTAAAGACCATCTAGTTTGACCTTATTCTGCCATGAAGGAATATGGCCTGGGCCAACTTTGGCCCTCCCGGTGTCTTGGACTTCAACTCCCACCATTTCTAACAGCCGGTAGGCTGTTAGGAATGGTGGGAGTTGAAGTCCAAGACACCGGGAGGGCCAAAGTTTGCCCAGTCCTGGTCTAGGCATTCTAATGTGGATGATGGGAGTTGTAATACAGACAAGAGTCCACTTGTTTCGTTTCTCTCTTGCTGCACATTGATCGTGTTTACATCCCTCTCCTTCCAGGAACTCTTTTGCTTAAACATTTCCAATAAACCCCTGCTTTTCAATTAATCCGCTAACGAGTTTCCGGGGCAACCGCCTGCCTCTCCAACTGGTTTGCAAAGAGCCCCGAGCAGATGTCCAGGCTGCAGATAGGGATCAAATCTCCGTCTATGGGAAAGCAGCACTTGCGTAACCCGGATAATAAAGCCATGAAATTCCAAAAATGTCAGCAAGTGTCCTATTGGTAGTAGGGAGGGGAACCCCAAAGGCCATGTAGTCAGACCCTCTTTGGCCACAGCTAAAGCACCCCCAAAAGACACCCATCCAGCCTGTGTTGAGAAGGTCTCCAGAGAAAGAAAGCCCATAATCCAACAAGAGTTGGAACGGGACCACAAAGGTCATCTAGTCTGACCTCTCCCCATTTTTGTGTGCCCACCCTTTTGCCTGCCCACCTGTGCCATGTGATCCCTTCAAACCAGTTCCCCAGGACTTTGAGACTGTCCATCCAGTTGCCCTTCCTTGCATGGTTTCCAACCTTTCCTGCATTGTTGTTGTTGTTATTAGTGATGATGACACATACCTGTAGTGGGTCTTGGCTTTCTCCTCGCACGCTTGTGATGCAAGCCCCTCTAACCAGATCACCAGGACTTTGCAAGGAAGAACAACTTTCAACCCAATTGTCCTTCCTTGCATACTTTCCAACCTTATTATTATTAATATTTATTATAATGATGCACACCTGTTGGAGGTTGTGGCTCTTGCCCTTTGCTCTGCGCACCTGTTCCATATGAACCCCTCTAACTAGACCACGAGGGCTTTGGAACTGTCCATCCAATTGTCCTTCCTTGCACTGTTTCCAACATTTCCTGCAGAATTATTATTATTATTATTATTATTGATGATGATAATGCTGCACACCTGTTGGAGGTCATGGCTCCTCCCTTTTTGCTGTTGACTCTGCTCACCTGTGCCATATGAGCCGGTCTAACCAGACCACCAAGGCTTTGGGACTGTCCATCCAGTTGCCCACCCTTGCACTGTTTCTGACCTTTCCTGCAGAATTATTATTAATGGTGATGATGGTGATGCACACCTGTTGTGGGTCTTGGCTCCTCCCCTTTTCCCTTGGCTCCTCCCACCCTCTAACTAGATAGAATAGGACTTTGTGACTGTCCATCCAGTTGTCCTTCCTTGCATGGTGTCCGACCTTTCCTGCAGAAATATTATTATTGATGATCATGATGATGATGATGCACACCTGTTGGAGCTCGTGGCTCCTCCCCTTTTGCTGTCGACGCTGCTCACCTGTGCCATGTGAGCCCCTCTAACCAGACCACCAGGGTTTTGGGACTGTCCATCCAGTTGTCCTTCCTTGCATGGTGTCCGACCTTTCCTGCAGAAATGCTATTATTATTAATGATGATGATGATGCACACCTGTTGGAGCTCCTGGCTCCTCCCCTTTTGCTGTTGACTCTGCTCACCTGTGCCATGTGAGCCCCTCTAACCAGACCACCAGGGTTTTGGGACTGTCCATCCAGTTGTCCTTCCTTGCATGGTGTCCGACCTTTCCTGCAGAAATGCTATTATTATTAATGATGATGATGATGCACACCTGTTGGAGCTCCTGGCTCCTCCCCTTTTGCTGTTGACTCTGCTCACCTGTGCCATGTGAGCCCCTCTAACCAGACCACCAGGGTTTTGGGACTGTCCATCCAGTTGTCCTTCCTTGCATGGTGTCCGACCTTTCCTGCAGAAATGCTATTATTATTAATGATGATGATGATGCACACCTGTTGGAGCTCCTGGCTCCTCCCCTTTTGCTGTTGACTCTGCTCACCTGTGCCATGTGAGCCCCTCTAACCAGACCACCAGGGCTTTGGGACTGTCCATCCAGTTGTCCTTCCTTGCATGGTGTCCAACCTTTCCTGCAGAATTATTATTATTAATGATGATGCACACCTGTCGGAGGTGATGGCTCCTCCCCTTTACTGATGACCCCTGTGTTTGTTTGCAGGGCGGGACCCCCCTGGCGGGACCCCCGCAGACGCTTGCTCAGCCTCAGGTTCCCCGTCCTTCTCGGAGGTGTGGCAGGTGAGCCTCCGCCCACGTGGCCTGGGCCACTCTCGCCACCTGGCCGGATCCTACCTGCTGTGCCTGGCGGAGCGGACGGTCAGCTTCCTGCGGCTGAGCTCCCCGGAGGCTGAGGCGGGGTCAACGGCGGGGTCCGGCCCCTCCTTGGTGCTGCAGCTGCTGAGCGTCCGGCGTTGCGGCCACTCGGAGAACTACTTCTTTCTGGAGGTGGGCCGCTCGGCCGCCACGGGTCCCGGGGAGCTCTGGATGCAGGTGGAGGATGCGGTGGAAGCCCAGAAGATGCACGAGACCATCCTGGAGGCCATGAAGGCCCTCAGCGACGAAGTCCGGATACGCGGCAGCACCGCCGGCACGGCCGGCCCCAAAGCCTTGACCTCCAGCCCCATCTTGGTGCCCCCCCGGACCCCCAAAGCCGGCCAGGGGTCTCCCTCCGTGGGTCCGAACATTGCTCCAGCCCTCTTGACCCGGAAGCCCAGTTCCCTGAGCGACTACAGCGCCGTCTCCTCGGACGAAGGGGGGTGCAGTCCATGCGAGGCACAGCCCCCCAGGACCCCAGACCCCCTCGTAGTGGTGGGCTATATCGGCATGGCAAAGCGGAGGGACACTCGCGGTCAGTGGGGGTCACGGTCTGAGAGCAATACGCGGGACCCTCTTTCCGAGCTGGACTACATCGCCATGGGCAAGCCGGACCTTGGCAGCGGTCAGCGCTTGGTCAGATCTGTGTCCGAGAACAACAAGCGGGACCCCCTTTCCGATTTGGACTACACTGCCATGGGCAAAGCGGGCGTTGGTAATGGTCAACACTTCAAAGTCCAGTGGGCATCGGGAAATAACATGCATGACCCTCTTTGCGAGCTGGACTACATTGCCATGGCGAGACTGACCGCTTCTAACGGTCACCACATGACTCGGTGGTCGTCGGGCAGCAAGCGTGCTTCTTTGCCCCCTTTAGCCTTTGAGAAGGGCACCCCCAATTTGCCGCGGCGCAATACGGCTTCGTCCGCGACGGGTTCGGCCAGCTACCCCGAAGGGCTCAACATCTACGGCTACATGGCCATGCTGCCCGGAGGAGTGACCACCGCCGAGGATTACGTCCCCATGACCCCTGGGAGCCTCTCGCCGACACAGGAAAGCAGCGGTGGCTACATGGTGATGACCCCCAAAGGGAGCTGCTCTCCGGACAGGACTGGACACTGGGGCAAAGCGGCGGGGGGCGACTACGTTAACATGTCCCCCTCGGGGGCCCCCTTCTACTCCTTGCCGCGGTCCTACAGGCCGTGCCCCTTCATCCCAAGCCGGTTCTCGGGGTCGTCTTCCACCAGCTCTGAAAGCCTAGAAGGGGGGGCCCTTGTCAGCCCCTTCGCGGACCCCCCTCAAAACGCCGGGGAATACGTCAGCATCGAGTACCCTGCCGGTAGCATTGCAAGTTACATCACAATGGACCCCGAAAACAAGGATGGCGATGGGAACCGTGCAAGGGGAGCATCTAGATGGTCTCAAGGGGGTCCCGAAAGTGGAGACCCCCCATCACAGCCCTCGGACGAGGCCGGCATGGACCTCAACTACATCGACTTGGACCTGGTCAAGGAGGCGGTCAGCGCCAGCCCTGCGGAGGAGGCCGCCTCGGGGCAGTTGCTGCTCCACGCCTACGCCAGCATCGACTTCCACCGCTCCGGAGGCTTCCGGGGAAACCGGGCCACGAAATTCCCGGGAAAGGGTAAGGTATACGGCCCCTCCCTTCCGTGTCAATCCCCATTTGCACTCTTATCAGAATTTGCAAAAATTATTATTATCAATTCTAATGATAATAATAACTATCATGGGTGAAAAATACTACTACTACTGTTATTATTATTATTATTATTATTATTATTATTATTTTATAATCATTATTGTGTAGCTTCCCTTATAGCATACAATCCCTGGGCAAAATTATTAATATTAATAAAAATAATAATGCCCCTCCATTCTGTGTTGATGCCAATCCCCAATTGCACTCTTATCGGAATTTGCGAAAATGAGACATAATAATAACAAAAGCAACAACTATCATGGATATTATTATTATTAATAATATTACTATTCTGCCCTTGGATTATGTTTGCCATGAGACTGTATGCTATAAGGCAGGATATGCATTGTTATCATTATTTTGCCCAGGGATTGTATGCTGTAAGGCAGGCTATGCAATAATAATAACAATAATAATAATAATAATAATAATAATAATAATAACAACAACAAATATCATGGGTATTATTATTATTATTATTATTATTATTCTGCTCTTGGATTATATTTACCATGAGACTGTATGCTATAAGGCAGGACATGCATTATTATCATGGATATAATAATAATTATAATAATTATTATTTTTATTATTCTGCCCTTGGATTATATTTGCCTTGAGACTGTATGCTATATTATTATTATTATCATTATTTTGCCCAGAGCTTGTATGCTATAAGGCAGGCTATGCAATAACAACAACTATCATGGGTCTAATAATAATAATAATAATTATTATTATTATACCCATGATATAGTAGTTGTTCTTGTTGTTGTTATTATTGCATAGCCTGCCTTATAGTAAACAATCCCTAGGCAAAATGATAATAATGCATATTATTATAATGCATGTTATTGTTGTTGTTATTCTGCCCTTGGATTATATTTGCCATGAGACTGTATGCTATAAGGCAGGATATATATTATTATTATTATTTTGCCCAAGGATTGTATGCTATAAGGCAGGCTATGCAATAATAATAACAATAACAACTATCATGGGTATTATTATTATTATTATACCCATGATAGTTGCTGTTATTGCATAGCCTGCCTTATAGTAAACAATCCGTTAGCAAAACAATGATAATAATGCATATTACTATAATGCATGTTATTGTTGTTATTATTCTGCCCTTGGATTATATTTGCCATGAGACTGTATGCTATAAGGCAGGATATGCATTATTATCATTATTTTGCCCAAAGATTGTATGCTGTAAGGCAGGCTATGCAATAATAATAATAACAACTATCATAGGTATTATTGTTATTATTATACCCATGATAGTTGTTATTATTATTGCATAGCCTACCTTCAATCCATAGGCAAAACAATGATAATAATGCATATTATTATAATGCATGTTGTTGTTGTTGTTGTTGTTATTCTGCCCTTGGATTATACGTACAGTATTTGCCATGAGACTGTATGCTATAAAGCAGAATATGCATTATTATCATTATTTTGCCCAAGGATTGTATGCTACAAGGCAGGCTATGCAATAATAATAACAATAACAACAACTATCATGGGTATTATTATTATTATTATTATTATTATTATTATTATATCCATGGTTGTTGTTGTTGTTATTATTATTATTATTATTATTATTATTATTATTATTATTATTATTGCATAGCCTGCCTTATAGTAAGCAATCCCTATTATCAAAATAATAACAATGCATATTATTATAATGCATGTTGTTGTTGTTGTTGTTGTTGTTATTATTCTGCCCTTGGATTATATTTGCCATGAGATTGTATGCTATAAGGCAGGATATGCATTATTATTATTATTTTGCCCAGGGATTGTATGCTATAAGGCAGGCTATTCAATAACAACAACAACAACAACTATTATTGTTGTTGTTCTTATTGCACAACCTGTCTTATAACATACAATCCCTGGGCAAAATAATAATAATGCATGTCCTGCCTTGTTGTTGTTGTTGTTGTTATTACATAGCTTGCCTTATAGCATACAGTCCCAGGACAAAATAATAATAATAATAATAATAATAATAATAATTATTATTATTATTATTATTATTATTATTATTATAATGCATATCCTGCTGTATAGCAAAAAGTCCCATGGCAAATATAATCCAAGGGCAAAATAATAATAACTCTTGTGGATAAATAATAATAATAATAATAATAATAATATTGCATTGCCTGCCTTATAGCATACTATCCCTAGGCAAAATAATGATAATAATGCATATCCTGCTTTGTTGTTGTTGTTGTTATTGCGTAGCTTGCCTTATAGCATACAGTCCCAGGACAAAATAATAATAATAATAATAATAATAGTAGTAATAATTATAATTATTATTATAATGCATATCCTGCTGTATAGCAAAAAGTCTCATGGCAAATATAATCCAAGGGCAAAATAATAATAATAATAATAATAATAATAATAATAATAATAATATTGCATTGCCTGCCTTATAGCATACAATCCCTAGGCAAAATAATGATAATCATGCATATCCTGCCTTGTTGTTGTTGTTGTTATTACATAGCTTGCCTTATAGCATACAGTCCCAGGACAAAATAATAATAATAATAATAATAATAATAATAATAATAATAGTAATAATTATAATTATTATTATAATGCATATCTTGCTGTATAGCAAAAAGTCACATGGCAAATATAATCCAAGGGCAAAATAATAATAATAATAATAATAATAATAATAATAATATTGCATTGCCTGCCTTATAGCATACAATCCCTAGGCAAAATAATGATAATAATGCATATCCTGCCTTGTTGTTGTTGTTGTTATTGCGTAGCTTGCCTTATAGCATACAGTCCCAGGACAAAATAATAATAATAATAGTAATAATTGTAATAATTATAATGCATATCCTGCTGTATAGCAAAAAGTCTCATGGCAAATATAATCCAAGGGCAAAATAATAATAATAATAATAATAATAATAATATTGCATTGCCTGCCTTATAGCATACTATCCCTAGGCAAAATAATGATAATAATGCATATCCTGCCTTGTTGTTGTTGTTGTTGTTGTTATTATTGCATAGCTTGCCTTATAGCATATAGTCCCAGGACAAAATAATAATAATAATTGTAATAATTGTAATAATTATAATGCATATCCTGCTGTATAGCAAAAAGTCTCATGGCAAATATAATCCAAGGGCAAAATAATAACTCTTATGGATAAATAATAATAATAATAATAATATTGCATTGCCTGCCTTATAGCATACAATCCCTAGGCAAAATAATGATAATAATGCATATCCTGCCTTCTTGTTGTTGTTATTGCGTAGCTTGCCTTATAGCATACAGTCCCAGGACAAAGTAATAATAATAATAATAGTAATAATTATAATTATTATTATAATGCATATCCTGCTGTATAGCAAAAAGTCTCATGGCAAATATAATCCAAGGGCAAAATAATAACTCTTATAATAATAATAATAATAATAATAATAATAATATTGCATTGCCTGCCTTATAGCATACAATCCCTAGGCAAAATAATGATAATAATGCATATCCTGCCTTCTTGTTGTTGTTATTGCGTAGCTTGCCTTATAGCATACAGTCCCAGGACAAAGTAATAATAATAATAATAGTAATAATTATAATTATTATTATAATGCATATCCTGCTGTATAGCAAAAAGTCTCATGGCAAATATAATCCAAGGGCAAAATAATAATAATAATAATAATAATAATATTGCATTACCTGCCTTATAGCATACTATCCCTAGGCAAAATAATGATAATAATGCATATCCTGCCTTGTTGTTGTTGTTGTTGTTGTTATTATTGCATAGCTTGCCTTATAGCATATAGTCCCAGGACAAAATAATAATAATAATTGTAATAATTGTAATAATTATAATGCATATCCTGCTGTATAGCAAAAAGTCTCATGGCAAATATAATCCAAGGGCAAAATAATAATAATAATAATAATAATAATAATAATAATAATATTGCATTGCCTGCCTTATAGCATACAATCCCTAGGCAAAATAATGATAATAATGCATATCCTGCCTTCTTGTTGTTGTTGTTGTTGTTATTATTGCATAGCTTGCCTTATAGCATATAGTCCCAGGACAAAATAATAATAATAATTGTAATAATTGTAATAATTATAATGCATATCCTGCTGTATAGCAAAAAGTCTCATGGCAAATATAATCCAAGGGCAAAATAATAATAATAATAATATTGCATTGCCTGCCTTATAGCATACAATCCGTGGGCAAAATAATGATAATAATGCATATCCTGCCTTCTTGTTGTTGTTGTTGTTGTTGTTGTTGTTATTGCATAGCTTGCCTTATAGCATACAGTCCCAGGACAAAATAATAATAATAATTGTAATAATTGTAATAATTATAATGCATATCCTGCTGTATAGCAAAAAGTCTCATGGCAAATATAATCCAAGGGCAAAATAATAACTCTTATGGATAAATAATAATAATAATAATAATATTGCATTGCCTGCCTTATAGCATACAATCCCTAGGCAAAATAATGATAATAATGCATATCCTGCCTTCTTGTTGTTGTTGTTGTTGTTGTTGTTGTTGTTATTGCATAGCTTGCCTTATAGCATATAGTCCCAGGACAAAATAATAATAATAATTGTAATAATTGTAATAATTATAATGCATATCCTGCTGTATAGCAAAAAGTCTCATGGCAAATATAATCCAAGGGCAAAATAATAACTCTTATGGATAAATAATAATAATAATAATAATAATATTGCATTGCCTGCCTTATAGCATACAATCCGTGGGCAAAATAATGATAATAATGCATATCCTGCTTTCTTGTTGTTGTTGTTATTGCGTAGCTTGCCTTATAGCATACAGTCCCAGGACAAAATAATAATAATAATTATAATAATTGTAATAATTATAATGCATATCCTGCCGTATAGCAAAAAGTCTCATGGCAAATATAATCCAAGGGCAAAATAATAATAATAATAATAATAATAATAATAATAATAATATTGCATTACCTGCCTTATAGCATACAATCCCTAGGCAAAATAATGATAATAATGCATATCCTGCCTTCTTGTTGTTGTTGTTATTGCATAGCATGCCTTATAGCATACAGTCCGAGGACAAAATAATAATAATAATAATAATTATTATTATTATTATTATTATTATGCATATCCTGCTGTATAGCAAAAAGTCCCATGGCAAATATAATCCAAGGGCAAAATAATAATAACTCTTGTGGATAAATAATAATAATAATAATAATAATAATAATATTGCATTGCCTGCCTTATAGCATACAATCCGTGGGCAAAATAATGATAATAATGCATATCCTGCCTTCTTGTTGTTGTTGTTATTGCGTAGCTTGCCTTATAGCATACAGTCCCAGGACAAAATAATAATAATAATTGTAATAATTGTAATAATTATAATGCATATCCTGCCGTATAGCAAAAAGTCTCATGGCAAATATAATCCAAGGGCAAAATAATAATAATAATAATAATAATAATAATAATAATAATATTGCATTGCCTGCCTTATAGCATACAATCCCTAGGCAAAATAATAATGATAATAATGCATTTCCTGACTGATAGCTTAGAGTCTCAGGGTGAATATAATCTGAGGGTGAAACAACAACAAAATAATGATAATAATGCATATCCTGACTTATAGATTAGAGTCCCAGGGCGAATATAATCTGAGGGTGAAATAACAACAACACTATGTAACCGTGATTTTTGTTCCTGGGTTATAAATGCCATTGTTTCCTTATTAGTGGTTCTATCATAAAAACATGGGAAAAGTTGATTAAAGTGCAAAAACTTGGCTCGTTCAGCACATTTGGCTCCAGTTTTCTAGTTTTCGAGCCTCAACCCATTCTCCGTATATTCTGTGCCACAAAAACCAAAATTCTGGATCAGAACGACGACTTTCAAAGTGAAGATGGGACCATTTAACAGGAAATAACACTTTCAAGCCAGGAACAGGATTTCTTTCAGATTTTTTTGCATAGTGTAATAACAACAACAACAACTTGCTTTCTTAAAAGAGATTCTAAATGGCCAATTTTTTCCTGCCTGTTTTAGGGTTTTATTGCCTTTTGCTTTCACTTCTTTCCAAGCCGGTCACCTTGAGATCTTCCCAAGTTGATGACTGCAAAGTTTGCAATGTTTATTTTTTTGAAAAGCCTCCTTTTCCCCATTCCAGTGGCTTTCCTATAAACGGCAGCTGCCCATTGCGCTCCACATGATATTTCTCATAAAATGAGGGGCAAAATTCCATGTATTTTATGTCCTCAGCTTGATTTAGAGAGGGAAGTCTTTGGAATGGATTTTTTTTGCTATATACATAACCATGTTATTTATTTATTTCATATGTATATATTTACACACACACATATATAATATATATCAGTGGTTCTCAACCTTGCTAATGCCGTGACCCCTTAATGCCGTTCCCTATGTTGTGGTGACCCCCAACCATAATATTGTTTTCGTTGCTACTTCATAACAGTCATTTTACTACTGTTATACATCATAATGTAAATATCCGATATGCAGGATGTATTTTCATTCACTGGACTAAATTGAGCACAAATACCCAATAAGCCCAAATGTGAACACTCATAGAGTCTGGAGAAAATAGACCTTGACATTTGAGAGTTGTAGTTGTTGGGATTTATAGTTCACTTATAATCAAAAAGCATTCTGAACTCAACCAACGATGGAATTGAACCAAACTTGTCACACAGAACTCCTATGACCAACAGAAAATACTGGAAGGGTTTTGTGGACATTGACCTTGAGTTTGGGAATTACAGTTTACCTACATCCAGAGGAGTGCTGTGGATTCATGCAATGATGGATCTGGATCAAACTTGGCACAAATACTCCATATGCCCAAATATCAACACAGATGGAGTTTGGGGAAATAGACCTTGACATTTGGGAGTTGTAGTTACTGGGATTTATAGTTCACCTACAATCAAAGAGCATCCTGAACCCCACAAACGACAGAATTGGGGCAAACTTCCCACACAGAAACCCCCATGACCAACAGAAAATACTTAAGGGCATCCAGTCCAACTCCCTTCATCAGGGCAAGAAAACATAATCAAAGTCCTCCTGACAAAGAGCCATCCAGCCACAGATATAGATAGATAGATATGATTCACACACAGAGAAATTATATATATACATATGGATTTTTGATATGTATATATTGGATTTTTGCAATGACTATAAATGTCTCCCTCCAGCAAAGGATCACCGCCTTGTCGGGGCGCTGGAGCTTGAGCACCTCAATGATGTCATGAGCGAAACCGTGAAGGGCCACCCAAGACGGGACGGTTGTGGCAGAGAGGTCAGACCAAGCGTGATCCCTGGGGAAGGCAATGGCAAACCACTCCAGTATCCTTGCCAAGAAAACTAACTGGACCAGTACAACCAGAGATATGTCGGTATGCCATTGGAAGATGGGACTCCCAGGTCGGAAGATGGCCAAAATGCTACTGGGGAGGAGCAGAGGATAAGTTCAACTAGCCCCAGATGTGATGACGCAGCTAGCTCAAAGCCGAAAGGAAGGCTAGCGGCCCACGGTACTGGAGGTGAACGACGAATCCGATGCTCTAAAGATCAACACACCATAGGAACCTGGAATGTAAGATCTATGAGCCAGGGCAAATTGGATGTTGTTATTGGCGAGATGTCAAGACTAAAGATAGACATTCTGGGAGTCAGCGAACTGAAGTGGACTGGAATGGGCCACTTCACATCAGATGACCACCAGATCTACTACTGCGGACAAGAGGAACATCGAAGAAATGGAGTAGCCTTCATAATTAATAAGAAACTCGCTAAAGCGGTGCTTGGATACAACCCAAAAAATGACAGAATGATCTCAATTCGAGTGCAAGGAAAGCCTTTCAACATGACAGTGATCCAAATATATGCCCCAACCACAGCTGCTGAAGAAGCAGAAGTAGATCAGTTCTATGAGGATCTGCAGGACCTACTGGATAATACACCAAAAAGAGACATTATTTTCATTACAGGAGACTGGAATGCCAAGGTGGGAAGTCAAATGACAACAGGGATCACAGGCAAGCATGGTCTGGGAGAACAAAATGAAGCGGGACGCAGGCTGATAGAATTTTGCCAGGAAAACTCGCTGTGTATAACAAACACTCTCTTCCAACAACCTAAAAGACGGCTTTATACATGGACCTCACCAGACGGTCAACACCGAAATCAGATTGACTACATCCTTTGCAGCCAAAGGTGGCGGACATCCATCCAGTCGGTGAAAACAAGACCTGGGGCTGACTGTAGCTCAGATCACGAACTTCTTATTGCCAATTTAGAATAAAACTAAAGAGATCAGGGAAAATACACAGACCAGTTAGATATGATCTCACTAACATTCCTAGCGAATATACAGTGGAAGTGAAGAACAGATTTGAAGGACTAGATTTAGTAAACAGAGTCCCAGAAGAACTATGGACAGAAGTCCGCGACATCGTTCAGGAGGCGGCAACAAAGTACGTCCCAAAGAAAAAGAAAACCAAGAAGGCAAAATGGTTGTCTGCTGAGACACTGGAAGTAGCCCAAGAAAGGAGGAAAGCAAAAGGAAACAGGGATAAGGGGAGATATGCCCAGTTAAATGCGCAATTCCAGGGGTTAGCCAGAAGAGATAAGGAACTATTTTTAAATAAGCAATGCATGGAAGTGGAAGAAGACAACAGAATAGGAAGGACAAGAGACCTCTTCCAGAAAATTAGAAACATTGGAGGTAAATTTCAGGCAAAAATTGGTATGATAAGAAAACAAAGATGGCAGGGACCTAACAGAAGCTGAAGAGATCAAGAGAAGGTGGCGAGACTATACAGAAGATCTGTATAGGAAGGATAATAATATTGAGGATAGTTTTGACGGTGTGGTGAATGAATTAGAACCAGACATCCTGAGGAGTGAGGTTGAATGGGCCTTAAGAAGCATTGCTAACAACAAGGCAGCAGGAGACGACGGGTCCCAGCTGAACTGTTTAAAATCTTAAAAGATGATGCTGTCAAGGTGATGCATGCCATATGCCAGCAAATATGGAAAACACAAGAATGGCCATCAGACTGGAAAAATCAACTTATATCCCCATACCAAAAAAGGGAAATGAAAGACTGCTCAAACTTCCGTACAGTGGCCCTTATTTCTCATGCCAGTAAGGTAATGCTCAAGATCCTGCAAGGAAGACTCCAGCAATACATGGAGCGAGAGTTGCCAGATGTTCAAGCTGGGTTTAGAAAAGGCAGAGGAACCAGAGACCAGATTGCCAATATCCGCTGGATAATGGAGAAAGGCAGGGAGTTTCAGAAAAACATCTACTTCTGCTTCATTGACTACTCTAAAGCCTTTGACTGTGTGGATCATAATAAATTGTGGCAAGTTCTTAGTGGGATGGGCATCCCAAGCCTCCTTCCCTCTCTCCTGAGGAATCTGTACAAGGACCAAGGAGCAACAGTCAGAACTGACCACGGAACAACAGACTGGTTCAAGATTGGGAAAGGCGTACGGCAAGGCTGCATCCTCTCACCCAACCTTTTTAACTTGTATGCAGAACACATCATGCGATGTGCGGGGCTGGATGAATGCAAGGCTGGGGTGAAAATTGCTGGAAGAAACATTAACAACCTCAGATATGCAGATGACACCACCCTGATGGCCGAAAGCGAGGAGGAGCTGAGGAGCCTTCTAATCAAGGTGAAAGAAGAAAGCGCAAAAGCCGGGTTGCAGCTAAACGTCAAAAAAACCAAGATTATGGCAACAAGAATGATTGACAACTGGGAAATAGAGGGAGAAACCGTGGAGGCCGTGACAGACTTTGTATTTCTAGGGGCAAAGATTGCTGCAGATGCAGACTGTGGCCAGGAAATCAGAAGACGCTTACTTCTTGGGAGGAGAGCAATGTCCAGTCTCAATAAAATAGTGAAGAGTAGAGACATCAGACTGGCAACAAAGATCCGCCTAGTCAAAGCCATGGTATTCCCTGTAGTAACCTACGGATGTGAGAGCTGGACCTTAGGGAAGGCTGAGCGAAGGAAGATAGATGCTTTTGAGCTGTGGTGTTGGAGGAAAGTGCTGAGAGTGCCTTGGACTGCGAGAAGATCCAACCAGTCCATCCTCCAGGAAATAAAGCCCGGCTGCTCACTGGAGGGAAGGAGAGTAGAGACAAAGTTGAAGTCCTTTGGCCACATCATGAGGAGACAGCAAAGCCTAGAGAAGACAATGATGCTGGGGAAAGTGGAAGGCAAAAGGAAGAGGGGCCGACCAAGGGCAAGATGGATGGATGGCATCCTTGAAGTGACTGGACTGACCTTGAAGGAGCTGGGGGTGGTAACGGCCGACAGGGAGCTCTGGCGTGGGCTGGTCCATGAGGTCACGACGAGTCGGAGACGACTGAACGAATGAACAACAACATAAATGTCTCCATTCCCATCTGCACTGGGCGAGGTTTTGCAATATTTCTGGGCTTGATTTTCGTTTTGAATATATAATAATAATAATAATAATAATAATAATAATAATAATAATAATAAACAACTTTATTTGTACTCTGCTCCATCTCCCCGATGGGGACTCGGTGCGGCTTACATGAGGCCAAGCCCAAAACAACAATTACATGAAATTAAAACAAAACCGAAAACGCAAATAATAAACAATAATAACGCAATTACATAAAACGAAAGACAACATAGCAATATAAAATTACACTAAACACAATCACAATAACATGGGCGAGCTACATGTAATGGATAAAAGAAAACTGGGTAGAAACAGATTAAAAACTCAGGCGAGATAAACACGAGATAAACAAGGACAGATTATTAATAATACACACACACACACATATATGCATGTGTATTTATGTATATGTATATATACATATATGTATGAATATAAAATATGTGTATGTATGTATATTTATATGTATGTGTATGTTTGTATGCATATGTATCTATGTATATATAATATGTATGGCTGTATTTATGTATGTGTATATATATGTATGCATATGTGTATATATGTGTATGTGTTTTTATGTGTATATGTGTATGTATATATATATATATATATGCATATACATATATCTATGAATATAAAATATGTGTATGTATATATGTATGCATATTCATATATGTGTGTATGTATGTGTGTGTATGCATATGTATCTATGTATATATAGTATGTATGGCTGTATTTATGTATATGTATATATATACATGTATGTATATGTGTATATGTGTGTATGTGCCTTTCTGTATGTGTATGTATGTATATGTGTGTGTGTATATATATATATACACACACACACACATATAATATGCATATGTATCTATGTATATATAGTATGTATGTCTGTATATGTGTTTATATATATATGCATGGGTATATATGTCTTTATGTGTCTTTCTGTATGTGTATATATGTGTATATATATATATGCATATAAATGTGTACATATGTGTGTATATGTAAATAAAAATGTAATGTTCGTCTGTGGGATTAACATAACTCAAAAAACACTGGACAAATGGACACCAAATTTGGACACAAGACACCCATCAGGCCAACGAGTGACCATCACTCATAAAAAACCCTGAAAAACACAGAAGAGACATAAAAAGCCAAAACATAAAAGTTACAGTACAACGCAAGCACAAACACACATATATACACATAGACACAAATATATACGCACATATATACACAGACTGGGCCGCAGCAATGCATGGCAGGGGACGGCTAGTATGTATATATCATGTGTATGTGTGTATATGTATGCATATGTGTATATATGTATATATAAAGTGTATGTGTATATATGTATGTGTATATATAATCTGTATGTATGTCTATGTATGTGTTTGTATACATATGTATTTATAGATGTATATATGTGTATGTATGTACCCAAAAGTAATGTGTAGATATGCAGGGAGGGCTAGTATGTATATATAATGTGTATGTCTATATATATATGTATGCATTTGTGTATATATGTATATATAAAGTGTATGCGTATATATATATGTGTATATATGTATATATAATCTGTGTATGTGTATATATGTGTATATATAATCTGTATGTATATGTATGTGTTTGTATACATATGTATTTATAGATGCATATGTATATATGTGTATATACATACACGCAAAAGTAATGTGTAGATACGCAGGGAGGGCTAGTATGTATATATAATGTGTATGTCTATATATATATGTATGCATTTGTGTATATATGTATATATAAAGTGTATGCGTATATATGTATGTGTATATATGTATATATAATCTGTGTATGTGTATATATGTGTATATATAATCTGTATGTATGTCTATGTATGTGTTTGTATACATATGTATTTATAGATGCATATGTATATATGTGTATATACATACACGCAAAAGTAATGTGTAGATACGCAGGGAGGGCTAGTATGTATATATAATGTGTATGTCTATATATATATGTATATATAAAGTGTATGCGTATATATGTATGTGTATATATGTATATATAATCTGTGTGTGTATATATGTGTATATATAATCTGTATGTATGTCTATGTATGTGTTTGTATACATATGTATTTATAGATGCATATGTATATATGTGTATATACATACACGCAAAAGTAATGTGTAGATACGCAGGGAGGGCTAGTATGTATATATAATGTGTATGTCTATATATATATGTATATATAAAGTGTATGCGTATATATGTATGTGTATATATGTATATATAATCTGTGTATGTGTATATATGTGTATATATAATCTGTATGTCTATGTGTTTGTATACATATGTATTTATAGATGCATATGTATATATAATGTGTATATACATACACGCAAAAGTAATGTGTAGATACGCAGGGAGGGCTAGTATGTATATATAATGTGTATGTTACATAGATATATATATATATATGCATATGTGTATATAAGTGTATAAAGTGTATGCATATATATGTATAAACAATCTGTATGTATGTCTGTGTATTTGTATACATATGTATATGTATATACATACACGTAAAAGTAATGTGTATATGTATCTATATATATATACACACATACACATACGTATAATAGATATTGTTTTTTTGCATTGTTTTTGCCCTTTTTCATTTTCCCTCTTTAATTAATTAATGTTTAAATAGAACGTAGGATGGGAGCCGTGTCCCTGGAGAAGTGTGCATTTGCTTCTTTGAGCGACACAGTCAATATTGAGTTATCCCGAGTATTAATCTCCTGTTTTTCATTCCGAGATCCATGAGTCTCTTGCCGGGAAAAGCAGATTTAATATTAAAGACTCATAAAGGTTCTGTAAATATACGTTGCAGAATAATTGATTTGCAGGAGTGAAGACTGGCCCCACGGCTATGAAATAAAAAGCCATGGATCAGTTTGGCAGGAAAGGGAAAGAGGAAAACAAAGCTCCGCTGTTGTTGTTGTTGTTTGTGCTCTCAATAATTTATTCTTCTTTTGAGGCTGAGAGAGTGTGACTTTGCCCATTGGGTTTCCAAGGCCACTCACTATCCATAATAGTGTCCATTGCTATTACAATGCTGTTGTTCCTTCGTTCAGTCGTCTCCGACTCTTCGTGACCTCATGGACCATCCCACGCCAGAGCTCCCTGTCGGCCGTCACCACCCCCAGCTCCTTCAAAGTCAGTCCAGTCCCTTCAAGGATATAACCCGCTTTCTCGCTTTAAATCCAGCTTTAAATTTGCTTTGAGGTGTCGATTATTGTTATTAATAGTAAGAGTTGTTCTATAATAAGGTTATTATAATTGTGATTATGTCATAATAATATAATTATTTTGGATTAATTTAGTAGTACAAATATTATTCCTCGTTTTAAATAAATAATATTAAATTCATAATAATAAATTCAATAATTGAATTTTTCTTTTTGCCCCAGGACTGTATGATACAAGGCAGGCTATGTATTATTATTACTATTACTATTATTATTATTATGCACTGGGATTGTCCGATATAAGGATGTCTATGCATTATATTATTATCATCATCATTATTTTGGGGTGCAATTGTCTGATATAAGGCAGGCTATGCAATTATTATTATTATTATTATTATTATTATGCACTGGGATTGTCCGATATAAGGAAGTCTATGTATTATATTATTATTATTATCATTATTATTATTATCATTATTATTATTATTATTATTTTGGGGTGCAATTGTCTGATATAAGGCAGGCTATGCAATTATTATTATTATTATTATTATGCACTGGGATTGTCCGATATAAGGAAGTCTATGTATTATATTATTATTATTATCATTATTATTATTATTATTATTATTATTATTATTATTATTTTGGGGTGCAATTGTCTGATATAAGGCAGGCTATGCAATTATTATTATTATTATTATTATTATTATGCACTGGGATTGTCCGATATAAGGAAGTCTATGTATTATATTATTATTATTATCATTATTATTATTATCATTATTATTATTATTATTATTTTGGGGTGCAATTGTCTGATATAAGGCAGGCTATGCAATTATTATTATTATTATTATTATTATTATTATTATGCACTGGGATTGTCCGATATAAGGAAGTCTATGTATTATATTATTATTATTATCATTATTATTATTATTATTTTGGGGTGCAATTGTCCAATATGAGGCAGGCTTTGCAACATGGCCAGGCAGCCCAAAAAACTCACAGCAAGCCAGTGATTCTGCCACGAAACCCTTTGACAACACAAATAATTAAGCAATCCAATTATTGTTGTTTTGCTGACTTCACTCCTGTCTTGTTTTTGTCCCCTTGCAGATTCTTGACCGCTTCCAGAAGGAAGGAAGGAAGGAAGGAAGGAAAGCCCTCCTGGGGGAAGAAACTGCCTGATTTCCCTCTCTTTGCTGCTGCTTCTTTTCCTCCTTTGCATTTATTGGGGGGGCCCCTTTGTGCCTTTGCAGGAAGTGGGGTCTTTTGGCCCCCAAATGCACCCCAAAACCCATCCTTCACACCAAATAGGGGCCCTTTACATATGCATCATGGGATTTGGGGGGTCCCTGTATCCCAAAACTGCCACTCATTAAAATACCCCAATTTTGGATTTGGGGGTGTCCCTGTACCCCAAAACTGTCACTCATTAAAATACCTCCATTTTGATTTTTTGGGGGGTCCCTGAACCCCAAAATTGCCAATCATTAAAATACCCCCATTTTGGATTTGGGAGTGTCCCTGTACCCCAAAACTCACTCATTAAAATACCCCCATTTTGGATTTGGGGGGGAGGCTGAACCCCAAAACTGCCACTTATTAAAATACCCCCATTTTGGATTGGGGGGGGGGAGGCTGAACCCCAAAACTGCCACTCATTAAAATACCCCCATTTTGGATTGGGGGGGGGAGGCTGAACCCCAAAACTGCCACTCATTAAAATACTCCCATTTTGGATTTTTTGGGGGGTCCCTTAACCCCGAAGCTGCCACTCAATAAAATACCCCCATTTTGGATTTTTTTTGGGGGGGGGGGGTCCCTGGATGCCAAAACTGCCACTCATTAAAAAAAACCCATTCTGGATTGGAGGGGAGGTCCCTGAGCCCCAAAACTGCCACTCATTAAAATACCCCCATTTTGGATTTGGTGGGGGGGGGTCCCTGAACCCTGAAACTGCCACTAATTAAAATACCACCATTTTGAATTTTAGACCATTTTGGATTTTTGGGGGTCTCCCTGAACCCCCAAACTGCCACTCATTAAAATACCCCCATTTTGGATTTTGGGGGGGACTAAACCCCAAAACTGCCACTCAAAATAACCCCAATCCCCCCCCCCTCATTTTGATGCTCTCAGCCCCAATGTCCCCTCCTATTAAAAGCCTCACTTGCCTTACAGCTGTATTTTGGGGGTCACAGAAGGGGATTTTGGGGTCCCTGAACCCCAAAATTGTCACTAATTAAATACCCACCAGATTCCCCAATTTGCAGCTTTTGGATCAAATAGGACAATTTGCAAATTGTCTCATTTCTGCAGCAATTAAACTTTTTTGCAGCTGGATTTTTTTGTGGGGGTGTTACTGAACCCCAACATTGTCCTTTAGGAAAATGAGCCATTTTACTTCTCTGTGCAGCAGACTGTGGGGTGAACGCAGTTGCAAATGCCTTTGTCCCATTTCAGCTCTAATGACCCCCCAAAACAAAAACTTTGGCAGTCTCGCAAAAATGGATTTGGGGGTCCCTGAACCCCAAAAGTGCAATTAATTGGAAATCCAATCCTTTGTGATAAAGGAGGTGACTTTTTTCTCTCTCTTTTCATCCCTAATGACCCCAAAATAAAAGCTTCACTTTCTTTGTGGCGGGATTTTTGGGGGGGGGGGGATTTGGGGGGTCACAAAAGCAATTTGGGGGTTCGCCAGCTTTCTTAATGAGGATGTTGCCCTCCTTTTGCAATTGTCTCATTTCAGCTCTTATTTTTCTCTCCCCCTGTCCCAAAAATAAAAGCTTTTGCAGATGGATTGGGGGGGGGGGTCCCTGAACCCCAAAACCTCAATTCAAAACCATTCACAATTAAACCTTGAATTTAAGCCTTTCTTGTCCTCTCTCTTGCACTTTGCACAACCCACCCTTTGGGGAGACAACTCCCCCCCCCCCTAAAAATACCCTTTTTGCTTCTCTGATATTTGGAAAATAAAGACATTTTGAATACAGAGGGAAAATGGGATTGTTCGGTGTCGTGTTTTGCAGACGATGCCTCTCTCTATTTGCAGAATAATACTCGACAACGATTTCTTCATCGTGTTGTGTTGTTTTTTTGGGCATTGCATGCAAATGCCAAAGGATTCCAAGGACATTTTTAAGGTCTCGGGTGTTGCTTGGAAGAAGCAAAGCCTTGGGAGAATTTGGGGCGATTCCTGGGGTCTCATTCCTGGGTTTTACGGCTGGAAGCAGCTGGGCCTCTGCCTTGACGGAAAGGGACAGGTGGGCCTGAAACACGATCCGGGGGGGAGGAGGCTGCAAAGCCAGAGACCAAGCGTAACCCGGTAGAAAGACACACCATCAGCAAATCAGTATGTATTATTATCAGTATTAGTGCATAGCCTGCCTTACAGCATGCAATCCCAGGGCAAAAGAATAGTAATAATAATAATACATTCCCAGGGCAAAAGAATTACAATTAATAATAATATAATCTGAGCAAAATAATAATACAATTCCCAAGGCAAAATATAATAATAATAATAATAATAATAATAATAATAATAATAATAATAATAATACAATCTCAGGGCAAAATAATAGTAATAATAATAATACATTCCCAGGGCAAAAGAATTACAATTAATAATAATATAATCTGAGCAAAATAATAATACAATTCCCAAGGCAAAATATAATAATAATAATAATAATAATAATAATAATAATAATACAATCTCAGGGCAAAATAATAGTAATAATAATAATACATTCCCAGGGCAAAAGAATTACAATTAATAATAATATAATCTGAGCAAAATAATAATACAATTCCCAAGGCAAAATATAATAATAATAATAATAATAATAATAATAATAATAATAATAATAATACAATCTCAGGGCAAAATAATAATAATAATAAAAATCCCAGGGCAGCATAATAATTAATAATTATAATAATAATAATACAATCTCAGGGCAAAATAATAATAATTATTATAAATAATAATAATACAATCAGAGCAAAATAATAATAATAAATCCCAGGGCAAAATAATAGCAATAATACATTCCCAGGTCAAAATAATTATAATAATTATAAATAATAATAATACAATCAGAGCAAAATAATAATAATACAATCCCAGGGCAAAATGCTAGTAATAATAATAATAATAATAATAATAATAATAATAATAATACAATTCCAGGTCAAAATAATAGCAATAATACATTCCCAGTGCAAAATAATAATAATAATAATAATAATAATAATAAATAATACAATCAGAGCATAATAATAATAATACATTCCCAGGGCAAAATAATAATAATAATTATTATTATTATTATTATTATAAATAATACAATCAGAGCAAAATAATAATACAATCCCAGGGCAAAATAATAGTAATAATAATAATAATAATTATAAATAATAACAATACAATCAGCGCAAAATAATAATACATTCCCAGGGCAAAATAATAAATATAATTATAATAATAATTGTAATATTTATAAATAATAATACAATTCAGAGCAAAATAATAATAAAACATTCCCAGGGCAAAATAATAATAATAATAATAATAATAATAATAATACAACAATCCCAGAGCAAAATAATAATAATACAATCTCAGGGCAAAATAATAATAATAGTAATAAATCCGACGTGTGATCCAATACAACAGCCAGCAGGGTGATCTTGTCTGCTGTGGACTCCTCTTGTTGTGTTTCAAATAATAATAGTGATAGTAATAATGAATATCCTGCCTTATAGCAGACAGTCCCATACTCTAAGGGCAAAAGAATGACAACTCTTAAGGATTATTATTATTGCATTGCATTTTGCTTTTTTTCTTTCTTTCCATCCCCAATGACCCCAAACTTGCTTTGTGGCTGGATTTGGGGGGGGGGGGGATTTTGGGGGTCACAAAAGCCCTGAGGATTGTATGATGTAAAGTATGCTATGCATTATTATTATTATTATTATTATTATTATTATTATTATTATTATTTTGCCCTGAGATTATATCATATAAGGCAGGCTATTCATAATAATTTTTGCCTTGAGATTGTATGATGTAAGGTGCGCTATGCATTTCTATTATTATTATTTTGCCCTGAGATTATATAAAATAAGGCAGGCTATACATTATTATTATTTTTGCCCTGAGATTGTATGATGTAGGGTACGCTATGCATTATTATTATTATTATTATTATTATTATTATTATTATTATTATTTTGCCCTGAGATTATATAAAATAAGGCAGGCTATACATTATTATTATTTTTGCCCTGAGATTGTATGATGTAAGGTGTGCTATTTATTTATTTATTTATTTGGTACACTTGTATACCGCTAATTTCTCAGCCTAGAACGGCGACTCAATTGCGGTTTACAGCATTTTAAAAACAATCTCAGTTTAAAAAAAAAAAAACATATACAAATACAATAACAAATTATTGGGCCACCAATAATAATCCCATATATCTCAAGTTAAAATCACAATCCAGAGTTCGTTGTCCATATTTCCTGTCCATAATCACCAAGATTCGATTTAATTGCCACAGATTAGCCGAATGCCTGTTTGAATAACCATGTTTTGAGTCTCTTCCTAAACACCATCAGCGACGAGGCTGATCGTACCTCTATAGGGAGGGCGTTCCAAAGCCGAGGGGCCACCACAGAGAAGGCCCTATCTCTCGTTCCCGCCAGCCGCACTTCTGAAGCTGGAGGGATAGAGAGAAGGGACTCTCCGGAAGATCTTAGGGTCCTGGTGGGCTGATAGGCTGAGATACGTTCGGATAGATAAGTTGGGCCAGAACCGTTTAGGGCTTTAAAGGCCAACGCCAGCACTTTGAATTGAGCCCGGTAGCATATCGGCAGCCAGTGGAGCTGGTGCAGCAAGGGAGTTGTGTGCTCCCTGCGATCAGCTCCTGTTAAAAACATGGCTGCCGCCCGTTGGACTAACTGGAGCTTCCGGGCTGTCTTCAAAGGCAACCCCACGTAGAGAGCGTTGCAGTAATCAAGGCGGGATGTAACCAGAGCGTGGACTACCGTGGCTAAGTCGGGCTTCCCAAGGTACGGTCGCAGTTGGCGCACAAGTTTTAACTGTGCGAAGGCTCCCCTGGTCACCGCCAAAACCTGGGGTTCCAGGCTCAGCGATGAGTCCAGGATCACCCCCAAGCTGCGAACCTGTGTCTTCAGGGGGAGTGCGACCCCATCCAACACAGGCTGTAACCCTATACCCTGTTCGGCCTTGCGACTAACCAGGAGTACCTCTGTCTTGTCTGGATTCAATTTCAATTTGTTCGCCCCCATCCAGACCGTCACAGCGGCCAAGCACCGGTTCAGGACCTCGACAGCCTCCTTAGTAGCAGGTGGAAAGGAGTGACAGAGTTGGACATCATCCGCGTACAGATGACATCGCACTCCGAAACTCCGGATGATCTCACCCAGCGGCTTCATGTAGATGTTAAACAACATGGGAGACAGTATTGAACCCTGAGGAACCCCACAAGACAAAATAATGCTATGCATTATTATTATTATTATTAATAATATTAATATTATTTTACTCTGAGATTATATAAGGCAGACTATACATTGTTATTTTTTGCCCTGAGATTGTATGATGTAAGGTATGCTATGCATTATTATTATTATTATTATTATTATTATTATTATTATTATTATTATTTTGCCCTGAGATTGTATTATGTGATGTAAGGTACACTGTGCATTATTATTATTATTATTATTATTATTATTATTATTATTTTGCCCTGAGATTATATAATATAAGGCAGACTATACATTGTTATTTTTTGCCCTGAGATTGTATGATGTAAGGTATGCTATGCATTATTATTATTATGATTATTATTATTATTATTATTTTGCCCTGAGATTATATAATATAAGGCTATACATTATTATTTTTTGCCTTGAGATTGTATGATGCAAGGTACACTATTCAATATTATTATTATTATTAATAATAATAATAATAATAATTATTATTATTATTATTATTATTTTTCCCTGAGATTATATAATATAAGGCAGGCTATACATTGTTACTATCATTAATCTTTTGCCCTGGGATTGTATAAGGCAAGCTATGCATTTTTATCTTTTTGTCCTGGGGTTCCATGATATAAGGAAGTCTGTGCAATAATAATAATAATGTCATTGATTTTACCTGTGACATTCATCAATATTATGTCAATAGTCAACAAGCGCAAGCTGTTTTCCTGTTTGCGGCCACAGCGCAATGCAAGCCTGCCCTCTGGTGGCCAGGGATGGCAGTGCTTCCCCTTGTGGCCAGTGCCCTCTTGACCTGACCTGGCTCAATTCATAGAATCCTAGAGTTGGAAGGGACCTCCTGGGCCTTCATCCAGTCCAACCCCATTCTGCCAAGAAGCAGGAATATTGCATTCAAAGCACCCCTGACAGATGGCCATCCAGCCTCTGCTTAAAAGCTTCCAAAGAAGGAGCCTCCACCACACTCCCTCCGGGGCAGAGAGTTCCACTGCTGAACGGCTCTCACAGTCAGGAAGTTCTTCCTCATGTTCAGATGGAATCCTCTCTTGTAGTTTGAAGCCATTGTTCTGCATCCTAGTCTCCAGGGAAGGAGAAAACAAGCTTGCTCCCTCCTTCCTATGACTTCCTCTCACATATTTATACATGGCTATCATATCTCCTCTCAGCCTTCTCTTCTTCAGGCTAAACATGCCCAGCTCCTTAAGCCGCTCCTCATAGGGCTTGTTCTCCAGACCCTTGATCATTTGAGTCGCCCTCTTTCTCTGGACACATTCCAGCTTGTCAATATCTCTCTTCAGTTGTGGTGCCCAGAATTGGACACAATATTCCAGGCAGAATAGAGCATGGGGAGCAGGACTTCTCTAGATCTAGACACTATGCTCCTATTGATGCAGGCCAAAATCCCATTGGCTTTTTTTGCTGCCACATCACATTGTTCGCTCGTGTTTAACTTGTTGTCCACGAAGATCTTTTTCACACGTACTGCTCTCGAGCCAGGCATCCCCCATTCTGTATCTTTGCATTTCGTTTTTTCTGCCTAAGTGGAGTATCTTGCATTTGTCACTGTTGAACTTCATTTTGTTAGTTTTGGCCCATCATCTCTCTAATCTGTCGAGATCCCTTTGAATCCTGCTCCTGTCCTCTGGAGTCTTGGCTCTCCCTCTCAATTTGGTGTCGTCTGCAAACTTGATGATCCTGCCTTCTAGCCCTTCATCTAAGTCATTAATAAAGATGTTGAACAGGACCGGGCCCAGGACGGAGCCCTGCAGATGGCACTCCACTTGTCACTTCTTTCCAGGATGAAGAGGAAGCCTTGGGGAGAATCACCCTCTGGGTTCGTCCATTTAACCAATTCCAGATCCACCTCACCGTAGTTTTGCCTCGCCCACATTGGACTAGTTTCCTTGCCAGAAGGTCATGCGGGACCTTGTCCAAGAAGGCCTTCCTGAAATCCAGGTACGCTGGATTTGGGGCAGTCTAGAAAGAATGAAGGAAGGAGAAAAGGATGAATGGGGAAGAAATATATGGGAAGGAAAGGACAAGGAATAAAAGAAGGATAGATTGATAAATGAGGAGACGGCAAAGCCTAGAGAAGGGAATGATGCTGGGGAAAGTAGAAGGTAAAAGGAAGAGGGGCCGACCAAGGGCAAGATGGATGGGTGGCATCCTTGAAGTGACTGGACTGACCTTGAAGGAGCTGGGGGTGGTGACGGCCGACAGGGAGCTCTGGCGTGGACTGGTCCATGAGGTCACGAAGAGTTGGAGACAACTGAACGAATGAACAACAAGATTGATAAATACTTAGACGATCCCTTGTAGTCCGAGGATGATGGTCCTCCAAGTTCGGTGTCCTGGCGGTGGGTCCATAGGTGACTGTGGAGCCCTCTTCTTGACCTGCATCTTCTCCCACAGTGAAGGCATTGGTTTCCAGGATATCTCAAAGCTACACCTGGTGGTAAGCTCTACAAGCAAACTGGAATTACCCCCCCCCCCACAGATGTGCAACAGGAAGTTGCTGGTAACTGCAAGCCCCCCACTGCATGGCTATCGGCCCCCTCCCAGTAGATGCAAATCAAGATAATAATAATAATAATAATAATAATAATAATAATAATAATAATAATAATATTTATTTATACCCTGCCACTATCGCCCCAAAGAGAACTCGGAGTGGCGTACATGAGACCAAGTCCGAACAACACAGCAGCCAGGTACTGGTCCAGTATCTGAGGGGCTTCCTTGGAGTCTGGTGGAAATGAGTAGTGGAGTTGGGTGTCATCTGCGTAGTAGGCTTGGGCAACCCATGGTTCTAAATTGTTCTAAAGTACTTACAAAACTAAAGTTCTGGTGGTGAAAATTTCAGAACTCTAACAAAACTTTCAAAATTTAATTATTATTTCATTATTGGTGATTTTAATGACAGAACCAATTAGGAACTGCCATTTATTATGAAATTTTGAGAGTTTTGTTAGAGTTCTGAAATTTTCACCCCCAGAACTTTAGTTTTCTAAGTACTTTAGAACCATTTAGAACCATGGATTGCCAAAGCCTACTGCGTAGAGGTGGCATCGCACTCCAAAACTCCAGATGACCTCTCCCAGCGGTTTCATGTAGATCAGTGTTTCTCAACCTGGGTGTCGGGACCCCTGAGGGGGTCGCAAGGGGGTGTCAGAGGGGTCACCAAAGACCATCAGAAAACGCAGTATTTTTTGATGGTCATGGGGATTCCATGTGGCAAGTTTGAGCCAATTCTATCGTTGGTGGAGTTCAGAATGTTCTCTTATTGTAATGAACTATAAATCCCAGCAACTACAACTCCCCAATGTCAAGATCTATTTTCCCCAGACTCCACCAGTCTTCACATTTGGGCATATTGAGTATCCATGCCAAGTTTGGTCCAGATCCACCATTGCATGAGTCCACAGTGCTCTCTGGATATAGGTGAACTACAACTCCCAAACTCAAGGTCAATGCCCATCAAACCCTTCCAGTGTTTTCCATTGGTCATGGGACCAAGTTTGGTTCAAATCCAATGCTGGTGGGGTTCAGAATGCTCTTTGATTACAAGTGAACTATAAATCCCAGCAACTACAACTCCCAAATTACAAAATCAATCCTCCCCCAAGCCCACTAGCATTCACATTTGGGTGTATTTGGGTATTTGTGCCCAGTTTGGTCCAGTGAATGAAAATGCATCCTGCATATCAGATATTTACATTATGATTTAAAACAGTAGTAAAATGACTGTTATGAAGTAGCAACGAAAACAATATTATGGTTGGGGGTCACCACAACATGAGGGACTGTATTAAGGGGTCATGGCATTAGGAAGGTGGAGAACCCCTGATGTAGATGTTACAAAGCATGGGGGACAGAATGGATCCTTGCGGGACCCCACAGGTCAATGGTCAGGGGTCCGAGCAGGAGTCCCCCTGCTTCACCCTCTGGGAACGACCCTCCAGAAATGACCGGAGCCACAGAAGAACCGGGACCCATCCCCGCGAGCCTCCCAAGAAGGATACCATGGTCAATGGTATAGAAAGCCGCTGAGATGTCCAAGAGAACCAGCAGCGTCACACTCCCCCCGTCCAGTTCCCTGCAGAGGTCATCCTAACAGCGTAAAGTGGGTCATGAGAGGTCTATGTGCCAAGTTTGGTCTTGATCAGTCATTGCGAGGGTCTCAGTGGTCTCAGGAAGTGAGTGAAGTGACTGCAAGTCCCATCATCCATTGTCAAATTCTTCCAAACCGCACCAGGATGTAGAGTGGGTCATGCGGGCTCTCTGTGTAAATTGTGGTCCTGATCCATCATTGTTGGCAGTTGTAATGGTCTTAGGAAGGGAGTGCAGGTATTGCAAGTCCCATCGTCCATGGTGCATCCTCCTCCAAACTGCACCAGGATGTAGAGTGCGTCATGGAGACTCAGTGTGCCAAGTTTGGTCTTTATCGGTAATTGGATGAGGGTTGCAGTGGTCTCAAGAATTGAGCAAAGGTACTGCAAGTCCCATAATCCATGGTCCATCCCCAGCCAAACCACACCAGGGCGTAAAGTGGGTCATGAGAGGTCTATGTGCCAAGTTTGGTCCTGATCAGTCATTGGATGAGGTTACAGCGGTCTCAGAATGTGAGTGATGGTACTGCAAGTCCCATCATCCATGGTTCATCCTCCTCCAAACTGCAGTAGGATGTCGAGTGGGTCATGGGGGCTCTGTGTGCCAAGTTTGGTCTGTATTGGTAATTTTCCTGACCCAGCCCCCTCTGGCCTTTTCCTTTCCTCTCTTTGTCATCTTGGAATTGAGGCTGGCCAATCAGAGACCATATGCAAATTTCCTTCTCTCATGTCCCAGTTTCTCTCATGAACCCTCTTCTCCACCATGGGCTCCTGTTGAAGCTGGCCAATCAGAAACCATATGCAAATAGCACCACAGTGGCAGCCAATCGGAATGCTGCCACATACACTTCCGCCCTCCGCACTTCCGTCCTCCACATACAAACACTCTCTTTTATTATATAGATAGATATAGATATGGAATTAAAGCCTACAATTCCTAAAACCCATGACATGTGGAACTCCCTGCCTCATGATTGTGAAAAGAGCCATAAAGGAAGAGGGCTTAAACTCTGAAGGTGAAGTGAGAAGCCTCTAAATGACTTCCCAATCCCCTTTGTCCTCTTCCACAGAGACCGTGGGGTCCAGGCCTCCCACCCAGAGGGACCCCGAAGTGGAGGAGGCGGAGGATTTGAGCAAGGCGCTCAGAGACACTGGAAACTATTTGAAGGCACAGAGGACCCAATCCAACAAACTTTATTCTTGCTTCCTCCCCGAAGGGAGAGAGACGTTGGTTTCACAAAAGGTTGGAAAACAGAACAGTAAACAAATACAAATATAAAATAAACACAAAGTAATGTACAACCTGTTTTGGCTCTGCAATACTTCCTCCTGCCACTAGGTGGGAGGCTTCCCAATGCAAGGTATAGGCTAAGGATAGCAATTCCTCCTTCAGCCACTCAGTGACAGACTTTTCTAACCAAAGTATAGGCTAGGTATTTGCAATACTCTCTTCCGCCACTAGATGGGAGGCTTTCCAACACAAAGTATAGGTTGGTGTTTGCAATACTTCCTTCCGCCACTAGATGGGAGGCTTCCCAAATCAAAGTATAGGCTGGTGTTTGCAATACTTGCATTGGCCACTCAGTGGCAGACTTTTCTAACCAAAGTATAGGCTAGGTATTTGCAATACTCTCTTCCGCCACTAGATGGGAGGCTTTCCAACACAAAGTATAGGTTGGTGTTTGCAATACTTCCTTCCGCCACTAGATGGGAGGCTTCCCAAATCAAAGTATAGGCTGGTGTTTGCAATACTTGCATTGGCCACTCAGTGGCAGACTTTTCTAACCAAAGTATAGGCTAGGTATTTGCAATACTCTCTTCCGCCACTAGATGGGAGGCTTTCCAACACAAAGTATAGGTTGGTGTTTGCAATACTTCCTTCCGCCACTAGATGGAAGGCTTCCCAACACAAAGTATAGGCTGGTGTTTGCAATACTCTCTTCTGCTACTAGATGGGAGGCTTCCCAACAAAAAGGCTTTTTTAACCAAAATATAGCCTGGGCAATTGCAGTACTCTCTTCCGCCACTAGATGGGAGGCTTCCCAAACCAAAGTATAGGCTGGTGTTTGCAATACTTGCATTGGCCACTCGGTAGCAGACCTTTCTAACCAAAGTATAGGCTAGGTAGTTGCAATATTCTCTCCCGCCACTAGATGGGAGGCTTTCCAACACAAAGTATAGGCTGGGCACTTGCAATACTCTCTTCCAGCACTAGATGGGAGGATTCCCAACACAAAGTAGAGGCTGAGTAATTGCAATACTCTCTTCTGCCACTAAATGGGAGGCTTTCCAATACAAAATATAGGTGTTTGCAATACTTACATTGGCTACTCGGTGGCAGACTTTTCTAACGAAAGTATAGGCTAGGTATTTGCAATACTCGCTTCTGCCACTAGATGGGAGGCTTTCCAACACAAAGTATAGGCTGGTGTTTGCAATATTATCTTCTGGCACAAGATGGGAGGCTTTCCAACAAAAAGTATAGGCTGAGCAATTGCAATACTCTCTTCCGCGACTAGATGGGAGGCTTTCCAATACAAAGTATAGGCTGGTGTTTGCAATACTTGCATTGTCCACTCGGTGGCAGACTTTTCTAACCAAAGTATAGGCTAGGTATTTGCAATACTCCCTTCTGCTACTAGATGGGTAACTTCCCAACTCAAAGTATAGACTAAGGTTTGCAATATCTCCTACATCCACTTGGTGGCAGGCTTTTCTAACCAAAGTAAAGACTGGGCATTTGCAATACTCCCTTCTGCCAATAGACGGGAAGCTTCACAATCCAAACTATAAGCTGGGAATTTGCAATACCTGCTTTGTCCACTTGATGGCAGACTTTTATAACCAATGTATAGGCTGAGCATTTAGTTGGCAACTAGAAGACTAACCAAAGGCTGCAAACTTCCATAACATAACGCATAGCATACAGATTTGGGGTGCTTTGTTGTCTCCTAAAAGAAATCACTTTTCCACAGCTATCGAGGCACATCTTTACCAGAATGCCTCAGCGGAAAGAAGCAGAAGGGGAAAACAAACATGGAGAAACAGAGGCAAACTTTGGTGAACTTTGGCAATTCCACCCGCAACATGGGGCAGTGTCTTCCAATAACTCACAAACACACAACAGGAACAATTGAAGCGGCTACTTCCTTGTGTCCCCTGCTTCCTCCAGACTAGGAAGGGACTGCCCAGTGTCCAAAGCGCAGGTCAAGGTGGCCGGGAGCTCCAGGAGGGCGGAAACTGCCTTCTGCTCCAGTTCGGAGAGACCGTGGTTGAGCGGACGAGGAGAGGCCGATACGCAAGTGGACATAATGGGTGGCGGGGTGTTCAGCCTCAAGTTGAGGAAGACCTAGGAGTAAGGAAGAGGAGGAGATGGGATGAAGGTCACCCCAAGCCTATTAGGGCCACTGCCCAGTAGGAGTTTGATCCATTTGGTCCTGTTCTTGATACAACAGATACTCCCCTGCAGCCA
This sequence comes from Anolis sagrei ordinatus, assembly GCF_025583915.1. Taxonomy (NCBI): domain Eukaryota; kingdom Metazoa; phylum Chordata; class Lepidosauria; order Squamata; family Anolidae; genus Anolis; species Anolis sagrei. The sequence goes on along the minus strand of NW_026847660.1, from coordinate 1,542,512 downwards.
TCAGAACGTAGATGCTTGCAATACCACCGCCTGCCACTAGATGGTAGACTCTTAGAACCAAAGTATAGGCTGGGGATTTGCAACACCTCCTTCAATGGCTAGAGAGCAAACTTTGGCCCTCCCTCCAGGTGTTTTGGACTTCAACTCCCACAATTCCTAACAGCCTACCGGCTGTTAGGAATTGTGGGAGTTGAAGTCCAAAACACCTGGAGGGATGGCCAAAGTACCCACAGGATGAGACTTCCATAACTCATAATATAATATATATTGTATATACATATAATATTTATAATATTATGTAAAACAATATAATACTACTACTAATAATACAATATTATAATTATATATTTTATATTACATATAATATTACAATATAATAGTGTAGTACAATATAGTAATATATAATACTGATATTGTACTATGCTAATAATTTAATATATTGTGTGTGTGTGTGTGTGTTTATGTGTGTGTATCTTTTAAGCCACTCTGAGTCCCCTTCAGGGTGAGAAGGGCGGCATATCAATGCCGTAAATAAATAATAAATAACTCAATTATAGGCTAGGGATGTGCAATACTTACATCAGGCACTAGGTGGCAGGCATCCTCAACCAAAGTATAGGCTGGGAATTTAAGGGTCTAATTGGCCCTCACCAAAATGATTTTCCAATGGAAATCCTTTTATTTTATTTGGATTTTTAAAAACTGTGTTGTACCCCTCCTCAACTGCTAGGTTGGCAGAAGCTGGGGCTAACAGTGGGAGCTCACCCCGCTCCCCGGATTTGAACCTGCAACCTATATGGTCAACAAGTTCAATAGCTCAGCGGTTTAACTCACTGCGCAACCGGCAGCTCCAATGATGAGCTTGAGGAGGTATTTATTTTATCGTGTCATCCGCAACCAGAAAAGTAATACAATGTTCTGGTTGCGGGTGACACGATAAAATAAAAACCCTTCCTCAAGCTCATGGAGCTGCCGGTTGCGCAGTGAGTTAAACCGCTGAGCTATTGAACTTGTTAACCAAAAGGTTGCAGGTTCGAATCCGGGGAGCGGGGTGAGCTCCCACTGTTAGCCCCAGCTTCTGCCAACCTAGCAGTTTGGAAGCATGCAAATGTGAGTAGATCAATAGGAACCGCTCTGGCGGGAAGGTAACAGCACTCCATGCAGTCATACCAGTGGCCACATGGCTTTGGAGGTGTCTAAGGACAACGCCAGTTCTTCGCCTTAGAAATGGAGATGAGCACCAGAGTCCCAGAGTCGGACACGACGGGACTTAATGTCAGGAGAAAACCTTTACCTTTTAGTGTCTGTTTGTGTATTTTCTTCTTTTTGCCTTTTACTGTTGATATGGTCAGTGGACTAATCAATAAACTTTACTATCACCTTTACCTTTTATTATCATTATCATTCATTGCCTTTCACATTGTATACAATATACGAATATCCCCAACACACACTAAGTAATATATATATATATATATATATATATATATATATATATATATATATCATCATCCATCGCCTGTCATATTGTCCTCCCCACAATATAGGAATATGCCCAACACATCCTAAGTATATTATTATTATTATCATCATCATCATCATCCATTGCCTGGCACATTGTCTATCCCAGCGGTCGGGAACCTATGGCTCTCCAGGTGTGGTGGACTTCAACTCCCGCAATGCCTTGAGGCTCGGCACTAGCGGCCGGGGCCGAAGCGATGAGGAGGCGCGTTGCCCGCAGGGGTTTCCGCCCGCTCTCTCCCTCCGAGGCCAGCCTTTGCTGCCCGTCCTCCATGAAAAAAGCCTCTTTTCCCGACCGCTGGTCTATCCCCTAATACAGCAGTTCTCAACCTGAGGGTCGCAACCCCCAGAGGGGTCACCTAGCCATTTGAGAGGGGTCACGACGTTGCCTTCTTTGGCCCCGCCCCCTGGAATAGCGGCCGGGCTCTGGGACCACCCTCTTCTCACCCCCTTCGAGGTCTCCGCCGCTGGTGAAAGCCTCAAAAGGAGCGTGGGGCAGGAGGAGCAGCCAGCCTTGCCCTCGCCCTTCTCCTCTGGGCTCTTCCTCCTCTTCCCCTCAGCTTGGGGGCTTCCAAACAGAGAGGAGAAGGAGGAAGACCCTGGAGGAGGAGAAGGAGGGCAGGCTTCGCTGCTGTGCCCCACGTAGTGCTTTCCTCGCAGCTCTTTGAGGCCTGGAATAATGACAAGAGGAGCACAGGGCAGCTGCCCTCGTCTCTTCCTCCTCCTCTCTGGTCTCTTCCACCAGCGCCTCCAAACAGGGAGGAGGAGGGGGAGGGCATGCCGTGCTGCTGCCCCACGCTCTGCTTTCCCCTCCACCCTTCAAAGAATCCACCACAACCTACGTATCAGGTATTTCACAGCACTCTCCAGATAGTATGTGAACTACATCTCTCCTAAATCACTGTCAATTTCTCCCAAACATCTTCTGTTGGTCATGGGACTTCAATATCCCAATTGTTGCTGGTGTTCAGAATGATCTATAACTCCAAGTAACTGCAACTCCCAAATGTCAGGGTCTATTTTTCCTAAACTCCACCCGTGTTCAAAATTAGGCATAATGAGTATTCGTGCCAAGTTTGGTCCAGATCCACACTTATTTGGGTTCTCAGTTCTCTCTGGATGTAGGTGAACTACATCTTCCCTAAATCACTGCCCAATCCTCCCAAACCCCTCCAGTATTTTCTGTTGGTCACGTGGGTTCTCTGTGCCACGTTAGGTCCAGTTCTGTAGTTTTTGGGGGTCTCAGTGGTCTGTGGAAGTCAGAGCTGAATTGGTTGAAGGTACTGCAAATCCCATCATCTGTTGTCCATACTCCCCCAAACATATTGTTTTTGTGATTAATCACTATGCTTTAATTAGGTTCAATTTGTAACAATAAAAACACATTCTGCGTATCAGATATTTACATTATGATTCATAGCAGTAGCAAAGTTACAGTTCTAAAGTAGCAATGAAAATAATTTTATAGCTGGGGGTCACCACAACATGAGGAACTGTATTTAGGGGTCACGGCTTTAGAAAGGTTGAGAATCACTGCCCTAATATATGATGATGATGACGACGATGATGATGATGATGATGATGATTTTTATTCGTTTATTATAATCCCTCCAATATAAGAATGTCCCTGACACATCCTAAGTATTATTATTATTATTTTGTTATAATCATCATAATCCATTGCTTCTCACATTGTCTTTCCTCCAATATAGGATTATTAGTAGCATTATTGGTATATTATTATTATGATTATCATCATCATCATCTTCTATTGCCTGTCACATTGTCCTCCCCACAATATACAACTATCCCAATACATCCGCTCTATGCATTATGGTGAGTTTTAGAGAAAAATGTAGAGACACGCAATACCCCCTGTGACCACTAGATGGTGGCCTTCCCCAACCAAAGTATAGGTAGACTCCAATATCAGTGGATCAGGGCTATCCATTCCCTTCTGTACAAACCAATATTTATTTATTTATTATTTATTTATTTCATCTACTTATACCCCGCCCTTCTCACCCCAGGGGGGACTCAGGGCGGCTTACAGAGAAGGCACAATTAGATGCCCAAATCACACAACAAACAATACAAAATATAACCAACAATTAAAATAAAACATCAATACCTAATAAAATCATAAAACTATCTCATGTCAGAGTCTATATATCAGAGTCCATATATCCATTCCATTCCATTGTCCTTGTCTATCGACAGGTCCTTTAGTTAGTTGTCAGCATGGCCAAAAGCTTGGTCCCACATCCAGGTCTTTAGTTTTTTCCTAAACGCTAGAAGGGAAGTCGTCGATCTGATCTCCCCGGGGAGTGAGTTCCACAGGTGGGGGGCCACCACTGAGAAGGCCCTGCTCCTCGTCCCCGCCAGCCTCACTTGTGCCACTGGCGGGATCGAGAGCAGGGCCTCCCCAGAAGATCTTAAACTTCGAGGTGGGATGTAGAGGGAGATCCGTTCGGACAAATACACTGGGCCGGAACCGTATAGGGTTTTGTAGGTCAAAACCAGCACTTTGAATTGTGCTCGGAATTGGATCGGCAGCCAGTGGAGCTGACGCAACAGGGGGGTGGTGTGCTCCCTGTACGCCGCTCCGGTGAGCAATCTGGCTGCTTCTCGCTGGACTAGTTGAAGTTTCCGAGCAGTCTTCAAAGGCAACCCCACGTAGAGTGTGTTGCAGTAATCCAACCGGGATGTGACAAGAGCGTGGACCACCGTGGCCAGATCCGACTTCCCAAGGTACGGGCGCAGCTGGCGCACAAGTTTTAATTGTGCGAAAGCTCTCCCGGCCACCGCTGAGACCTGGGGTTCCATGCTCAGCGATGAGTCCAGGATCACTCCCAAGCTGCGAACCTGCGTCTTCAGGGGGAGTGTAACCCCGTCTAACACAGGCTGTAACCCTATGCCCTGTTCGGCCTTACGACTGACCAGTAGGACCTCTGTCTTGTCTGGATTCAATTTCAATTTGTTAGCTCTCATCCAGTCCGATACAGCTGCTAAACACCGGTTCAAGGTCTGGACAGCCTCCTTGGTGACAGGTGAGAAGGAGTGACAGATTTGGACGTCATCTGCATAGAGATAGCATCTTAGTCCGAAACTCCGAATGATCTCTCCCAGCGGCTTCATGTAGATGTTAAATAACATCGGGGACAAGATTGAACCCTGTGGGACTCCACACAACAACGGTTGTGGGGCCGAACAGGTGTCACCCAATAACACCTTCTGGGTCCGTCCCTCAAGGAAGGATCGAAGCCACCGCAGATCAGTGCCTCCGAGCCCCATATCCATGAGGCGCCCCAGAAGGATACCGTGATCGACGGTATCGAAGGCCGCTGAGAGGTCCAGCAGAACCAACAGGGACACACTCCCCCTGTCTAGTTCTCTGCGCAGATCATCTACCAAGGCGACCAAGGCTGTCTCAGTTCCATGTCCCGGCCTAAAGCCAGACTGTGCCGGATCTAGATAATCAGTGTCTACCAGAAACCCCTGGAGTTGTGTTGCCACCACACGTTCCATGACCTTGCCCAAATAGGGGAGATTGGAAACTGGCCGATAGTTGTCGAATTGAGTGGGATCCAGTGATGGTTTCTTCAACAGCGGTTTTATAACAGCTTGTTTTAAGCTCGCTGGAAATTTTCCTTCCTGTAAGGAGGCATTAACCATCACTTTCACCCACTCTGCCAAACCCCCTCTGGCTTCTTTTATAAGCCAGGATGGGCAGGGGTCTAGGATGCATGTGGTGGGTCGCACCTCTCCAAGGATCCTGTCCACATCCTCAAGCTGAACCAATTGAAACGAATCCAATAAAACTGGACAAGCAGATGCTCTCGTTACATCCCCAGAGACTGCCGTTAACATGACGTCAAAACCCGACCGAATCCGCTCAATTTTATCCGCGAAGGATCGAGCAAATGCTTCACAGCGAGCCACCGAGTTGTCCGAGGCCTCGCTTTTTGGCGGATTTAACAGGCCCCTGACAACTCGGAAAAGCTCCGCTGGACGATTCTTCGCTGATGCAATATTGGCTGTGATGAATGTTTTCTGAGCTGCCGCTATTGCCACACCGTAGGACCTTAAAAAGGCATTCAGGTGTGTTTGGGCTGGATTGGTGGGATTCTGGCGCCACACGCACTCTAACCTCCTCTTCTTTCGCTTCATCGCTGCCAGCTCCTCGGTAAACCAAGAGGCTGGTTTAGCTCGGTTACTCGAGAGGGGGCGTTCCGGAGCGATAGTGTCAATTGCCCTGGTCAACTCATTATTCCAACGAGAGACCAGAGCATCGACAGTATCACTAGCCAAGGAGGTGGAAAGATCCCCAAGAGCCGTCAGGAGTCCATTTGGATCCATAAGTCTCCTGGGGCGGACCATTCTAATGGGTCCACCACCCCTGCGGAGGTTAGGAGGCCCAGTTAGTCTAAAACTGATCAGGTGGTGATCGGTCCATGGCAATGGGGCGATGGTCGGCTCCTCCATCCCGTCACCCTCATCCCATCCCTGGACAAAAACCAAATCTAAAGTGTGCCCGGCACTATGGGTGGGACCAGATATTAGTTGGGACAGGCCCATGGTTGCCATGGCGGCCATGAAGTCCTGAGCCGCACCAGAAAGAGGGGCCTCGGCATGGACGTTGAAATCTCCCAAGACCAAGAGCCGTTGGAAGCTCAACGCCATGTCCGAGACCACTCCCGCTAGCTCAGGTAGGGAGACTGTAGTGCAGCGGGGTGGTCGGTACACTAACAGAATCCCTATCCTGTCCCGGTCACCTATCCTAAAGCCGGCACATTCAAAGGAAGATGATTGTGGGATGGGACACCTGATCAGTGGAATAAAGTCCTTATAGACCACTGCGACTCCGCCTCCCCGCCCTCCAAGCCTTGGCTGGTGCTGAACGGAATAACCTGGTGGACAGAGTTGGGAGAGATTAACCCCTCCCCCCTCGTCCAGCCAGGTCTCCGTTATACAAGCCAGGTCGGCTCGTTCTTCTTCGATTAGATCTTGAATGATAGAAGTTTTTCCATTTACCGACCTGGCATTGAACAGCACCACCTTTAGCTTGGAGGGGCCACCATCCTGGCACCTCAGTTGTATTTTGTCAGGAGTAGATTTTGGGGATGTCAAATTGTTATAATTAGTTTCGGGCCGAATAGTAGCATTAATTTTTGGAGTTGTCAATGTCCTATTGAGAATTTGGGGCCGAATTTGACATCCCCAAAATCTACTCCTGACAAAATACAACTGAGGTGCCAGTTGGGAAGAGTATCCCAATACTCTTCCCAACTTAACCATAAGCATTGGCCAGCGGAACATCCCGCCTCATGGTTCTCCATTTAATGGCTCCCCATTGCCACCGGCAATGACCCCCCCATCAGCGGTCATCTTTGATGGACACACACTCACCTCTTGGGAGGGTCTGGAGAGCCAGTTATAAATCCGGTGTCCTGGAGGCATCGTTGGGTCCGAATAGAAGAATCCACCGCAGTCGAGGACCGGGAGGGGTCCTGGGAGGGGACAGAGGGACCACTCGGGAGGGGGGGGGTCACAAACTGACCAATGGCCAAGCGAGGAACACACACACACACACTTTCTCCTGGATTACCTGGTCCCAATTCTGAGAGCGTGAGGGGTCCATTGTGCGCACGGGCAGTGTACAAGGCTTGGAAGGACGGGTGGGAGAGTGTCCGCGAATGGCACCAGTGGGTCACCTGAAAGGTCAAGCGGGGGGGGGGACGGGGACAATTGGGCAGAATGAGTTTGGACTGGATGATCTTTGGGGGTCTCTTCCAACTCTACTGGAATATACCGTATATTCCGGCATATAAGACGACTGGGTGTATAAGACGACCCCCAACTTTTCCAGTTAAAATATAGAGTTAAGACGACTCCCATGCATAAGACTACACCCACGTATAAGACGACCCCTGATTTTTGAGAAGATTTTCTTGGGTTAAAAAGTATACGCCAGAATATACTGTAAATCCCCCTCTTTGGAGGTTTTAATAATTCAGTCTAGAAGGCTTAATTTGGGTCTTCCCTGATGTCAGACAGAGGCTGGACTAGATGACCTTTGGAGTCCCCTTATGACTCTATTGGAATACAGACTCTTCTTCTACATAGGCTTCAAAGCATAGACCGGATGGCCATCTGTCGGGAGAGATTTGATCGTGGTTTATTCTTACACTGCAGAATAAGGTCAGACTGGATGGCCTTTGGGGCCATTCCACGTGAACATTATTAAGAAGAACTTCCTGATTGTAAGAGCTGTTCAACAGTGGAACTTTCTGCCTCAGTCTGGTGGAGGCTCCTTCCGTGAAGGCTTTTAAATAGAGGCTGGATGGCCATCTGTCGGGGGAGCTTTTATTGTTATTTCCTGCATGGCAGAAGAGGGCTGGACTAGATGGCCTTTAAAAGTCCCTTCCAACTCTAGGATTCTATTATTGTTATTGTTATTATTATTATTATTATTATTATTATTATTATTATTATTATTATTATTAATATTAATTATTATGGAGGCTGGATGGCCCTCTATCAGGGATTTGTGCTTTTCCTGCATGGCAGAAGAGGGCTGGACTAGATGGTCTTTGAGGATTTCTCTCAGCTCTAGGATTCTATTATTATTATTATTATTATTATTATTATTATTATTATTATTATTATTATTATTATGGAGACTGGATGGACCTGTTGGAGAAGCCTTGATTGTGGTTTTCCTGCATGAAGGTAGAAAGTAGAGGGTTGGTCTAGATGGCTTTTGGGGTTACCTTCCAACTCTAGAATTCTATTATTATTGTTGTTAGGGCTGGACTGGGTGCCCTCTGGGGATCCCTTTGAATGCTAGAATTCTATTATTATTATTATTATTATTATTATTATTATTATTATTATTATTATTATTATTATTATTGTGGTTGGACTGGATGACCTTTAAGGATTCCTTCCATCTCTTGGATTCTATTATTGTTGTTGTTAGGGTTGAACTGGATGACCTCTGGGCATCCCTTTGAATGCTAGAATTCTATTGTTGTTGTTGTTGTTGTTGTTATTGTTGTTGTTGTTGTTGTTGTGGTTGGACTGGATGACCTTTAGGGATTCCTTCCAACTCTAGGATTCTTGTATTATTATTATTATTATTATTATTATTATTATTATTATTATTATTATTATTTTACTGACACACAAACACAGTATGTCACAGCAAATGAGATCTATATGCTGGATTTTAATAATAAATATAAATTATATGTGTGTGTGTGTATGAGTATAAATGATAATGATGATGATGATGATTATTATTAATACCCCTCTTTTTCTCTCCGCAAGGAGATACAATGGAGACTCATTATTATTATTATTATTATTATTATTATTATTATTATTATTATTACTATTTATACCCCTCTTTTTCTCTCCACAAGGAGAGACAATGGAGACTCATTTCTTCTCTGGAGTTTTATTTTTTTGCAACAGAGGCGGGATGGCTATCTGTCGGGAGAGCTCAGATAGTGTCTTCCTGCAGAAAGGCTTGGGCTAGATGCTCTTTAGGGGTCCCTCCGAATTTTAGGATTTGATGAATTTATTTATTTATTTATGTACTTTGCTTCTATACGGCTGTATCTCAAGCCCGAAGGCGACTCACAGCGGTTCACAAACAGTAGAAACAGTAGAAACAGCAGTGGTTCCATACAACATATAACAATTGACTTAACACATTATCCATAAATTACCAATAAGCAATTACAATGCACAATTATTACAAAAACAACCGTACCCAATCTTCTCATCATCCAAGCGTAGTCCAGGTTCGTCGTCCATTGTTCCATTCCTATGTTCCATTACCAGATTGCACTAAATTACTCAAACGCCTGCACAAACATCCAGGTCTTCACCTTTTTGCGGAATACCATTAGAGATGGTGCTAGTCTAATGTCCGTAGGAAGGGCGTTCCACAGCCGAGGAGCCACCACGAAGGCCCTATCTCTCGTCCCCGCCAGCCGAGCTTGAGAAGCAGGCGGGATCGAGAGCAGGGTCTCCCCGGAAGATCTCAAACTCCTGGTGGGTTCATAGGCAGAGATGCGGTCAGATAGGTAGCTTGGGCCGGAACCGTTTAGGGCTTTAAAGGCCAACGCCAGCACTTTGAATTCAGCCCGGTAGCAGATCGGTAGCCAGTGGAGTTGGCGCAACAGGGGGGTTGTATGCTCCCTGCGCTCCGCTCCTGTTAAAATCATGGCTGCCGAGCGTTGGACTAGTTGGAGCTTCCGAGCTGTCTTCAAAGGCAACCCCACGTAGAGAGCGTAGAGAACCCTTGTCCATCTATCCAAAAGGAAAGCTTGTCGAGTCCTGTAATGTTGAAAGCATGGACTAGATGGCCTCCGGGGTTTTCTTGCAGCCCAATATAGTTTGGGATTAATTTTGCAAAACAGGGGAAGGGGGTCCCCTAAACAGCCCACTCCCCATTATTATTATTATTATTATTATTATTATTATTATTATATTTATATTTATATCCCAATATGGCTTGGGATTAATTTTGCAAAGCAGGGGAAGGGGGTCCCCTAAACAGCCCACTCCCCATTATTATTATTATTATTATTATTATTATTATTATTATTATATTTATATTTATATCCCAATATGGCTTGGGATTAATTTTGCAAAGCAGGGGAAGGGGGTCCCCTAAACAGCCCACTCCCCATTATTATTATTATTATTATTATTATTATTATATTTATATTTATATCCCAATATAGTTTGGGATTAATTTTGCAAAACAGGGGAAGGGGGTCCCCTAAACAGCCCACTCCCCATTATTATTATTATTATTATTATTATTATTATTATTATTATATTTATATTTATATCCCAATATGGCTTGGGATTAATTTTGCAAAGCAGGGGAAGGGGGTCCCCTAAACAGCCCACTCCCCATTATTATTATTATTATTATTATTATTATTATTATATTTATATTTATATCCCAATATGGCTTGGGATTAATTTTGCAAAGCAGGGGAAGGGGGTCCCCTAAACAGCCCACTCCCCATTATTATTATTATTATTATTATTATTATTATTATTATTATATTTATATTTATATCCCAATATGGCTTGGGATTAATTTTGCAAAGCAGGGGAAGGGGGTCCCCTAAACAGCCCACTCCCCATTATTATTATTATTATTATTATTATTATTATTATATTATATTTATATCCCAATATGGCTTGGGATTGATTTTGCAAAGCAGGGGAAGGGGGTCCCCTAAACAGCCCACTCCCCATTATTATTATTATTATTATTATTATTATTATTATTATATTATATTTATATTTATATCCCAATATGGTTTGGGATTAATTTTGCAAAACAGGGGAAGGGGGTCCCCTAAACAGCCCACTCCCCATTATTATTATTATTATTATTATTATTATTATTATTATTATAATATTTATATTTATATCCCAATATGGTTTGGGATTAATTTTGCAAAACAGGGGAAGGGGGTCCCCTAAACAGCCCACTCCCCATTATTATTATTATTATTATTATTATTATTATTATTATTATATTTATATTTATATCCCGCTTTTTCACAACTAAAAGTGCTTCAATGCAGATGAGAATATGCATATGATGGATACCTGTCCGGTGGGACAATGGGGGGTCCTGAAGGTGGGCTTCGCGTCCGGCTGCATCCAGGGCTGGAACTCGGCCCCATTGCAATCTGGAGCCTCTGCAAAACAGGAATGTGGTTATTGTTGTTGTTGTTGTTGTTTCTTCTACTCCCCAATCTCTCTTAACAATCCTGAGCCATTCCTGAATGGGAATCCCGCTTTACCTTCCTCCTCCTCTGGGTCTTCCTCCTCTTCCTCTTCCTCTTCCTCTTCTTCTTCCTCGTCCCAGAGCTCATGGCGGGGGTCCGGCTCCTCAAACATTCCTCCTGGCCAATCCTGATGGGTGCAAAGCCACATCTTTGGCCAAAGACGATGCCCGGCCTCCGGGACTGCAACTCCCATCATCCCCGCCCTGCTCAGAATCTCTCCATCCCGGACCCTCCTCCTCCTCCTTCTTCTTCTTGCATTTCTAGTTTTGCTTTTACAAAATGAGGTGTTCTGGACAGCAGCTCCCAGAATCCCCAATTCCCTGGGGCTTCTGGGAGCTGAAGTCCAAAATAGCCTGAAGACCAAACTTTGGCAATTGTTAACTGCATTTTAATGACACACACACACACAATTAAAATGCATTTAATAGTTGCCAAAGTATATAGTATGTGTATGAACAGAGAGAGTGAGTTTGTGTATATATAGTATGTGATGCATGTGTGTATATATAGTATGTGATAGTATGTGTATGAATAAGAATTTGTGTGTGTGTGTATATATATATATATATATATATAGTATGTGATGCATGTGATGTGTATGTGTGTGTGTATATATATATGTGTGTGTGTGTGTGTGTGTGTGTGTTGTTTATTCGATCAGTCGCTTCCAACTCTTTGTGACCTCATATAGTATGTGATATATATATATGTATGTATATAGTGTGATATGTATGTGGGTATGTGTGTGTGTGTATATATATATATATATGTATGTGTATAGTGTGATATGTATGTGGGTATGTGTGTGTGTGTGTATATATATATATATATATATATATATATATATACACATACACATACCCATATATAGTATGTGATATATGTGTATGTATATAGTGTGTATAGAGTATGTGATATATGTGTGTATATGTGAATATATATATAGTATGTGATATGTGTGTATATATAATGTATATATCAAGTATGTGATATAAGTGTGTATATAGTGTGTGTATATATATATAGTGTGTATATATAATCTGTGATATATGTGTGTGCATACAGTATGATATATATGTGTGTACATATAGTAAGTGATATATGTGTGTGTGTGTGTATATATATATATATATGATATATGTGTGTGATATAAGTGTGTATATAGTGTGTGTGTGTGTATATATATAGTGTGTATATATAATCTGTGATATATGTGTGTGCATACAGTATGATATATGTGTGTGTACATATAGTAAGTGATATATGTGTGCGTGTGTGTGTATATATATATATATATAAATATATATATGATATATGTGTCTCTGCGCATAGTGTTCATATTCAAAGCTAAATCTATGTATTTTATTGTATGTATTTTATGTTTATATGACAATGGACAGACCTGGATTATGACTTGAACTTGCGTAATTTTAATTGGATGTTTGATATTTGATATTTTAACGCTCTGTTTTAAGTGTAAACAGTTATGATCATGGCCTTATGTTTGGGCATCGAAGGGTTGCCGGTTGTGAGGCAGCCCTGTCTCTCTTAACGACTCAAGGTAGCCATTAAAATCCATTTAATGGTATTTAATACTTTTTTAATATTGTATATTTGCATATTTTAAATTGTGTTGCGATGCTTTTAATGCCAGCTGCTTTGAATTTCCTTAGAGGGGTATCAATAATAATAATAATAATAATAATAATTATTATTATTATTATTATTATTATTATTTCATTTATTTATTGTGTCAGGGACAACCAGACAATAATAATAATAAATTAATAATAATAATAATAATAATAATAATAATAATAATAATAATAATAATAACAGTGGCCCTTATTTCTCATGCCAGTAAGGTAATGCTTAAGATCCTGCAAGGAAGACTCCAGCAATACATGGAGCGAGAGTTGCCAGATGTTCAAGCTGGGTTTAGAAAAGGCAGAGGAACGAGAGACCAGATTGCCAATATCCGCTGGATAATGGAGAAAGGCAGGGAGTTTCAGAAAAACATCTACTTCTGCTTCATTGACTATTCTAAAGCCTTTGACTGTGTGGATCATAATAAATGGTGGCAAGTTCTTGGTGGGATGGGCATCCCAAGCCCCCTTCCCTCTCTCCTGAGGAATCTGACCAAGGACCAAGGAGCAACAGTCAGAACTGACCACGGAACAGGAGACGGGTTCAAGATTGGGAAAGGCGTCCGGCAAGGCTGCATCCTCTCACCCAACCTTTTTAACTTGTATGCAGAACACATCATGCGATGTGCGGGGCTGGATGAATGCAAAGCTGGGGTGAAAATTGCTGGAAGAAACATTAACAACCTCAGATATGCAGATGACACCACCCTGATGGCCGAAAGCGAGGAGGAGCTGAGGAGCCTTCTAATCAAGGTGAAAGAAGAAAGCGCAAAAGCCGGGTTGCAGCTAAACGTCAAAAAAACCAAGATTATGGCAACAAGAATGATTGACAACTGGAAAATAGAGGGAGAAACCGTGGAGGCCGTGACAGACTTTGTATTTCTAGGTGCAAAGATTACTGCAGATGCAGACTGTAGCCAGGAAATCAGAAGACGCTTACTTCTTGGGAGGAGAGCAATGTCCAGTCTCGATAAAATAGTGAAGAGTAGAGACATCAGACTGGCAACAAAGATCCGCCTAGTCAAAGCCATGGTATTCCCTGTAGTCACCTACGGATGTGAGAGCTGGACCTTAGGGAAGGCAGAGCAAAGGAAGATCGATGCTTTTGAACTGTGGTGTTGGAGGAAAGTGCTGAGAGTGCCTTGGACTGCGAGAAGATCCAACCAGTCCATCCTCCAGGAAATAAAGCCCGACTGCTCATTGGAGGGAAGGAGACTAGAGACAAAGTGGAAGTCCTTTGAATGCCACATCATGAGGAGACAGGAAAGCCTAGAGAAGGGAATGATGCTGGGGAAAGTGGAAGGCAAAAGGAAGAGGGGCCGACCAAGGGCAAGATGGATGGATGGCATCCTTGAAGTGACTGGACTGACCTTGAGGGAGCTGGGGGTGGTAACGGCCGACAGGGAGCTCTGGCGTGGGCTGGTCCATGAGGTCACGAAGAGTCGGAGACGACTGAACGAATGAACAACAACAACAACAATAATAATAATAAATATATAATAATTTAAATTGTATGCTGATGTTTTTATGTTGAGCCGCTTCGAGACTCCTTCGGGAGAGATAAAGCAGGGTATCAATAAACATAAACGTAAACATAATAATAATAATAATAATTGTATGTTGCGGCTTTCAAATGGCGTTATTTAAATGTGAGCCGCTTTATGTCTCAGTCGACAAACAAATATAATAATGCTAATATATAATAATATAATAACCTGATCAATAATATATTATAATATAATAATAACAGCTAAGCTGCTCAATAATATAATATAATAATAATAATATACTAATATATTAATACAATCACAACCAACCTGTTCAATTCAGATTGTAGACAAACAAACAAACAATGCTAATATATAATTATATAATAACATGATCAATAATATGTTATTGATTTAATAATAATATAATAACAGCTAACCTGCTCAATAATAATAATATAATAATAATAATAATAATAATAATAATAATACTAATATATTAATGCAATCACAACCAAGCTGTTCAATTCAGGTGCTTCAGGTGAGTGGGAGTTGTAGTCCAATGCCAAGCTAGTAACAACAATAACAATAACCCACTGGGAAGCCCATCATCCACCCCCTCTGGGTCCCATTGCCTTCCCCTTTAAGGCCCATTGCAAAGCCTACCTTGCAAGGCTGTTGGGAGGATGGCTCTGCAAACCCAGCAGAGCAAAGGGTCAGGGAATAATGGGAGTTGCAGTCCCAGTGCCCACTTGGAAGAGCTTGTCCTTCCCAGTCCCCTCCTGCTGCTCCTTATCACGCGTTTGCTCTCCTTCGGTGCAGTGTAGACGCAGGTGGGTGGCTCGACGTTAATTAGGAAACAGCTCCACCCACTGGTTCCTGACTTCCGACAAAATGCTACAATTTTTTTGGAGAACTACAAGGCCCAGAATCCTCCAAAATAGGACAACTTGGCTGGTGGGGGATGCTGGGACATGCAGTCCAAACCAGGCAATGGCTGCCTCTTGCAAGCACAGATGGGGAGACATTTGTATTTGGACATCAGCTCCTATTGGCAACACAGCCAAGGATGATGGGAATTGTAGTCACTTTAAAAGAAACCAGGGGGGATGATGGGAATTGTAGTGTCACTTTAAAAGAAACCAGTGGGTGATGAGAATTGTAGTCACTTTAATATAAACCGGGGGTGGTGGGCATTGTCGTGATTTAAAAAGAAACCAGGGATGATGGGAATTGTAGTCACTTTAAAAAGAAACCCAGGGATGATGAGAATTGTAGTCACTTTAATATAAACCAGGGGGATGATGGAAATTGTAGTAATTTAAAAAGGAATCAGGATGATGGGAATTGTAGTCACTTTAATATAAACCGGGGGGTGGTGGGAATTGTGGTCACTTAAAGAAACCCGGGGATGATGAGAATTGTAGTCACTTTATTATAAACCGGGGATGATGGGCATTGTCGTGATTTAAAAAGAAACCAGGGATGATGGGAATTGTAGTGTCACTTTAAAAGAAACCCGGGGATGATGGGAATTGTAGTCACTTTAATATAAACTGGGGGATGATCGAAACTGTAGTGATTTAAAAAGAAACCAGGGATGATGGGAATTGTAGTCACTTTAATATAAACCGGGGATGATGAAAATTGTAGTTATTTGAAAAGAATCCAGGGATGATGGGAATTGTAGTCACTTTAATATAAACCGGGGGTGATGGGAAATGTAGTTGCTTTAAAAATAAACCTGGGGATGATGAGAATTGTAGTCACTTTAATATAAACTGGGGATGATGGAAATTGTAGTGATTTGAAAAGAAAGCAGGGGTGATGGGAATTGTAGTCACTTTAATATAAACCGGGGGTGATGGGAATTGGAGTCACTTTAATATAAACCGGGGGATGATGGGAATTGCAGTCACTTAAAAAGAAACAAGTGGATGATGGGAACTGTAGACACTTCAAACAAAACCGGTGGATGATGGGAATTGTAGCCACTTTAAAAAGAAACAAGTGGATGATGGGAATTGTCACTTTAAAATAATCCAGGGGATGATGGGAGTTGTCGTGTCACAACTGTAAAAGCAAGCCATGAGCTTATTTAACTAAGGGGTTCTGCTGCTTTGGGCTGTGCAACCCATCACTGATGGGACCTGTAGTCCAAGATGGGTTCAGAAGGCCTTGCTTTGGACTTAATAATACTCTTTGGGCCCAGTGGGGTGTTGGGGGGCTATTCTGCATTCTAATTATAAAGGCATCTTTGGGCCCGTGTTCCTTGGGGCTTCATCCATACCCAGCAGGAGATGGAAGGGGATGATGGGAGTTGGGATCCCAAATGCAAATAGAGCACCATTGAGACTCTTCCAGGGTTCGTTTAAGACCCGGCATGGGCCAACTTGTGCCCTCCCTCCTGGTGTTTTGGACTCCAATTCCCAGAATTCTTGCTTGTTGGAGGCAAGTGTGAATGTTGCCATTGAATGGCCTTGCAGCTTCAAAGCCTGGCTGGTTGCTGCCTGGGGGGGATCCTTTCTTCGGAGGCATCAGCTGGCCCTGATTGATTCTTGCCTGGAATTCCTGTTTTTGAGTGTTGCTTTTTATTTACTAGGAATCCATTAAGCGTGGCGTAGTGACTTGGAACCCGGGACTGTGGCTATATACCAAGTGGGGTGTGTTGTATGTGTGTGTGTGTGTGTATGTGTGTGTATGTATGTATGTATGTGTGTGTGTGTGTATGTATATATATATATATATATATATATATATATATGTGTGTGTGTGTGTGTGTGTGTGTGTATATATATATGCATGCGTGGGGTGTTTATACACACACACACACACTCACATACATGCACACCTGTGGAATGAGGTCCAGGGTGAGAGAATGAACTCTTTGTCTGTTGGAGGCAAGTGTGAAGGTTGCAATTGGCCACTGTGATGAGCATTGAATGGCCTTGCAGCTTCAAAGCCTGGCTGGCTGCTGCCTGGGGGCTCCTTTGTTCAGAGGCGTCAGCTGGCCCTGGTTGATTCTTTTCTGGAACTCCTGTTTTACGAGTGTTGCTTTTTATTTACTAGGAATTAATTAAGCAAGGGGTAGAGACTTGAACCCAGGACTGTGGCTATATACAAAGTGGGGTGTGTGTGTATATATACACACACACACACACACACACACACACACACACACACACACCCCTGTGGAATGAGGTCCAGGGTGGGAGAATGAACTCTTGTCTGTTGGAGGCAAGTGTGAATGTTGCCATTGAATGGCCTTGCAGCTTCAAAGCCTGGTTGCCTGCTGCCTGGGGGGGATCCTTTGTTTGGAGGCATCAGCTGGCCCTGATTAATTCTTGTCTGGATTTCCCCTTTTTTCTAAGTTCTTCTTTGTTTACTGTCCTGGTTTTACAATTTTTTAAACACTGGGAGCCAGATTGTGTTCCTGTTCATGGCTTCTCTTTGATTAGCATCAAATGGCCTTGCAGCTTCAAAGCCTGGCTGGTTGCTGTCTGAGGCAATCCTTTGTTGGGAGGTGTCGGCTGGCCCAGATTGATTCTTGTCAGGAATTCCTGGTTTTTTTTAGTGTTGTATTTTTATTTACTAGGAATGAATTACGTGTGGCATCGTGACTTGAATCCAGGAGTGTGGCTATACATGAAGCAGTGTGTGTGTGTATACACACACACACACACACACAAACTGCTTCATGTATAGCCACAGTCCTGGGTTCAAGTCACTATGCCACACTTAATTAATTCCTAGTAAATAAAAAGCATACACACACAAACATACCGGTTTATGTTTCGGTCAATAAACAAATAATGCTAATATATAATAATATAATAACCTCACACACACACACACACACACACACCCCTATGGAATGAGGTCCAGAGTGGGAGAAAGAACTCTTGTCTGCTGGAGGCAAGTGTGAATGTTGCCATTGCATAGCCTTGCAGCTTCAAAGCCTGTCTGCCTGCTGGGCTCCTTTGTTCAGAGGTGTTAGCTGGCCCGGATTGATTCTTGTCTGGAATTCCTGTTTTGTTGAGTGTTGCTTTGTATTTATTAGGAATCCATTAAGTGTGGCATAGAGACTTGAACCCAGGACTGTGGCTCTGAACAGACCAGGTGCCTTTATAGGAGAGGAGTCACACTCTCTCAGCCTCAAAGGCAGGCAGACCCCACTGGAATCTTATCAATAATCTATATCTATTATAGATTATCAATAATCTATAATAATCTGCAGGAGGGTCGGCCTGAGCCCCAAAGACCTTGAAGCCACACAACAACGAGAGGAGTGGCACTCTCTCAGCCTCAAAGACCCCATTTGAACCTATCAATAATCTATATGTATTATTGATTATCTATCAATAATCTATAATAATCAGCAGGAGGGTCGGCCTGAGCCCCAAAGACCTTGAAGCACAACAACGAGGAGTCGCACAGCCTCAAAGGAAGGCCGACCCCACTGGAATCTTATCAATAATCTATATCTATTATTGATTATCTATCAATAATCTATAATAATCTGCAGGAGGGTCGGCCTGAGCCCCAAAGGCCTTGAAGCCACACAACAACGAGAGGAGTCGCACTCTCTCAGCCTCAAAGGAAGGCAGAGCCCACTGGAATCTTATCACTAATCTATATGTATTATTGATTATCTATCAATAATCTATAATTATCAGCAGGAGGGTCGGCCTGAGCCCTCAAAGGCCTTGAAGCCACACAACAACGAGAGGAGTCACACTCTCTCAGCCTCAAAGGAAGGCAGACCCCACTGGAATCTTATCACTAATCTATATGTATTATTGATTATCTATCAATAATCTATAATAATCAGAACCCGGGACTGTGGCTCTGAACCGATCAGGTGCCTTTATAGGAGTCGCACTCTCTCAGCCTCAAAGGAAGGCCGACCCCACTGGAATCTTATCAATAATCTATATCTATTATTGATTATCTATCAATAATCTATAATAATCTACAGGAGGGTCGGCCTGAGTCCTCAAAGGTCTTAAAGCCACACAACAACAGCAATTCATGGTTTAGGATCCCTTACCTGGAACGTGGCTTAACTCCCATGTCCAGCCCCACAAAGCACTACCCCTCCCATCATCCCCAAACCCCTTCCCCCCCAAATAATATCGGGGACCCCTTTGTCTTCCAGGAGGGGAGGGGTCTCCTTTAATGCCAATTTTGTACAAACCAAAGAAGAGAATTCCATGCAAATAAAATAGGTAGAAACAAGGAGGGGGGGGGGGGTCCAAAGGGTGATGAAGGCAAAGAGGACTACAAAACCCATGCGTTCCAGGACACAACCCCCCTCCCCCTCCCCAAAACCCACCCCCCTCTTCCTCTTTAAATAGATTTCTGAAGTATAGCTTTGCTTTCTCCATATCTTACAAGTATTTACATTTGGGGGGGGGGGGATTAGGGGAGATTGCAGTCCAAAGATGGGGAGACCCCCCCCCCCCATTTTGATTAATTCCTGTGTCGAAAGACCCCCCCCCCTTCTTGGACTGATTTTCCTGCTTCTTGGCAGGGGGTTGGACTGGCTAGCCCTCGAGGTCTCTTAAGGGGCTGAGGGGGAAAAGGAAGGGGCCTGAGGCTGTTAGGAATTGTGGGAGTTGTAGTCCAAAACACCTGGAGGGAGGGCCCAAGTTGGCCCACCATGGCTACATTACTGGGAAATTGGAGTG
Organism: Anolis sagrei ordinatus; assembly: GCF_025583915.1. Lineage (NCBI taxonomy): Eukaryota > Metazoa > Chordata > Lepidosauria > Squamata > Anolidae > Anolis > Anolis sagrei. The sequence goes on along the minus strand of NW_026847660.1, from coordinate 1,522,338 downwards.
GGGGGGCATCCATCAAAAGTGCATGACAGGAGAGATATTGGGGGGGGGGCATCTTCTCCAAAGTGGGACCCCTCCCCAAATGCACCCCTAACCCCCCTCCCCCCATAATTTGGGAAATATATATATATCTCTATATAGGGCTTGGCACAGGTATAAGGCGAAGCGTGCGTTTCGTGAGGGGAGGGGGCCACGGCATCCATCAAAAGTGCATGACAGGAGAGATATTGGGGGGGGGGCATCTTCTCCAAAGTGGGACCCCTCCCCAAATGCACCCCTAACCCCCCTCCCCCCATAATTTGGGAAATATATATATATCTCTATATAGGGCTTGGCACAGGTATAAGGCGAAGCGTGCGTTTCGTGAGGGGAGGGGGCCACAGGGAGAGGGGAGGGGGCTCAGTCTGAGCGCGGAGGAGGGGGGCACCCCCCCCCCAAAGAGAAGGGGAGACCCTCCTCAAAGTCTCTATTGCACCGTCCTTGAAATGGGGAGACAAATAGGACCCCCACCCCCCACCCCACCATAGTTTCTTGGGGGGAAGCAGAGGGGGTCTTGGCTGGGGCGAAGACTCCGTCGAAGGGGCTTCTGCGAGTTTTCCGGGCTTCCTGTAGCATTCTCTCCTGACGTTTCACCCACATCTATGGCAGGTATCCTCCGAGGTTGTGAGGTCTGTTGGAAACTAGGCAAGTGGGGTGTGCGCGCGTGTATGTATATGTATATATATATACACACACACACACATTTACACTCCGGTAGCATTCTCTCCTGACGTTTCACCCACATCGATGGCAGGCATCCTCAGAGATTGTGAGGTCTGTTGGAAACTAGGCAAGTGGGGTGTGTGTGCGTGTATGTGTGTGTATATATATATATATATACACACACACACCCCTTTGGAATGATGTCCAAGGTAGGAGAAAAAAACTCTTGTCTGCTTGAGGCAAGTGTGAATGTTGCAATTAGCCACCTTGATTAGCACTTGATTAGCTTCAAAGCCTGGCTGGCTGCTGCCTGGGATGGAATGATGTCTATGGTAGGAGAAAAAAATTCTTGTCTGCTTCAAGCAAGTGTGAATGTTGCATTTAGCCATCTTGAGTAGCATTGAATAGTCTTGCAGCTTCAAAGCCTGGCTGGCTACTTCCTGGGAGGAATTAGCTGTGCCTGGCGGTTTCCTGTCTGGAATTCCTGTTTTCTGAGTGTGGGGTCTTTGTTTATTGTCCTGATTTTAGAGTTTTTTAAATAGTGGGAGCAAGATAGTGTTCATGTTTTCACCTTGATTAGCATTGAATGGCCTTGCAGCTTCAAAGCCAGGCCACTTCCTGACTGGGGGAATCCTTTGTTGGGAAGTGATTAGCTGTTCCTGAATGTTTCCTGTCTGGAATTCCCCTGTTTTCTGCGTGTTCCTCTTTGTTTACTGTCCTGATTTTAGAGTTTTTAAATAGTGGGAGCCAAATTGTGCTCATGTTTTCACCTTGATTAGCACTGAATGGCCTTGCAGCTTCAAAGCCAGGCCACTTCCTGACTGGGGGAATCCTTTGTTGAAAGGTGTTAGCTGTTCCTGAATGTTTCCTGTCTGGAATTCCCCCGTTTTCTGCGTGTTCATCTTTGTTTACTGTTCTGATATTAGAGTTTTTTTAAATACTGGTAGCCAGATTGTGTTCATGTTCATGGTTTCACCTTGATTAGCACTGAATGGCCTTGCAGCTTCAAAGCCAGACCACTTCCTGACTGAGGGAATCCTTTGTTGGGAAGTGATTAGCTGTTCCTGAACGTTTCCTGTCTTGATTTCCCCTGTTTTCTGAGCGTTCTTCTTTGTTTACTGTCCTGATTTTAGAGGTTTTTTTTTAATACTGGGAGCCAAATAGTGTTCATGTTCATGGTTTCATCTTTATTAGTATTAAATGGCCTTGCAGCTTCAAAGCCTGGGTGGCTGCTGCGTGGGAGGAATCCTTTGTTGGGAGGTGATTAGCTGTCCCTGATTGTTTCCTGTCTGGAATTCTCCTGTTTTCTTTGTTTACTGTCCCAATACTGGGAGCCAGATTGTGTTCATGTTCATGGCTTCACCTTGTTTAGCACTGAATGGCCGTGCAGCTTCAAAGCCTAGGTGGCTGCTGGCTGGGAGGAATCCTTTGTTGGGAGGTGATTGGCTGGCCCTGATTGTTTCCTGCCTGGAATTCCCCTATTTTTTTGAGTTTTGCTTATTTACTGTCCTGATTATAGATTGTGTCCATGTTCATGGTTTCCTCCTTTCTGTTGACATTGTCCACCTGCTTCTCGTGGATTTCAGTGGCTTCTCTGTGTCGTCTGGCATGGTCGTTGCCAGAGTGGTCCCACATTTCTGTGGATTCCCCCAGGCAGGAAACAGCCAGGCTTTGCAGCTGCAAGGCCCTTCAACGCTAACCAAGCTGACCAATTGCAACACTCACACTTGCCTCCAACAGACAAGAGTTCTTTCTTTCTCCCTCCCTGGACATCGTTCCACAAATATATCAACCCCAGCATTCCTGTGGATTCCCCCACGCAGGAAACAGCCAGGCTTTGCAGCTGCAAGGCCATTCAATGCTAATCAAGGTGATCAATTGCAACATTCACACTTGCCTCGAGCAGGCAAGAGTGCTTTCTCCAACCCTGGACATCCTTCCACAGATCGGAAAGATGTCCAAACCTCACTTGCCTAGTTTCCAACAGACCTCACAACCTCTGAGGCTGCCTGCCATAGATGTGGGTGAAACGTCAGGAGAGAATGCTTCTGGAACTTGGCAGCCCGAAAAACCTACAACAACCCAGTGATTCTGGCCATGAAAGCCTTTGACGACGCAGGCTTCATCCCGTCGTCTTCTTCTCTTCGGCCTAAGTGGCCAGGCCTCTCTTCTGTGAGGGGGGGTCCACTTCCTGCCGCTGCTTCAGCTCCTTCATCCTGAGAAGAGGGGAGTGGGGGGGGGGGGGGGGGGGGGGGGGGGGAGAAAATATTCGGATTTAGGAATGGACGTCATTCACTGCAATGGGGTTCCCATTATTATGATATTGCATATTATTATTATTATATGGAAGCTCCTTCTTTGGAGGCTTCTAAGCAGAGGCTGGATGGCCATCTGTCGGGGGGGCTTTGAATGTGATTTCCCTGCTTCTTGGCAGAATGGGGTTGGACTGGGTGATGGCCCACCAGGTCTCTTCCAACTCAAGGATTCTATGAGTCTATGACATATTATCATAACTACAATAGTGTGTGTGTGTGTGTGTGTGTGTATATATATATATATCTTATGATATAGTACAATATATTACATAATACTAATAGTATAATATACTGGTAGTGTATTATATATATTGTGGTATAATAGTAGAATATATAATACGCTACCAGTATATTATTATATATATAATACACTACCAGTACATTATATTATTATATAGTAGAATACAACAATATATAATAATATAATAATTGCATATTATATATTAAATATAATATTACTAATAATATTGCAGTATGATGGTATAGCACAATATGGTATTATATAATACTCATATTGTGCTATGCTAATATTATATATATATATATATATATATATATATATATATATATATATATATAATATTGAAATAATATTTTATTTTTTTGTCATGTCGGGAGCGACTTGAGAAACTGCAATAATAATATTTATAATATGATTATAATTTTTTATAATATTATTTATAATAATATTATGGTATAGCACAATATAGTATTATATAATACTCATATTGTGCTATGCTAATATTATATATATATATATGTATATGTATATGTATGTGTATATATATATATATAGTATTGAAAATAATATTTTATTTTTTGTCATGTCAGGAGCAACTTGAGAAACTGCAATAATAATATTTATAATATTATTTATAATAATATGATGGTATAGCACAATATAGCATTATATAATACTCATATTGTGCTATGCTAATATATTTTATATAGATATAAAATATAGAAAATAATATTTTATTTTTTTTGTCATGTCAGGAGCAACTTGAGAAACTGCAATACTAATATTTATAATATGATTATAATTTTTTATAATATTATTTATAATAATATGATGGTATAGCACAATATAGTCTTATATAATACTCATGTTGTGCTATGCTAATATTATATATATATATATATCGTATTGAAAATAATATTTTATTTTTTTGTCATGTCAGGAGTGGCTTGAGAAACTGCAATAATATTTATAATATTATTATAAATTTTTATAATATTATTTATAATAATATTATAAATAATATATATATATATTATAAAGAATATTATAATATAACACCATACAACATGAATAATAATACAATATAAGAATATATAAATAATTGTATATTATATATTACATGTAATATTACTAGTAATGTTGCAGTATAGTAGTATAGCACAATGTAGTAATATACAATATTAATACTGTGCTATGCTGATAATATAATATATACATATAATATTGATAATAATATAATGTAATACAGTGTAATACTAATACAATATACAGTCGGGAGGTCTGACTTGGCCACGGTGGTACACGCTCTGGTCACATCCCGCCTTGACTACTGCAACGCTCTCTACGTGGGGCTGCCCCTGAAGACGGCCCGGAAGCTTCAGCTAGTCCAGCGCGCGGCAGCCATGTTACTAACTGGAGCGGGTCGCAGGGAGCACACAACGCCCTTGCTGTACCAGCTCCATTGGCTGCCGACCTGCTACCGGGCCCAATTCAAGGTGCTGGTGTTAGCCTACAAAGCCCTAAACGGTTCCGGCCCAAAATACCTGTCAGACCGCATCTTGGCCTACGAGCCCACGAGGGCCTTAAGATCGTCCGGGGAGACCCTTCTCTCGATCCCGCCTGCCTCACAGGCACGCCTGGTGGGGACGAGAGAGAGGGCCTTCTCGGTGGTGGCCCCCCGGCTGTGGAACACTCTCCCTGTAGACATCAGACAGGCGCCCTCCCTTATGTCTTTTCGTAAAGGCTTAAAGACATGGCTATTCGAGCAGGCATTTAATTAAATGCTACAATTAGTTTTGGCAAGACAACTGGAACGGAATTTGGATTATGAGCTTGGCTATGATTCTACTATGAGACGGAGCGGATCATTTAGTGTAATTATATAATTGTTATATTGTGGATATGTTGTTTTGTATTGCCTTTTGTAATTTGCCTTTTACATGTTGTACACCGCCGCGAGTCGCCCTAGGGCTGAGAGCGGCGGTCAACAAATGCACCAAATAAATAAATAATAAATAAATATAATCATATAATATTTGTATATTATATATTACATGTAATTTTACTAATAATATTGTGGTGTAGTGCAATATAGTAATATTAATATTGTGCTATGCTAATAATATAATATTAAATACACATGTAATATTAAAAATAATATTATAATGTAATACAATACTAATAATACAATATAGTAATATATAGTAATAGCATTGTAATATAATAATATTAATATATTAAATATGGTGCTACTGATAATATATAATAACAATATATCATGATAGACTATTATTAATTTATCTTTGTATATTGGAAGTTGTAATGTTTTTGATTGTGAGCTGCTTTGAGTCTCCATCGGTAAGAGATAAATAGAGCAGAATATCAATCAATCAATCAATCAATCAATCATTCATGCCTAATTGCAAGTGCAGGACCCATGTCCCACCATAACTCTCAACGAGACCCCCCCCCCCCCCCCACTCAATGTAATGCTGGGGAAGGGTCCCAAGTCCCATTGCCCCCCCCCTTGGGTACCTGTGGCGGCAGCGGCGCAGGAAGCGCATGATCTTCCGGGCGGCTTGATCCTGCTTCTTGGTCAGGAAGTTTCCTCTGCTGGGAGGAAGCAAAGCAGGTTAGAGAAAGGAAGCGGGGCTGCAATGCAATGCTCTTTCCTTGGTTTCCTACCTCTCTTCCTGGATCAATGCAACTCAAGGGGTTTCTGTGTCCTGCCTCCAGTTTGAGTGGGCATGGGCCAACTTTGGCCCTCCAGGTGTTTTGGACTTTAACTCTCACAATTCCTGGGGACCAAAATTGGGGACCAAAACTAAAAATATTGGGGACCAAAATCTATCTATCTATAACATCTATCTATCTATCTATCTATCTATCTATCTATCTATCTATCTATCTATCTATCTATCTATCTATCTGTAACATCTATCTATCTATCACATCCATTCATCACATCTATCCATAATATCTATCACATCTATCTATCTATCTGTCTGTCTATCTATCTATAATATCTATCTATCTATCCATCTATCAATAATATCTATCTATGTATATCGATCTATAACATCTATCTATCTCCTTTATTTATCCATCTATACTATCTATCTATCTATCTATCTATTATATCTATCTATATCTATCTATCTATCTCATTTATTTATCCATCTATCACATCCATCTATCTATCTACCTATTTCATTTATTTTCCATCTATAACCTCTATCTATCTATCTA